>JAMJFZ010000831.1:600000-947500 GCA_026225945.1 Cricetomys ansorgei
TTGAATGGAAGAAATGAAAGAATAAAGAGTGTGCAGAAGAATACAGGAAAGTTGGGATTGAGGAGGGAAGGGAAAAGCCTGAGAAGAGACAGGGAATGTAGGAGGTAAAGAAGGAGAAAAATTGAATGTTTCCTTTTGTATTGGAGCTACTGAGAATACTCAGTGGCAAAGAGCACTTGCTGTCCTTGCAGACGATCCAGATTTGATTAAAAGCACTCACATTATGGCTCCGAGGAATCCATAACCCCATTTCAAGGCACACACATGGTACACATACATACATACATGCAGTTCAAGGTGTGAATCCTGAGTTCCACTCTGCAGACATGTCTGCTGCCTGCTGTTTCCATTTTTGCTACCATGTACACTAATCATCTGAAAGTTCATGGTGTATTATCACAATAGAAAAGTACTAATGTAAGGGGTCAATTCATCAAGACTAGGTTATAATTGTGAAGAGATACACACCAAACATGGAAAACTGTATGTAGTCTGAAAGACTATCATTCTTTGCTTTATCGTGGATTCCAAGCCCAAATAGTTGATCAATTTGTTTATAAAGAATACATATATAGTATCATAACCATATTTTTACATCTGGATTTCTCCTTCATGAACAAACAACAACAAATGCAAAAGAACAAGACCTAACAATCATTGGTCATTGGTACTGATAAACATCAGGGGAATCAATTCTGCAAAAAAATGACACAAACTAACACAATGGATTTGGAACAAAATAATCCTTGAGATGCCACCATTAAACACACCTCAACCTCAAAGATAAATATTACCTCAGAGTAAAGAGTTGCGAAAGATTTTACAAGCATATGGACCAAAGAAGAGGCTGGTGTAGCCATTCTAATATCTAACAAAATAAACTTCAGACATGAATTAATCGAAAGATATGGGGAAGGACACTTCTTACTCTTCAATAGAATAATTCACCAAGGTGACAATTCAATTCTTAACATATATATCCCCAACAGTACCGTTCCCACTTTTGTAAAAACCCAATACTGAAGCTGAGAAGGAGTTGACATTAGGTAGTATTACCAGAATATTTAGAATTCTTATTGTGTCATAAATTGAAATAAAAATAAGAAATGTCATGACATGTATAGAAATATTTTTTAAAAATTTTTTGTAATATGCAAACGACTTGTTAGTCAAAATTTTCTACAAGTCAGTATGCTAAATTGCATTTCTAATCACATGACTGTTCTAAACCTGGTGCTGGTGAGTTCTTGACTAATTATGATCAATATAGTAAGTTTTGCATGTTTTCCAGGATAATTTCTCAATTAAGAGGTCCCACATTAGATTTGAGAGACAGAATAAGACAATGCACCATCCAGCAGCAACTCTGCACATACACAGGGACAGTCATAAGGACAATAGAATCACCACCATTGTACTGCAGGCAGATCTGGGCATCAGCACCCTAGCCCTGGGCTACAAGGACAAGTATCAGGAGCACATGGTTAATCAACCCACATGTTCAGTGGGAGATGAGCTCTAACTTCTAGACAAGCAGAATATCCCTCACTTACAGTGCCAACCTTCCTGATCTCCTGATAGGGCTTTACCTAAGCCAGTTAGGTCTTCCTTCTCATGTCTAAGGTGCTCTTTGCTTTGTTTCATGAACTCATCTAATGATACAACTCAGACCACTAAGTATAGTAAGAGTTGTGTCTGTTGTGGTGATGCAGAAAAGACAGAGTTAGGACACAGGAGTTTTACCCTCCTGCTTACACTGCAGTCTCAGTGGCATACAAAGCCAGGCAGTGTCTGACAAACACTCTCAGATGATGCAGGCACCAGGAATATCAGGTGATGCAGCCCATTCTCACATTCCTGGCTCTCTAGGTGATGTACGACGTGGCATGTCATTATGGAAGGGCTGTTAAACCTTGCTACACAGCTCTACATGTATGATAAATACAGATTCGATTCTGGTGTTACCTCAACACATATTTATTTGGTGTTATGTTTTGCTTAGGAATTGTGCCCAGAAGCTTATGTGTGAAAAGTTCTGTCCCCAGAATGTAGACCCAGTTACAACCAGGTAATTGATTTGCGAAGTTTTGAGCCAATCCATCAATTGAATGTTGTTACTGGCATTTGATAAAAAGAGAACCTGAGGGCTGCTGTGAGGTCCCAGGAGAAATGCCTTAAAAAGGAAAACTTGTCTCAAGTCCCTTCTCATCTCTCTCTCCTGCCCAGCTGCCATGAAATGAGCAGCCCTCCCCTGCCATGGACTTGCTCCATGATATTCAACCTCATATTTCACACACATCAGTGAACCCAAAGAACTATGGACTGAAATTGTGACAACCGTCCTGCCTTTAAGTTGTTATGCTAAAATCCTCTGTCACAGTGAAGAACAATTACCACACTTAGCACAGTCCACACAAGTCAATGCTTTTCTGAGATTCACCTGACACATGTGCTCCTAATGATGACACAGGCACAGGAAGCAAGCTAGGGAGAGCCTATTCACATGCAGACTGGTACAAGATATATGGAGTTCAGGAACAACTGATTTTAAACTATCTGACTCTTGTTCCTGCACTTTCTCTGTGTTCCAAAGAGATGCTCAAGCCTATGTATGGTAGCAAACAACTTTGACCACAGAACTAAGGAGGAAGAAGCAGGTGGATTTCATGAAATCAAGGCCAGCCATGGCAGAATAGTAAGACCCTGTTTCAAAAATAACAACAAGAACCCAATAGGACCCAAGTAATTTTTAACTAATGCATTTTTGAAATTGGTTGCCATTTTGTTTCCATTGAAGTACAAAATATTTCCCTAACAAATTCCAAACATTCTGGATTATTGCATGACACAGAGACAAGAAGATGGATTATCTTGATACAAAATCGTATTCACCCTAGTGTGGTGTAGAGTAGTGTGGAGTGCAGCATCTCACTCTCCACATTTGGAGAACAGATGAGAAGACTGCAGAGGGAAATGTGGCTCATGAACTGGAGGCATACATCAGCCATATTATCTAGGAAATCAAATAGCATATTTTCTGGATGATGAATCCTGGATATTTACTAATACATAAAAATTTGGTTTTTTTGAGGAGTGGGGATAAGTGGAGAGAGGGAGAGAGAATGTGTGTGGGCCACAAGCATATCTAACAAAAATAGAAAGAACACCAGGGAAGGAAGGAGGATAGTTGAAAGAAAAGAGAAAGGAGCAATGAAGGAGAAAAGGATGAACATGAATTTTGTCATAATATAAAATTTTTGCTTTAGGAAATACAGCATTATATATGTCAGGACGTAGAGTTTAAAAAAAGAGGAAATAAGAGAAATTAACAGTAACCCAAGAGAGAGGGATAATTCTAAGACCTGTGAAAGGGAAAAGACCAGTTCTTTTACAGATCCTCCAGTGAGAATATAGCCTACTATCTTCATTTCAGTCCATGGAGATCTGTGCTTTGCAAAACTATAAGGTGGTGACCTGATCATGTTCAATCACAGAATTTGTGTTAAACTGTTACATAAGAAATATTCAAAGTCATAAATGATTTAATTCCTTTTGAGCCAGGGTCCTTCCATTCTGAAGGATCAAAAGTGCATCTGTTCATTAATTTTCTGCTGAACCTTGCAACAACGATCCAGGCAGAGAAGCTCTCAGGCAGATGGGGAAGTGTACAGGTCCAGGGCTGTGTTTGGTGCAGGCAGCTGGTGAGACTCTCAGACGAGGTTTCTGTTCGAGGCTGAAGCACTGTGGGAGGATAGTTATAATACTGCTGACAGAAATACTCTGCAATGTCTTCAGCCTGGACACTGCTGATGGTGAGAGTGTAATCTGTCCTAGATCCACTGCCTGTGAAGCGATCAGGAACACCAGTGTGCCGAGTGGATGCACCGTAGATCAGCAGTTTAGGAGCCTTCCCTGGATTCTGCTGGTACCATGCTATACTGTTACCCACATTCTGACTGGACTTGCAGTTTATGGAGACACTGCTTCCTAGTGAGGCAGGTAGGGATCTGGGAGACTGGGTCATCACAATGTCCCCATGAGAACCTGAAATCAGACATAAACATGGATTATAAATGTATTCACATAAAACTTCACCATGCAAACATGAAAATTTAAAAGGTTTTTCCAATGGCATTGTGTCTGCCTAGTATGGACTGGCTACAGGAAATAGCTATTATATCCTTTGTACACAGTAACCATTTGTTTCTCTAGAAATGAGTTAATCTGAAGATACTTTTACACTTTTAAATTTCTCACCAGACACCCACAGCAGCAGCAATATGAAGATCTGGGTCTGTGACTCCATCTTGATGCCCCTGCCTGTCTGGTGCATTTCAGTTCTCACTGCACAGCTAGGTTTATAAAATAAGGGCAGCTGGGCTGGCCTGTGGGCACCTATGCAAAGCAGTCAGCAAATAAAGAAGGAAATTGCTTAGGCAGTGGGGTGTGAGAGTATCCCTGTTAAATCAAGAACCAAAATACCATCAAAGTGCATAAGCAATCACAGGGCAGGATGAGAACATAGAAGCTCAAGGACAAACTTAGAGCTCTCTAACCACAAATGTCCAGATGCTCTCAGGACAGAATCAATACAAAATCAAAGACATTTATAGCCAAGGACGATTTCAGAAATAATATTAGAACTACCTTTGATGGGCAATCCAAGGGAAACAGTGAATATAACTGAAAAGAAAAAAGAGAAGAAGAAAGAAAGACAGAAAGAAAGAAAGAGGGAGAAAGAGAATGAAAGATTGACTGAGAGAAAGGAAATTGAATGGAAGAAATGAAAGAATAAGAGTGTGCAGAAGAAAACAGGAAAGTTTGGATTGAGGAGGGAAGGGAAAAGCCTGAGAAGAGACAGGGAATGTAGGAGGTAAAGAAGGAGAAAAATTGAATGTTTCCTTTTGTATTGGAGCTACTGAGAATACTCAGTGGCAAAGAGCCCTTGCTGTTCTTGCAGAAGACCCAGATTTGATTAAAAGCACTCACATTATGGCTCCGAGGAATCCATAACCCCATTTCAAGGCACACACATGGTACACATACATGCATACATGCAGTTCAAGGTGTGAATCCTGAGTTCAACTCTGCAGACATGTCTGCTGCCTGCTGTTTCCATTTTTGCTACTATGTCCTCTAATCATCTGAAAGTTCATGGTGTTTTGTCACAATAGAAAAGTAACTAATGTAAGGGGTCAATTCAACAAGACTGTGATATAATTGTGAAGAGATACACACCAAACACGGAAAATAGTATGTGGTCTACAAGACTGTTGTTCTTTGCTTTATAATGGATTCCAAAGCCAAACAGTTGGTCAATTTGTTTATAAAGAATACATATGTGGTATCATTAACCATATTTTTATATTTAGATTTCTCCTAAATAAATATTAAATTTCCTGACAAAAATTATATATGAAGTCAGGAAGGTAAATTCTATCAACTCAAAACCATACTATTCATTCATTATTATGGAGGGAGTTAATGGGGTCTCCATATCTAGAAAGCAGATGGAAGTCAGAAGGATGCGAAGCAATGAAAAACAGGCAGACAGCAGATATGTGACACAGAAATAAATATGGTATGTTCTCTCACATTTATGAATCTTAGACTTTTAACCTTAATTAATTTCCCCCTCTCTCTCTATCTCTCTCTCTCTATGTAACATGGAAACAAAGGAGTGGGGAACATTTTGTGAGAGAGTGAACAAGGAACAGAAAGAGGAGAGCACAGGACATGTCTTAACTAGATTTGCCATTGCTGTGATGACACATGAGGACCTGAGGACAGGGTTTATTCTGATTTCACTTCCAGGCAGCAGTCCATCAGTGAGAGAAGTCAGGGCAGGAAATCAAACAGGGCAGAATCCAGAGGCAGGAACTGATGCAGGAGAGTACTACTAATAGCTTGCCCTCATGACTTCTATGTCCTGCTTTCTCATAGAGCTAAGAGCCATTGGCCTAGGGATGGCCCCACCCACAATGAACTCAACCCTCAAATAATAAAGTCTTACAGGCTTGCCTTCCCCACATTCTTTCTTATTAAATTCATTTTTTCTCTCCCATACCATATCCCAAACTCATTCTCCCCTCCCTCAACTCCAACCAGCTCCATGCCCCATTTCCCATCTCTCCCACATCCACCCGACCTTATCCCATGTTTCCCCTAAAAAGAGAGCAGGCCTCCCAGGGGTACCGCTCAAACAGGACATATAAAGGTGGAACAAGGCTAGACTTGAGCCTCTACATCAAGGCTGGAAGAGAGAGTGCATCAGGAAGAAAGGACACCAAGGGCAGTTAAAAGGGTCTGAGAACCGTCCCCCCCACAACACACTCCAACTTTTAGAATTCTACAAAAACACCAGGCTAGATAAGAATAAGTTATATGTAGGGACTTAGAGACTCCAGGTCTGCTGCTTCAGTCTCTGTTAGCCCCTAGGAGTCCTAAGCAGTTGGCTCTGTGGGGATTGTTCTCTTGGTGTCATTGAGCTCTCTGGCCCCTGCAATCCCTCCTCCTGCTTTTCATCAGGTTTCCCTGAGCTCTGCCCAGTGATTGGCCCTGAAGCTCTGCATCTGCTCCCCTCAGTTGCCAGAGGAAGCCTCACTCTCACATGAGGTTCCATCCTTTCAAATGAGTACAGTTTGTATCAAGCTGACATAAAAATCAGTCAGGACAGGGATAAAGGCGTTTGATAGATTACAAACTTGAAAATTGTTGCTTATACAAAAACCAACACTATATATAAAAGCATATGCTAATAAAGATGATTTAAAAAATAAAATGGAAGCAAAGGGAGCACAAGTTAGAATATTAGGAAACTCTGTTGAGTTGGAGAGAACAAAGGATATACTCTATTCTAGATCATACAGTTTGGAATATAGGCTACCAAACAACTTAACTTCAGTCCATGGAATTCAGTCTTTGACTTCTGACATCCAGAACTATAAAACGATGAAAATTTCATATGTAAACAAAAGGTATTTTGTATTAACTTATTAAAGAAGTAGAAAACTCATATAAAGGCTTTTGTTAAATTTTCTATGAAGACATTTCACAAAATAGCATGTAAGAGACACTACACACATTAATTTTCTGTTGTTCTCTGTGCCAATCACATCAATGAGCCAGGCTTTGGGCTTTTGGGTAAATGGAGAAGTACACAGGTTACGGCTGTGTAGGCAGCTGGTGAGGATCTCAGAGGAGGTTTTATCAGGAGGCTGCAGCTCTGTGGCTGAGAGCAGCCTGCCACCAGGTGGATGACATCCACTTTGCCTCATCTCTGGGGCATGGCTTTTATTCCTTCTCTTCTCCACTCTCCACTTCCCTTCCAAGCAGATTGCCTACCCTGAGGGATTCCTTTTAGACCCTAATGAATTGTCCTCTAGCTTCTTCTCGTTGCCACTCTTAAATTCTTTTATTAAAGAGATTAAGAATGCCAAGAGGGAGTTTCGATTTCCCAGGTCACATGATGCTCTGTGGAGCTCAGGAAGACTGCCTGTCACACTTCTTTTCTGCCTGTGAATTCCTTATTTCACATCAAATGATGATCATAAAGCTTCAAGAAAACTTTAAGATAACTTTACAGGACCAACAGAGCTCTAGATATCATATCCTTGGCATCCAAAACTAAAAAGGTAACTCGAATGTAAGTAGTAATAACAGAAACAAAATGATTCTGCCAGTGCTTACAATCGAGAATTGTGAAAATGTATGTGTGAGGTAAATTGTGATATTGTTTGAAAAGTACAGAACAGAAAAATAAATAAAAAGGAGCACTAAGGTGTGAGAAGGCACATCTGTAATCAAAACTGGGGTGAAAGAAACAAAAGGAAAAAAATGGGGGAAATTCTGGATCAGTCCAACCTGCGTGAGACAAGGTCTCATAAGACGCCATTAGTCACCTTAATGTGAGACAACGTAGGCATTTTATTTCCAAAGAAAATCATTTAACTGATCTTGAAATTTAGGTCTGTATTTTAATCAATATGCTTCCCTCTTTTATGTTGTAGAAGTCCCTAAACAAGTAAATTGTAATATTCATATATCAGGCATAATTATCAAAATATTTCTTTAAAGCACATTCAAGTTTCACCTACAAATTGCTAACATACCACCACATGAGAGTGACATAGTACATGGATTGAAGAAATTCCCAATCTCAAGGTCAAGAATAAGGAAGGTGAGTAACTCTGCCCTAGACAGTGTCTAACAATTTGCCGTGTGCTCTAGACCTTTGTAATCTTCATGATTTACTTTATGACAGCTGCAGTGAGCCTAGATTGTGCTTTCATGTCATTTATTAACTGTTCATTTATATGGGACAGAAGGAGAGCAAGGGGTGGAAAACTAAAAGACTCCTGCAGTAAAACTCTTGTGTTTCCCACAGTGTGTAGGGAGAGAGCCTGGAGACCCTGGAGATGAAGACAGATGATATATATTTTTTATATAAAGCAAAATGTAGGCCCTCTAGAAAAAATGTCAACACTTAAGAGCACTGCCTGCTTTTCCCAGAATCTGGATTCTTTTCCCAGCGCTCACATAGAGATTCATAACTATCTGTGGACATAGTTCCAGGTGACCCAATACTTCCTTCTGGCTTCCATGGGTCCTGCACACACATGGTGCACAGACAAACATTCAGACAAACATTCATATATAAAAGAAAAAGTATATTCTCAAGCGTATTTTTTAAAAGTAATACAATTCTGAATTACTATTCCCAAAAACCTTTTCCAAGACCACAGTGGATATATGAAATTCCTTTTGCTGCTTTAAAAATGGACCACAAACCTGTGACTGAAAGCTACAGAAATTAACTCACAATGTTAGAATCAGGTAGTCTGAACTCGATGAGTTGATTTTCTTAGACACAGCACCACTTTCCATAATCGCCAAAATGTAGGGACATCAGGGAATGTTGATCTTAGATGTAAATCAGCCTGAGACATTACAAGCTCAACTCAGCCTTGCTGTTCTAGCTCATAGGATCTCCCTTCAGACTCTGAGTGATCACAGATAATCAATATCCACAGCAAGAGAGAAGACATGATAGGATATTTCCATAATCATTCACAAAAAGAAATTAATGAAAAGTTATCTCTTCTTTATCTAGGTACACACCTATGATTCCAGCAAAAGACAGCAGAGGCAGGAGGATTACCATGATTTCAAAGCCATCTTGGGCAAATATTAAGTTTCAGGAGAGCCAAAGATGCATACCAAGATACTGCTTTAAAAATATCAGAATAAAAATATATTGTTCTCTGTTCATCTGTCTGATGATCTCAAGAAACTATCAGAAATGTTTTGAGTGTGAGGAAGAAGGTCTCTGTGGGTAAAAACAACACTAAGACACCTGGAAGTTGGTAAGCGCTGTAGACAAGGCTTTCTCCCACAATGATGCCTTCCAGTTCTCAGATTAAGGGTTTCTCTACTACCACTCACACTTCTGAACTCACCCACTGTTTCGAAAATATGATGAACAGTAAAAGAAATGTCTATTATAAAAGTTGGAACTCAACACAGCAATGTTTTGATTGACATGATTTATATGCATGCAATATATGTAGGTATAAATAGATGCATATTCATGCATATGAACATACATCCATATGTGCAGATAGATTTGACACACTCTTAACCAATTCATTTTAAAAATTACTTATAAGAAATTTTATATTCACTACCAAATATACAATTTTCCCCTTTCCATCTTGCCTTCAATAGTGCTATTGGATCTACATTAAAGAGAGATTATATGCTTCTATTTACCAAGTTCTCTGCAATTGAACATATTGGTGATCTTTGATTCACTAAATACAGAAAAAGAACAGTCTTAATGCTTTTTCCACCACTGTTATGGTTCACATAATAGAAGAAATATCAGTATTCTTAGAATAGTTCTGAACCATGCTGCTAGTGGTAAAAGTCATTGAACATCACTGTTCTAGTAAGATTTCTATTGCTCTAATCAAACATTAAGACAAAAGTAACGTAAGGAGGGAAGGGTTTATTTCAACTTACAGTTCTCAGCTCACCACCCATCACTGAGTAAAGTCAGGATTAGAATTAAAGGCAGGAATCTGGCAACAGGAACTGAAGCAGAAGCCATGGAGGAATGCTGTTACTGGCTTGCTCCTCATGACTTGCTTAGCCTGCTTTCTAATACAACTCAGGACCAACTTCCAAGGCAGATAGTTGTTGGGACACATATATTAATTATTAATTAAGAAAATGCTGGGCAGCCTAGACTATAGGCCAACTTTATGTAGTCATTTTCTTAACTGAGGTTCTCTTTTCCCAAAATAAGCACCTGTCATTAAGACATGGACTTTATCTACTGGTTTTTCTCCAAGTATGAGATACAGCTTGTGGCTTATTCTGAAGTCTCACACACACACACACACACACACACACACACACACACACACACACACACTAGTTTCTTCCGCATAACTACTCTTGGCAGTGATATACAAAGCTTTCTGCTTGAAATAAAAACATAAATAACTTAGTCACCTGCCTTTATTTCTTACCATATTGATATTAATTTCATATACCCTTGGATGAATAGTATTAAAGTATTGAACTATAGAGGTTGCTGTTTGAATGGCTCAATTGAGTTACATGAAATGTGGCTAAATAAATTTTAGATTGGGATTCGACTGAATTTCAATAAATTCCTGAAATAGCCCTAAACATAATTATACCATTTTCTGCAGTGTACTCATGCAAACTGGGACTTGCAACATTGTTGATTATAAAATCACAATGTCTACAACCTCTGAAAGATGTTGAAGCTGTGCTATGTTGTATGAAATATTCAGACAAGATGAACTTCTTTTGAAAAATATGAAAGCATATCCATGGCCCTAACATGTAGATTTGCATTCATCTGTAATAAATACTGAAAATATACAATAACAAATATAGTATAAGACATATTTTTCATGATTTGTTATCATTAATTTTTATCTTCTATATCTACCTTACAGAACTATATGCCTGAACTTGCACTAAAAATTTCACATGTGATATTACAGTTCATACACCATGTACTTCAGAAACCATGCACAGAGGACCCTGAGCTGCAACAGACATGACTGCCTCTTTCATGAAGACTAGCTTTCAGGATACCAGAAGGCAATGCACCTGCAAGATTCCAAAGGAAGGAAAACAATTAACAGTCCTACCCAACTATGAAACCCGTGAACCACATGGACCAGCGTTGTACAATAACCCTAAGAGGGCAGTAGTGGCATGTAAACCTTAATGGTAACCAGCAGGTTTCTAATTGGAATTAAGAACTACACAATGAGAGGGAAATCATGCCTCATACCAGAAATCTAGTCAACTATCCAAAGTCATGATCTTGGAGGAGAACCTAAGCCTGCTATTTTACTAATCAGCATAATCCTAACTACACTCTAAATAATTTGTCATTTTCCCACAGATGACTATATCCATCAACTCTAATCAAGGAAACGTCCCTTTGCCACAGATGAAAGCTGTAATAGCTAAAATCAAGACACAGAATTGTGTAGACCTGTCCCACTAGATATATCTACAAAATATTCCCACATTCAAAGCTCAGCAAACATTATGGACAGTCAGAGGAAAATTGACATCCTTGCTGGCCCTACAGGAGATCATAACGCTCTGTCCTGGAGACATGGTCAAAGAAGCAGGAGACTGTGTCAGCACAAGGTTCCCAGTGGAACCTGGAATGATAAACACAGTTTGCTGTCACAGGTGTACTGAAAGCACCCCAGCAAAGAACCATTGCGTGTGGAATCTGAAACAGCACTTAGGAACTAACTCTGAGAAATCATAAAAAAAAAAGGGAAGCATAAAACCAATTGAATGGCATAATTTCAATGATCAGAACATCAAGAAGCAGTCAGGGCCACAATGGATGCTCCCAGCACTGTTCCCTCTCACCTGGAACCTGGAGCAGCAGTTCCCACAGCAGGAGAGCAGCTGACTCCATCTCCGAGAGTTGAACTAGAGGCTGCTGCTTGGACACCCAGGCAAGCTGCCTATAAAGAGGGTTTGAGCAATCTACACTGTTGCTAATGTCACAATGTGAAAATCAACTCTGAAAGCTTACCTTGGGGCTCAAAGGACACCTGCTCTTGTGTTACCCTATGCTAGTTAGGATTTCAAAGAATTCCCTAGAGTAGATTAATTGTATCCTAAGTTATTTTTTGAGAGGCCCCATGGAATCATCACATTCTGTTATTTTGAGGTTCCATTTGTGGACACACAGTTGCTTATCTGTTGTAAAGGATGTGAGTGCAAAAGCACTTTGATCGCTCGAAATGAAACACAGTTTGAAACTGTCATTTTTATTTTATGTGTAAATGGTTTTTGTCTTGTCTCAAGTCCCTTCTCAGCTCTCTCTCCTGCCCAGCTGCCATGAATTGAGCAGTCCTCCCCTGCCATGGGACTTGCTCCATGATATTCAACCTCACATTTGACACACATCAGTGAAACCAAAGAACTATGGACTGAAATTTTGACAACCGTCCTGCCTTTAAGTTGTTATGCTAAAATCCTCTGTCACAGTGAAGAACAAATATCACATGTAGCACAGTCCACACAAGTCGATGCTTTTCAGAGATGCACCTGACACATGTGCTCCTAATGATGACACAGGCACAGGAAGCAAGCTAGGGAGAGCCTATTCACATGCAGACTGGTATAAGACATATGGAGTTCCCAAACAACTGATTGTAACCTGTATGACTCTTGTTCCTGCTCTTTCTCTGTGTTCCAAAGACATGCTCAAGCCTATGTATGGTAGCAAACAACTTTGACCACAGCACTAAGGAGGAAGAGGCAGGTGGATTTCATGAGATCAAGGCCAGCCATGGCAGAATAGTAAGACCCTGTTTCAAAAATAACAACAAGAACCCAATAGGTACCCAAGTAATTTTTCACTAATACATCTTTGAAATTGGTTGCCATATTGTTTCCATTAAAGTACAAAATGTTTCGCTCAAATTTCAAACATTCTTGATTATTGCAAGACACAGAGACAAGAAGATGGATCATCTTGACACAAAATCATATTCACCGTAGTGTGGTGTAGAGTAGTGTGGAGTGCAGCATCTCAGTCTCCACATTTGGAGAACAGATGAGAAGACTGCAGAGGGAAATGTGGCCCATGAACTGGAGGCATACATCAGCCATGTTACCTAGGAATTCAAAGAGCATATTTTCTCTGGATGGTGAATCCTGGATATTCACTAATACATAAAAATGTGGGTTTTTTGGGGGGGGGTAAGTGGAGAGAGGGAGAGAGAATGTGTGTGGGCCACAAGCATATGTAACAAAAATAGAAGGAACACCAGGGAAGCTAGGAGGATAGTTGAAAGGAAAGAGGGAGGAGCCATGAAGGAGAAAAGGATGAACATGAATTTTGTCATAATATAAAACTTTTGCTTTAGGAAATACATTTATTATATATATATATATATAATATATATATAATATCAGTTGTAGGGATTACAAAAAAAGAGGAAATAAGAGAAATTAACAGTAACCCAAGAGAGAGGGATAATTCTGAGACCTGGGAAAGGGAGAAGACCAGTTCTTTTCCAGATCCTCCAGTGAGAATATAGCCTACTATCTTCATTTCAGTCCATGGAGATTTGTGTTTGACCTGTGCTTTCCAGAACTATAAGGTGGTGACCTGATCATGTTCAATCACAGAATTTGTGTTAAACTGTTACATAAGAAATATTAAAGGCATAAATGATTTAATTCCTTTTGAGCCAGGGTCCTTCCATTCTGAAGGATCAAAAGTGCATCTGTTCATTAATTTTCTGCTGAGCCTTGCACCAACGATCGAGGCAGAGAAGCTCTCAGGCAGATGGGGAAGTGTACAGGTCCAGGGCTGTGTTTGGTGCAGGCAGCTGGTGAGACTCTCAGAGGAGGTTTCTGTTCGAGGCTGAAGCACTGTAGGAGGAAGGTTATAATCTTGAAAACAGTAATACTCTGCCATGTCTTCAGCCTGGACACTGCTGATGGTGAGAGTGAAATCCGTCCCAGATCCACTGCCTGTGAAGCGATCAGGAACACCAGTGGCCCGAGTGGATGCACCGTAGATCAGCAGTTTAGGAGCCTTCCCTGGATGCTGCTGGTACCATGCTACATAGTTATGCACATTCCCACTGGACTTGCAGTTTATGGAGACAGTGTCTCCTAGTGAGGCAGGTAGGAATCTGGGAGACTGGGTCATCACAATGTCCCCATGGGAACCTGAAATCAGACATAAGCATGGATTATAAATGTATTCACACAAAACTTCATGATGCAAACATGAAAATTTAAAAGGTTTTCCAATGGCATTGTGTCTGCCTAGTATGGAATAGCTACAGGAAATAGCTATTATATCCTTTGTATCCAGTAACCATTTGTTTCTCTAGAAATGAATTCATCTGAAGATAGTTTTACACTTTTAAATTTCTCACCAGACACCCACAGCAGCAGCAATGTGAAGATCTGGGTCTGTGACTCCATCTTGATGCCCCTGCCTGTCTGCTGCATTTCAGTTCTCACTGCACGGCTAGGTTTATAAAATAAGGGCAACTGGGCTGGCCTGTAGGCACCTATGCAAAGCAGTCAGCAAATAAAGAAGGAAATTGCTCAGGCAGTGGGGTGTGAGAGTATCCCTGTTAAATCAAGAACCAAAATACCATCGAAGTGTGTAAGCAATCACAGGGCAGGATGAGAACATAGAAGGTCAAGGACAAACTTAGAGCTCTCTAACCACAAATGTCCAGATGCTCTCAGGACAGAATCAATACAAAATCAAAGACATTTATAGCCAAGGACGATTTCAGAAATAATAGTAGAACTACCTTTGATGGAGAATCCAAGGGAAACAGTGAACATAACTGAAAAGAAAAAAAAGAAGAAGAAAGAAAGAAAGACAGAAAGAAAGAAAGAGAGAGAGAGAGAGAGAGAGAGAGAAGGAAAGAAAGGCAGACAGAAAGAAGAGTGAAGAGAAAACAAAAGAATAAAGAGTGTGCAGAAGAACACAGGAAAGTTTGGATTGAGGAGGGAAGGGAAAAGCCTGAGAAGAGACAGGGAATGTAGGAGGTAAAGAAGGAGAAAAATTGAATGTTTCCTTTTGTATTGGAGCTACTGAGAATACTCAGTGGCAAAGAGCACTTGTTGTTGTTGCAGAGGACCCACATTTGACTACAAGCACTCACCATGCTGGCTCTAGACATCCATAAGCCCATTTCTAGCTACAGAAAGGGGACACAAACATGCATACATGCAGTTCAAGGTGTGAATCCTGAGTTCCACTCTGCAGACATGTCTGCTGCCTGCTCTCTCCATTATTACTACCATGTACACTAATCATCTGAAAGTTCATTGTGTATTATCACAATAGAAAAGTAACTAATGTAAGGGGTCAATTCAACAAGACTAGGTTATACTTGTGAAGAGATACACACCAAACATGGAAAACTGTATGTGGTCTGAAAGACTATCATTCTTTGCTTTATCGTGGATTCCAAAGCCAAAGAGTTGAACAATTTGTTTATAAAGAATACATATATAGTATCATAACCATATTTTTACATCTGGATTTCTCCTTCATGAACAAACAACAACAAATGCAAAGAACAAGACCTAACAATCATTGGTCATTGGTACTGATAAACATCAGGGGAATCAATTCTGCAAAAAAATGACACAAAAAACACAATGGATTTGGAACAAAATCCATCCTTGTGATGCAACCATTAAACACACCTCAACCTCAAAGATAAACATTATGTCAGAGTAAAGAGTTGCGAAAGATTTTACAAGCATATGAACCAAAGAATAAGCTGGTGTAGCCATTCTAATGTCTACCAAAATAGACTTGATCCCTAAATTAATTAAAAGATATGGGGAAGGACAGTTCTTACTCACCAAAAGAAAAATCCACCAAGGTGACATTTCAATTCTTAACATCTATATTCCCAACAGTACCGTTCCCACTTTTGTAGAAACACAGTACTGAAGCTGAGAAGGAGTTGACATGAGGTAGTATTACCAGCGTGTTTACAGTTCTTATTATGTCATAAATTGAAATGAAAATAAGCAATGTCATGACATGTGTAGAAAGATTTTTAAAAATTTTTGTAATATGCAAACGTCTTGTTAGTCAAAATTTTCTGCAAGTCAGAATGCTAAATTGCATATCTAATCAGATGACTGTTATAAAACTGGTGCTGGTGAGTTCTTGACTAATTATGATCAAGATAGTGAGTTTTGCATGTTTTCCAGGATAATTTCTCAATTAAGAGATCGTACATTAGATTTGAGAGACAGAAGAAGACAATGCACCATCCAGCAGCAGCTCTGCACAAACACAAGGACAGACATAAGGACAAGAGAATCACCACTATTGTACTGCAGGCAGATGTGGAAATCAGCACCCTAGCCCTGGGCTACAAGGACAGGTATCAGGAGCACATGGTTAATCAATCAACATGTTCAGTGGGAGATGAGCTCTAACATCTTGCCAAGCAGAATATCCCTCAATTGCAGTGCCAACCTGATCTCCTGATAGGGCTTTACCTAAGCAAGTTAGGTCTTCCTTCTCATGTCTAAGGTGCACTTTGCTTTGTTTCATGAACTCATCTAAGATACAACTCAGAGCACTAAGTATAGTAAGAGTTGTGTCTGTTGTGGTGATGCAGAAAAGACAGAGTTTGGACTCAGGAGTTTTACCCTCCTGCTTACACTAAAGTCTCAGTGGCATACAAACCCAGGCAGTGTCTGACAAACACTCTCAGATGATGCAGACACCAGGAACAGCAGGTGATGCAGCCCATTCTCACACTCCTGGCTCTCTAGGTGATGTATGATGTGACATGTCATTATGGAAGGGCTGTTAAACCTTGCTACACAGCTCTACATGTATGATAAATACAGATTCAATTCTGGTGTCACCTCAACACACATTTATTTGGTGATACGATTTGCTTAGGAATTGTGCCCAAAAGGCTTATGTGTGAAAAGTTCTCTCCCCAGCGTGTAGACCCAGCCTCAACGAGGTCATTGATTTGTGAAGTGTTCAGCCAATCCATCAATTTAATGTTGTTACTGGCATTTGATAGAAAGAGAACCTGAGGGCTGCTGTGAGGTCCCAGGAGAAATGCCTTAAAAAGGATATCTTGTCTCAAGTCCCTTCTCATCTCTCTCTCCAGCTCAGCTGCCATGAATGAGCAGCCCTCCCCTGCCATGGACTTGCTCCATGATATTCAACCTCACATTTGACACACCTCAGTGAACACAAAGAATTATGGACTGAAATTGTGACAACTGTCCTGCCTTTAAGTTGTTATGCTAAAATCCCCTGTCACAGTGAAGAACAATTACCACACTTAGGACAGTCCACACAAGTCAACGCTTTTCTGAGATTCACCTGACACATGTGCTCCTAATGATGACACAGGCACAGGAAGCAAGCTAGGGAGAGCCTATTCACATACAGACTGGTACAAGACATATGGAGTTCCCAAACAACTGATTGTAACCTGTATGACTCTTCTTCCTGCTCTTTCTCTGTGTTCCAAAGACATGCTCAAGCCTATGTATGGTAGCAAACAACCTTGACCACAGCACTAAGGAGGAAGAAGCAGGTGGATTTCATGAAATCAAGGCCAGCCGTGGCAGAATAGTAAGACTCTCTTTCAAAAATAACAACAAGAACCCAATAGGTACCCAAGTAATTTTTAACTAATACATGTTTGAAATTGGTTGCCATATTGTTTCCATTAAAGTACAAAATATTTTCCTCTACAAATTTCAAACATTCTTGACTATTGCAAGACACAGAGACAAGAAGATGGATCATCTTGATACAAAATCATGTTCACCGTAGTGTGATGTAGAGTAGTGTGGAGTACAGCATCTCACTCTCCACATTTGGAGAATAGATGAGAAGACTGCAGAGGGAAATGTGGCCCATGAACTGGAGGTATACATCAGCCATCCTATCTAGGAAATCAAACAGCATATTTTCTCTGGATGGTGAATCCTGGATATTTACAGATACATAAAAATTTGTTTGTGGGACAGGGGAGCATAAGCGGAAAGAGGGAGAGAGAATGTGTGTGGGCCACAAGCACATATAACAAAAAAAGAAGGAGCACCAGGAAAGGAAGGAGGACAGCTGACAGGAAAGAGAGAGGAGCTATGAAGGAGAAAATAATGAACATGAATTTTGCCATAATATAAAATTTTTGCCTAGGAAATACATTATATATGTCAGTACGTAGAGTTTACAAAAAAAAGAGGAAATAAGAGAAATTACCAGTAACCCAAGAGAGAGGGATAATTCTAAGACCTAGGAAAGGGAAAAGACCAGTTCTTCTCCAGATCCTCCAGTGAGAATATAGCCTACTATCTTCATTTCAGTCCATGGAGAATTGTGTTTGACCTGTGCTTTCCAGAACTATAAGGTGGTGAACAGAATTTGTGTTAAAGTGTTTCATAAGAAATATTCAAAGGCATAAATGATTTAATTCCTTTGGAGCCAGGGTCCTTCCATTCCGAAGGATCAAAAGTGCATCTGTTCATTAATTTTCTGCTGAGCCTTGCACCAACGATCGAGGCAGAGAAGCTCTCAGGCAGATGGGGAAGTGCACAGGTCCAGGGCTGTGTTTGGTGCAGGCAGCTGGTGAGACTCTCAGAGGAGGTTTCTGTTCGAGGCTGAAGCACTGTGGGAGGGTTGCTATTATGCTGCTGACAGAAATACTCTGCCATGTCTTCAGCCTGGACACTGCTGATGGTGAGAGTGAAATCCGTCCCAGATCCACTGCCTGTGAAGCGATCAGGAACACCAGTGTACCGATTGGATGCATAATAGATCAGCAGTTTAGGAGCCTTCCCTGGATTCTGTTGGTATCATGCTACATTGTTACCCACATTCCCACTGGACTTGCAGTTTATGGTGACCTTGTCTCCTAGTGATGCAGGTAGGAATCTGGGAGACTGGGTCATCACAATGTCCCCATGTGAACCTGAAATCAGACATAAGCATGGATTATAAATGTATTCACATAAAATTTCATGGAGCAAACATCAAAATTTAAAAGGTTTTTCCAATGGCACTGTGTCTGCATAGTTTTGACTGGCTACAGGAAATAGCTATTATATCCTTTGTACCAGTAACCATTTGTTTCTCTAGAAATGAATTCATCTGAAGATATTTTTACACTTTTAAATTTCTCACCAGACACCCACAGCAGCAGCAATATGAAGATCTGGGTCTGTGACTCCATCTTGATGCCCCTGCCTGTCTGGTGCATTTCAGATCACACTGCATGGCTAGGTTTATAAAATAAGAGCAGCTGGGCTGCCCTGTAGGTACCTATGCAAAGCAGTCAGCAAATAAAGAAGGAAATTTTTAGACAGTGGAGTGTGAGAGTATCTGTGTTAAATGAAGAACCAAAAAAACCTTCAAAGTGTGTAAGCAATCTCAGGGCAGAATGAGAACATAGAAGGTCAAGGACAAACTTAGAGCTCTCTAACCACAAATGTCCAGATGCTCTCAGGAAAGAATCAATACAAAATCAAAGACATTTATAGCCAAGGAAGATTTCAGAAATACTAGTAGAACTACCATTGATTGACAATCCAAGGGAACCAGTGAATATAACTGAAAGAATGGGAAGAAAAAATTAAAGAAGAAAAGTAAGACAGAAAACAGAAAGAAAGAAAGAAAGAAAGAAAGAAAGAAAGAAAGAAAGAAAGAAAGAAAGAAAGAAAGAAAGAAAGAAAGAAAGGATAGAGTAAGAGAGAAGGAAAAAGGAAAGAAAGGCAGAGAGAAAGGACAGAGAAAATGAAAGAATAGAGAGTGTGCAGAAGAACACGGAAAGTTTGGATTGAGGAGGGAAGGGAAAAGCCTGAGAGGAGAGAGGGAATGTAGGGGTAAAGAAGGAGAAAAATTGAGTGTTTCCTTTTGTATTGGAGCTACTGAGAATACTCAGTGGCAAAGAGCCCTTGCTGTTCTTGCAGATGACCCAGATTTGATTAAAAGCACTCACATTATGGCTCCGAGGAATCCATAACCCCATTTCAAGGCACACACATGGTACACATACATGCATACATGCAGTTCAAGGTGTGAATCCTGAGTTCCACTCTGCAGACATGTCTGCTGCCTGCTATTTCCATTTTTGCTACTGTGTCTTCTAATCATCTGAAAGTTCATGGTGTTTTGTCACAATAGAAAAATAACTAACGTAAGGGGTCAATTCAACAAGACTGTGTTATAATTGTGAAGAGATACACACCAAACACGGAAAATAGTATGTAGTCTACAAGACTGCTGTTCTTTGCTTTATCGTGGATTCCAAAGCCAAACAGTTGGTCAATTTGTTTATAAAGAATACATATGTGGTATCACTAACCATATTTTTATATTTGGATTTCTCCTAAATAAATATTAAATTTCCTGACAAAAATTATATATGAAGTCAGGAAGGTAAATTCTATCAACTCAAAACCATACCATTCATTCATTAGGATGGCGGGAGGTTATGGGGTCTCCATATCTAGAAAGCAGATGGAAGTCAGAAGGATGCAGAGCAATAAAAAACAGGCAGACAGCAGATATGAGACACAGAAATAAATATGGTATGTTCCGTCACATTTATGAATCTTAGACTTTTACCTTAGTTAATTTCCCCCTCTCTCTCTATCTCTTTCTCTCTCTGTAAAATGGAAACAAAGAAATGGTGAACACTTTGTGAGACAGTGAGCATGGAACAGAAAGAGGAGAGCACAGGACATGTCTTAACTAGATTTGCCATTGCTGTGATGACACATGAGGACCAAAGCAGCATCCTGAGGACAGGGTTTATTCTGATTTCACTTCCAGGCAGCAGTCCATCAGTGAGAGAAGTCAGGACAGGAACTCAAGCAGGACAGAAACCAGGGGCAGGAACTGATGCAGGAGAGTACTAGTAATAGGCTTGCCCTTATGACTTCTATGTCCTTCTTTCTCATAGACCTAAGAGCCACTGGCCTAAGGATGGCCCCACCCACAATGAACTCAACCCACTAATAATAAAGACCTACAGGCTTGCCTTCCCCACATTCTTTCTTATTAAATTCATTTTTTCTCTCCCATAACATATCCCAAACTCATTCTCCCCTCCCTCAACTCCAACCAGCTCCATGCCCCATTTCCCATCTCTCCCACATCCACCCGACCTTATCCCATGTTTCCCCTAAAAAGAGAGCAGGCCTCCCAGGGGTACCGCTCAAACAGGACATATAAAGGTGGAACAAGGCTAGACTTGAGCCTCTACATTGAGGCTGGAAGAGAGAGTGCATCAGGAAGAAAGGACACCAAGGGTAGTTAAAAGGGTCTGAGAACCATACCACCCCACAAAACACTCCAACTTTTAGAATTCTACAAAAACACCAGGCTAGATAAGAATAAGTTATGTGTAGGGGACCTTAGAGACTCCAGGTCTGCTGCTTCAGTCTTTCTTAGCCCCTAAGAGTCCTAAGCAGTTGACTCTGTGGGGATTGTTCTCTTGGTGTCATTGAGCTCTCTGGCCCCTGCAATCCCTCCTCCTGCTTTTCATCAGGTTTCCCTGAGCTCTGCCCAGTGACTGGCCCTGAAGCTCTGCATCTGCTCCCCTCAGATGCCAGAGGAAGCCTCACTCTCAGTTGAGGTTCCATCCTTTCAAATGAGTACAGTTCGTATCAAGTTGACATAAAATCCAGTCAGGACAGGGATAAAGGCGTTTGATAGATTATAAACATGAAAATTGTTGCTTATACAAAAACCAACACTATATATAAAAGCATATGCTAATAAAGATAATTTAAAAAATAAAATGGAAGCAAAGGGAGCACAAGTTAGAATATTAGGAAACTCTGTTGAGTTGGAGAGGACAAAGGATATACTCTATTCTAGATCATACAGTTTGGAATATAGGCTACCAAACAACCTAACTTCAGTCCATGGAATTCAGCCATTGACTTCTGACATCCAGAACTATAAAACGATGAAAATTTCATATGTAAACAAAAGGTATTTTGTATTAACTTATTAAAGAAGTAGAAAACTCATATAAAGGCTTTTGTTAAATTTTCTATGAAGACATTTCACAAAATAGCATGTAAGAGACACTAAACACATTAATTTTCTCTTGTTCTCTGTGTCAATCACATCAATGAGCCAGGCTTTGGGTTTTTGAGTAAATGGAGAAGTACACAGGTTACTGCTGTATAGGCAGACGGTGAGGATCTCAGAGGAGGTTTTATCAGGAGGCTTCAGTTCTGTGGCTGAGAGCATCTGGACACCAGGTGGATGACATCCACTTTGCCTCATCTCTGGGGCATGGCTTTTATTACTTCTCTTCTCCACTCTCCACTTCCCTTCCAAGCAGATTGCCTACCCTGAGGGATTCCTTTTAGACCCTAAGGAATTGTCCTCTAGCTTCTTCTCGTTGCCACTCTTAAATTCTTTTATTAAAGAGATTAAGAATGTCAAGAGGGAGTTTAGATTTCCCAGGTCACAGATGCTCTGTGGAGCTCAGGAAGACTGCCTGTCACACTTCTTTTCTGCCTGTGAATTCCTTATTTCACATCAAATGATGATCATAAAGCTTCAAGAAAACTTAAAGATAACTTTACAAGACCAACAGAGCTCTAGATATCATACCCTTGGCATCCAAAACTAAAAAGGAAACTCGAATGTAAGTAGTAATAACAGAAACAAAATGATTCTGCCAGAGCTTACAATCGAGAATTGTGATAATGTATGTGTGAGCTGAATTGTGATATTGTTTGAAAAGTACAGAACAGAAAAATAAATAAAAAGGAGCACTAAGGTGTGAGAAGACACATCTGTAATCAAGAACTGGGGTGAAAGGAACAAAAGGAGCAAACTGGGGGTCAATTCTGGATCAGTCCAACCTGCGTGAGACAAGGTCTCATAAGACGCCATTAGTCACCTGAATGTGAGACAACGTAGGCGTTTTGTTTCCACAGAAAATCATGTAACTGATCTTGAAATTTAGGTCTGTATTTTGATCAATATGCTTCCCTCTTTTATGTTGTAGAACTCCCTAAATAAGTAAATTGCAATATTCATATATCAGGCATAATTTATCAAAATATTTCTTTAAAACACATTCAAGTTTCACCTGCAAATTGCTAACATCCCATCATATGAGACTGAATCAGTATATGGGTGGAAGAAATTCCCAATCTCAAGGTCAAGAATAAGAATTTATATGGATTTGTTTTACAAAGGACTCATTGTGCAATTGAATACTTATTTTGCTGTACATAGGGGATAGATGTGAACCAAATTCTCCTTGTCCATGCTGATTAGTAGTTATATTAAAATCTCATATGATCAACTAAAGGGGGATTTATGAAATCTCAAGGAATAGAAGTAGAAACGTAAAACACTAGTGTGAGAATGTCAGCTCAGATCTGCAGGACAACTAACTGCTTTCAGTGTTTTAAGCTCTGATTTTTGTCAGTAACTGAGGAAAGTGTGAAATGGTTGTCTAGTCAGTCTATCAAACACGAAAGGCTTTAAAGAGGGAGTCTGTAATAAAATATCCAAATGAAAAATTATAAAACATGAGGTGGAACAAACACACGTACTGGTTTTAAAATCTGCTTCTCTGTTTCTCCATTTCACGAACATGACTTCTAAAGTTGTGTGGTTGGGAGTCTAGAGAAAGACACAGCTCAGAGACTGAGCCTCAGTGAGCAGCAACCCCAGGAGGTGTTCATTTAGCCCTGAGGCACAGTAGGAGGAGCCTCCTTACCCTGTTGACGGTAATAACTTGCAGCCTCATTGGCCTACACAGGATGGATGGTTAGGGTAAAGTCTGTCTCAGACCCACTGCCACCGACCTGGTAGGGAAGCCAGATTCTAAAGTGGATTTTCTGTAGATGAGGAGATTTGGAAGCTGTTCTGGTTTCTGTAGGTACCAGTTCTAGCACTAATACTGGAAAATTGGCATTCTTGCTGGCCCTGCAGGAGATGGTAGAACTCTGTTCTGTAGACATGGTCTAAGAAGCAGGAGACTGTGTCAGCACAATGTTCCCTGTGGAACCTGGAATGATAAACAGAGTTTGCTGTCACAGATGTACTGAAAGCACCCCAGAAAAGAACCATTCCATGTGGAATCTGAAACAGCACTTAGGAACTAACTCTGAGGAATCATAAATGAAAGGGAAACATAAAACCAATTGAATGGCATAATTTCAATGATCAGAACATCAAGAAGCAGTCATGGCCACAATGGATGCTCCCGGCACTGCTCCCTCTCACCTGGAACCCAGAGCAGCAGTACCCTCAGAAGGAGAGCAGCAGACTCCATCTCTGAGTGCTGAACTAGAGGCTGTTGCTTGGACACCCAGACAAGCTGCATATAAACAGGGTTTGAGCAATCTGCACTGTGTCTAATGTCATAATATGCAAATCAACTCAGAAAAGCTTGCCTTGGGGATCAAACGATACCTGCTCTTGTGCCACCCTATGTCACTATGTCATTTAGGATCAGCAAAGAATTCCCTAGAGTAGATTGAGTGTACCCTGAGTGACTTTTTGACTGGCCCTATGGAATATTCACATTCTGTTAATTTGAGGTTCCGTTTGTGGACACACAGTTGCTGCTCTTCTGTAAAGGATGTGAGTGCAAAAGGACTTTGAGCGCTCAAAATTAAACTGTACTTTTAAATTGTCATTTTTATTTTATGTGTAAGTGCTTTTTGTCTGCATATATGTCTATCCACCACATTTGTGCCTGTTGCCCTTGAATGCCAGAAGCAGAAATTGGATGTGCTTGAAATAATGTTGCAGATGGTTGTGAACTGCATATGGATCCTGGGAACTGATCCTATGACCTCTGTAAGGGCAGGATTTGCTCTTAACCATTGAGCCATTTCTCCAGCCTCAAACTACTTTTCAGTATCTTAGAGAAACAACATATTTTTTCATTGTGGTACTTCTCAACAAAGAAAACAATCATGTTTAATAAGATAGAGAAAAAAGAATGTGGCATGGTTATATTAATATGAAAGTTGGCTCCACAAAGAGGCTTTAATCTAAAGATCATCAGAAACAGAAAAGACCATGAATGTTGAATATGGGATGAAGAAGGAGGTTTGAAACATAAACTTAGAATGAACAGGCATCACTGAGGATAAGGCTTTCCAAGTTCTCACTCCAAAGCCAATACTGAGGCCACTCAATGCTTTCCCAAGCAGATGAATATTTTACCCTGAAACCAGGAACACTACAATAGAATGTAGTCATGCATGTAGTTGCTTCATGAACAGAGTGAAAGATATCCTGGCAAATAATGGTGGCAAATAATGATGTTGAGCTTTGCATTCCTCTGGAAACAAACCATCAATTAGGTCCACACAGGAACATAGCTTTTAATACACCCTAGATGATCTCAGTAGTAACACTCTTTTATAATAAACATTTCTGTTTTTATGTCACCTGAACTGGAGGCACTGACAATGGTAAACATTGTGTACAGTGAGAGGGAAAGGCAGGTATTGCTGCTTCCAGGTATTTGACAGGGAGAAAGGCCTTGGATCCTGATATCCACTCATAGTATAAGGATAATTCAAGGGGGTTAGAGAAGCTTAATTTCCCTCACTCAAGGAGTGAAGTAGATTTCTACTTGACTGTCCCCTGAAGTCTCATGTGGAAAAGCCATAACCATGAGGGTGTAGATTTGTTGGTTTTGGAACATGTATGAACAGAGGGCCAGTGGAAAGGTCTGTGGTCACTGACACTGTGCCCTTGGGAAGGACGGTTCTTGTAAACTCCTCCCATTTCCTTGCTCCACCACTCCAATCCTGATGTGCTGCCTCAGCACAGACTCACACAGGGCTTTCTACACAGATCCAAACCCCGAAAACTGAGCCAACATTGTGCTCATTGTGTCCTTTTATTCCAGTGATGAAAGCACTGATGACCACATGAGGTATCTCCCTTTCTATGCAATTCGGAGCAAGACATGCGGAAGACATTACACAGTGAAACATTGCCAAACACACTCAGTTGGTGTTAGTGAGATGGTGATTTTCACCATTGCTTGTCAAGCTCTGTGAGGAATGTTCCTGGGATATTGATGTAGATTGCATTTGTGCATCACATTGGTACCACAACCTGCATGGCTTTCCCTATTTATGAGTGTGGGAGGTCTCTCCATCCTGGATCTTCTTCAACTTCATTTTTCAATTTCCCAGTGATTTCATTGTAGGGCTCTTAAACCACTTTGTTAAACTCTTCATAGATATTTTGTTTTAAAGTTGTAGTGAATGGAATTCCCCCTAATGTCTTTTTAGTAAGTTACTGATTACTACACAGAAAAGCTACTGATTTTCATATGTTCACTTTATAATCCTGAATTTTGATCATATGCTGCACTTCACTGAAATAATTTCAAGACCAAGAGTTTTATGTTGGAGTTTCTAGAATCTTTTAAGTATAAGACTATATTGTAATTTGACCTCTTCATTTACTATTTATATCCCTTTCATTTCTTCTCTTGCATTTTCTGTGACTGAGATTTGAGCATTTCACTGAAGAAGAGTGAGAGAATCAAGACTCTTATTTTACTCCATATTTGAAAAGCAAAACTCTGGTTTTCCTCACTTACTATGATTACAATAACATTTTCATCATTCATATTCTTTGTGTTTGTTTTATTTTTCTTTACTGTGTCAATATGAATTTGATCAGAATCCCATCTTTGTTTTGTTGTGATATCTTTGATGTCATTATGAACGGGGTTTTCAGTAAACTACAACAGAGTCTAGCACACATGGAGTAAAAACGTATTGGCTCACAGTCACTCAAATATTTCTCTCGCTCATCCTGCACCACCTGGTGCTGTCAGGTCCATGGTCTCTGGATGGGCAACGCAGCTCTGGGCATGGAGAGCTGGACCTATGCTTCTTGAACTGCCATGTGTACAGCTCCTGTAGCAGCAGTGTCAAGATCAGCTTCATATACATGAAGTTGAGAAGGTTCTTGTGTGCACTCTTCCGTTTCATCCTGGAGGTAGCACACTTTTCAGAACTCAGCCAGTGGGGACAACTGTATATTGAGAGGCTGCACATTAAACCAAGGGATATTCATCTCCTTCATAGCCTCTCAGAATCCTCTTCAAGGAGAAATTGACATGCACATTCCCAACCAAGTGATCTCCCAAGATATTGCAGACATTCATCCCTTCAGCCTTTCAGCACTTTTGTTGTTCTTCAATAAACTTCCTCATGAATCCCATTACACTGCTCTTGTCTCTCCGTATCATTCACAAAAGAGTATGAGAGAGATTCTTCTATGACAATGTCTTTAGGAAACTAAATGCCATTTGTGACTGTCCATTTTTTCCTCATAAAGGAAACTTTCGGTTCTCATTTCAATCAGTACATTCTCTATGTTTTTGTTTTATTTTTTCCCTCAGCTCTTCTATATCATATGATCTGTCATTAGTCTCTTATCATGTGCTGGAATTCCTTGACATTATCGTTGTGCTTTGCTGCTGCCCAGCTGAGGGAGGGGTGAATGGATCAGTGCCGAGAAAGAAGAGGTGGAAGTGCACTTGTTAAAATGAAAGCTGTGACATTATCAAACTAGGGGGTTTGCTAAGGGCTCGTTCACTTTTGGTGGAGATCGCCCAGGGTTTTATTTGTACAGAACTTTTTTTAAAATCTCCCAGTTATTGCATTACATACAGGTTTGTCACTGCAACAATGTCACATTAGTCATGTAAGCAATCAATTGTTTAACTTTACGTTTTCAGAAGCACATCACATAGATGGGAGTCAGCTTCAGACTGGCGTCATGGGTCTAAAATCAAACAGGCAACTGTATTTTTAATGAAATGTGAGCACACTATTAAAGTTTTACTTGATAATCTCAGGGGCGATTATCTATGTGTCCTTGTCTTTACAGACATGTTAACTCCCCTATCCTGGCCCTGGTCTTTACTGGGGAATTTACTAGTGCGTTCCATGACAGAAATAATTTTGACATACGACTCTCTCATTCTCTGTGTCTGTCAGGTCCCAGATATTAGACATGAAACAACTCTCACAGTTACTTAGGGCGTCCTGGACTTGAGGGTCAGTGAGATTATTATTTACATTTAGTGCTACAATCACCGTGTCCTTGTTTTCTACAAGGTGTCCCTTTCCCAGTTAGGAAGAGCTGAATTAAAGATTGCTTTTAATTTTACCAATAAGCAAAACAGACACCATGACCAAAAAGACTCTCAGCAACTGTGCAGCAGAAAGAAGCAGAGAGGTAACTATCCCCTTGGCATGCCAGCAACCAGAAGTCTTGTCAAGCAGTTTACCTGCACCGCGATGGTGCTATAGTCACCAACAGTGCTTCATGTTTTACAGAATTATTGATGCTTCAATCCCATGTTTATTCTGCTTCAACCATCATCTGTCATCTTTTGCTTTGGTTTCTTTCAGTCTGTTGGTGATTTCGTTATTTTGTCTGTTGTAATTGATTTATTAAAAATTTTATTCCCATCATTCTCATTTGAGGACATTTTTTCTTCCTAGCTCACTTTTTTTGGCCAAGTCGCTAATTGTCTTGTTACTCTTGCTGATGTTACCCTTAATATCAGTACCTTTCCTCCCTACAGCCTTGACTGAATTCATTTCTTGTGTGTATCTTTTGCGGCAATTCTTCTTTTAAGGAGTATGGTTTTGAAATCTTCACCCAATAATACATTTATTTCAGTATCTGTGAGTTGAGTCCTTGAGAATATTATAATCTGTCATGGGCCTCATTTCTGCCTAGCTTTTTCATGTTGTTGTGTTTCTGTGGTATGATTCAGGTCCCATGGTTTAAGTACATCTTTTGGTTTATGTGAGGCTATTATAAACATAGCCACATACTCTTAAGTTTTCACTGCCCAAAATCACTCAGATAATCTTTCATCTTTAAGATATTTGGAGACCTCCAGCAACTTTATGTAGTCTATAGCACACTGGTTCCATGACATATTTCCAAAATAGGGGCTCAATAAATTTCTTAATGAGATTATGGACATCATCGGTTACCATGCTGTTTACATGGGAGCACAAAATATTCCCATCTAAAAACATTAAGTTCCATTAAATGCTATGAAATGTAAAGACTGGAAGACAGCATTTGCAGCCACAAAATTAGATCCAGCATTAGAGTGAAGGAAGGTTTCTCAGTCTCCACAGTTAGAAATCAGATAAGGAGACTTCAGAGGAAGATGTGGTCCCACACATAGGGCAATATCTACCACATATTTTCTTCTTTATGGATTATAAATATGTGAATTCTAAAAGTGTAAAGATTATATGTGTATTTGGATATATGTAGGTATGTGTGGTATATCTCTGTGTGAGTGTATTTGTAAGCAGGTGTATATGCATATATGTATGTCTTTTATATCTATATGTGCTTGTTTATGTGGGTATGTATGTGTGTATATGCGTGTAAGTATGTGTGCATTTATGGGTTTGAGAAAAATACAGAAGGGAGAGAAGTGGAATGAGGGGAAGAAAAAATAGCAGGAAAGGGAATTGGAGGTTACAGGATATGGCCAAAATATGACAGAATTGAAAGACTTGGCTTTTATAAAACTTATGTAAAATGAATATATACCAAAAACGGGTTTTAAGGGGCAGCGAAATTGCTCAAAGAGCAAGGAAAATTGGCACAAAGCATGAAGTCAGACCAGAGATTGATCCACAGAACTCACATGGCAACAAGAGAGAATCAAGTCTAAATTGTCCTCAGACATCCACAAACATGGGACATGCGCACCTACAGACACACACACACACACACACACACACACACACAGGGAGGGAGAGAGAGAGTGGGGGGAGCTATGCATTCTCACATACACACACACAACGATAATAACCTAAAATGTAATGAAAATGAGAAGAATTTATGAAAAAGAAGTGAAAGGCAGAAAAAATGTACATCAGTAAGGAAGTATTAAACCCCACTATATTCTAGAAACAGCAAGAAACATATTCTTTCCTAGAGCTTCCAACTGAAATGCAATCTGCCAACAATGACACTTCAGCCCAGAGGGTGTAATGTTGGATACCAGATTCATAGAAATAAAGAAAGATATTCCTCTCATATTCAAGCAACAGAGTTTGTGGTAAATTGCTGCATGAGGAATAGACAGTTAATACTGAGTTCTCTATATTTTCATTCTAATGTTTTTCATACCAAAGACATAGGAAACACTGAACCCAATATTTTTTTTGCTGAGCTCTCCAAAATTTTTCATCACACTTTCAGAAACACTGTCTCTCACGCAGAAGGGGAAGTGTGCAGGTCAAACACTGTGTGGTGCAGGCAGCTGGTGAGACTCTCAGAGGAGGTTTCTGTTCGAGGCTGAAGCACTGTGGGAGGAGTACTGTGCCGCTGCAGACAGTAATAAGTTGCCAGGTCCTCATCCTGGAAATTGCTGATGGTGAGAGTGAAATCTGTCCCAGATCCACTGCCTACAAAGCGATCAGGGACCCCAGTGACCCGAGTGGATGCCCAGTATATCAGCCATTTAGGAGCCTGGCCTGGTTTCTGCTGGAGCCAGGACAAGTAATTCCGATTGGAGCTTCCTACAAGACTCTGACTGGACTTGCAGTTGATGGAGACTGTCTCTCCTCTGGACACAGACAGCGAGGATGGAGATTGGGTCATCACAATGTCCCCACAGGCACCTGCAATCAGGAAGAGACAAGGAACATGCATATACACAGACAAAGACAGATTATAATGACAGTTGAAACTTGTTATTTAAGGGTCTTTATAGTGTTATGTTGTCAGATACTGTTATGTAAGAAATATTATAACCAGGCACACACTGTAAATTTCTATATAAAAAATGTGACTCTGTAAAGATTATAATAATTTTAAATTTCTCACCAGACACCCAGAGCAGCAGGAACATGAGGACCTGTGTCTGTGACTCCATATTGTCACCCCTGCCTGTCTGAGACACCTCAGTCCTCACATAAAAGGCCTGGATATAAATTCTGAGCAGATGGGCTGGGCTAGAGGAGACAATGCAAAAAAGTCCACCAAAATAAAAAAAATGCCTGGGCAGGGTGTCAGTGAGCGGCTGGTGTCAATCAACAGCCAAACATACCAGCAAAGAGATCATGAGCAATCACTGAAAGAGATGCGGTTACAGCTCTCCAACAGAGATCTACTAGATGCTCTGACAGAATCTCCGGTTTTAAAATCCAGAACATTTTTTGGGCTGAAGTGTCATTGTTGGCAGATTGCATTTCAGTTGGAAGCTCTAGGAAAGAATATGTTTCTTGCTGTTTCTAGAATCTAGTGGGATTTAATACTTCCTTACTGATGTACATTTCTTCTGCCTTTCACTTCTTTTGCAGAAATGTTAACAGAGTAATCACAAACTGACCATTTTTAAGTCAAATTATGTACAAAAAATCAGCAACACCACAACAACAAAGAAACATAGAGTAAGAAACCATGCTATAAGGGGAACAAATATTGGAAAAAGGAAAAGAAGAAAAGCAAAAAAAGATAGAATTGTGGCAAAATTTGTTGATTATCACCCATCTCCAAAGCCACTCATGTACTAAGGGCAATGAACAGTGTTCAGACATTTGAACTCCAGTTCCAGGTTAAATAGGGGACAGAGATACAAAAGAAGCCCAGAATTCACTCTGGAATTCCTGGGAATCATTAATTTAGCCTGGGATCAGACCAGCTTTATTCTCAACGTAAAGGTAAACCCAGAAGAAACTAACTAGTATGCTTCCCACAACTTTGATGAACTGAAAGAGGGTTCTAAATCTGCGTAAATGGAGGACAATAAAATAAACAGAATTTCTTCATAAAATATTATGAAGTTCTGTAAACCTACACTGCCAAGAATTGCTATTCCAGAAATACATAGTCTAGTGTAATCTAGAGACTAGCAGTATTAAATGGGTTAAGATGGTCTTGCTGACAGAATGAACATGTAAAAACTTTCCAGCAGGGGGCAGAGCCATCCTAAGACCAACAATTCACAACATTAGGGATTGTTGTCATACAAGGGAAAAATATTTGAGTATGATTGAAAATAAATAGCAATAAAAGAAATCACAGAGCCTTCCAAGATTCAGATTAGTTAATTGTGAAAGTTAATTAGTTATTCATAAGATATAAATCATAAACCCAGTATTATGTGTAAAGCAGAAGAAAAAAAATAAATGAATAAAATATCACTGAAAAGAGTGGAGGTTCACACTTGTAACCCCAGAATGTGGAGGATAGAAAAAGAACGATCACATTTGACACACATCAGTGAACCCAAAGAACTATGGACTGAAATTGTGACAACCGTCCTGCCTTTCAGTTGTTATGCTAAATACCTCTGTCACAGTGAAGAACAATTACCACACTTAGGACAGTCCACACTAGTCAACACTTTTCTGAGATGCACCTGTCACATGTGCTCCTAATGATGACACAGGCACAGGAAGAAAGCTAGGGAGAGCCTATTCACATATAGACTCATACAAGATTTATGGAGATCCCAAACAACTGATTGTAACCTGTATGACTCTTATTCCTGCTCTTTCTCTGTGTTCCAAAGACAAGCTCAAGCCTATGTATGGTAGCAAACAACTTTGACCACAGCAAAAAGGAGGACGAAGCAGGTGGATTTCATAAATCAAGGCCAGCCATGGCATAATAGTAAGACCCTGTTTCAAAATGAACAACAAGAACCCAATAGGTACCCAAGTAATTTTTTGCTAATACATATTTGAAATTGGTTCCCATATTGTTTCCATTGAAGTACAAAATATTTCCCTCAACAAATTTCAAACATTCTTCACTATTGCAAGACACAGAGACAAGAAGATGGATAATCTTGATACAAAATCGTATTCACCATAGTGTGGTGTACTGTGGAGTGCAGCATCTCACTCTCCACATTTGGAGAACAGATGAGAAGACTGCAGAGGGAAATGTGGCCCATAAACTGGAGGCATACATCAGACATGCTATCTAGGAAATCAAAGAGCATATTTTCTCTGGATGGTGAATCCCGGATATTTACAGATACATAAAAATTTGCTGGTGTGGGTGGGGGTAAGTGGAGAGAGGGAGAGAGAATGTGTGTGGGCCACAAGCATATGTAACAAAAAATAGAAGGAGCACCAGAGAAGCTACCAGGATAATTGACAGGAGAAATTGAAGGAGAAAAGGATGAACATGAATTTTGTCGTAATATAAAACTTTTGCTTTAGGAAATACAACATTATATATGTCAGTCGCAGGGTTTACAAAAAAAGAGGAAATAAAGGAAATTACCACAAACCCAAGAAGAGGGATAATTCTGTGACCTGGGAAAGGGAAAAGACCAATTTTTTCCAAGATCCTCCAGTGAAAATATAGCCTACTATCTTTATTTCAGTTCATGGAAATTTGTGTTTCACCTGTGATTTGCAAACTATAAGGTGGTGACCTGAACATGTTCAATCACAGAATTTGTGTTAAACTCTTACATAAAAAATATTTAAAGGCATAAATGATTTAATTCCTTTTGAGCCAGGGTCCTTCCATTCCGAAGGATCAAAAGTGCATCTGTTCATTAATTTTCTGCTGTGCCTTGCACCAACGATCCAGGCATAGAAGCTCTCAGGCAGATGGAGAAGTGCACAGGTCCAGGGCTATGTTTGGTGCAGGCAGCTGGTGAGACTCTCAGAGGAGGTTTCTGTTCGAGGCTAAAGCACTGTGGGAGGATAGTTATTATACTGCTGACAGAAATACTCTGCCATGTCTTCAGCCTGGACACTGCTGATGGTGAGAGTGTAATCTGTCCCAGATCCACTGCCTGTGAAGCGATCAGGAACACCAGTGTGCCGAGTGGATGCACCGTAGATCAGCAGTTTAGGAGCCTTCCCTGGATGCTGCTGGTACCATGCTACATAGTTACCCACATTCTGACTGGACTTGCAGTTTATGGAGACACTGCTTCCTAGTGAGGCAGGTAGGGATCTGGGAGACTGGGTCATCACAATGTCCCCATAGGAACCTGAAATCAGACATAAGCATGGATTATAAATGTATTCACATAAAACTTCATGATGCAAACATGAAAATTTAAAAGGTTTTCCAATGGCATTGAGTCTGTATAGTATGGACTGGCTACAGGAAATAGCTATTATATCCTTTATATCCAGTAACCATTTGTTTCTGTAGAAATGAATTAATCTGAAGATAGTTTTACACTTTTAAATTTCTCACCAGACACCCAGAGCAGCAGCAATATGAAGATCTGGGTCTGTGACTCCATCTTCATACCCCTGCCTGTCTGGTGCATTTCAGTTCTCACTGCACGGCTAGGTTTATAAAATAAGGGCAGCTGGGCTGGCCTGTGGGCACCTATGCAAAGCAGTCAGAAAATAAAGAAGGAAATTGCTCAGGCAGTGGGGTGTGAGAGTATCCGTGTTAAATCAAGAACCAAAAACACCTTCAAAGTGCATAAGCAATCACAGGGCAGGATGAGAACATAGACGCTCAAGGACAAACTTAGAGCTTTCTAACCACAAATGTCCAGATGCTCTCAGGACAGAATCAATACAAAATCTAAGACATTTATAGCCAAGGAAGTTTTCAGAAATAATAGTAGAACTACCTTTGATGGAGAATCCAAGGGAAACAGTGAACATAAGTGAAAGAATGGAAAGAAAAAATTAAAGAAGGAAAGTAAGACAGAAAAAAGAAAGAGAAAGAAAGGAAGAAAGAGGGATAGAGAAAGAGATAAGGAAAAAGAAAAGAAAGGCAGAGAAAAAGGAAACAGAAAATGAAAGAAAAAAGTGTGCAGAAGAATACAGGAAAGTTGGGATTGAGGATGGAAGTTAAAAGCCTGAGAGGAGAGAGGGAATATAGGAAGTAAAGAAGGAGAAAAATTGAATGTTTCCTTTTGTATTGGAGCTACTGAGAATACTCAGTGGCTAAGAAAACTTGCTGTTCTTGCACACGACCCAGATTTTATTAAAAGCACTCACATTATGGCTCCGAGGAATCCATAACCCCATTTCAAGGCACACACATGGTACACATACATGCATACATGCAGTTCAAGGTGTGAATCCTGAGTTCCACTCTGCAGACATTCTGCTGCCTACTGTTTCCATTTTTGCTACCATGTCCTCTAATCATCTGAAAGTTCATGGTGTTTTGTCACAATAGAGAAGTAACTAATGTAAGGGGTCAATTCAACAAGACTATGATATAATTGTGAAGAGATAAACACCAATCACGGAAAATAGTATGTGGTCTACAAGACTGTTGTTCTTTGCTTTATCATGGATTTCAAAGCCAAACAGTTGGTCAATTTGTTTATATAGAATACATATATGGTGTCACTAACCATATTTTTATATTTAGATTTCTCCTGAATAAATATTAAATTTCCTGACAAAATTATACATGAAGTCAGGAAGGTAAATTCTATCAACTCAAAACCATACCATTCATTCATTATTGTGGAGGGAGGTTATGGGTTCTCCATATCTAGAAAGCAAAAGGAAATCAGAAGGATGAGGAGCAATGAAAAAACAGGCAGACAGCAGATATGTGACTGAGAAATAAATATGGTATGTTCTGGCACATTTATAAATCATAGACTTTTAACCTTAATTAATTTCCCCCTCTCTCTCTCTCTATCTCTCTCTCTCTGTGTAAAATGAAAACAAAGGACTGGGGAACATTTTGTGAAAGAGTGAACAAGGAACATAAAGAGGACAGCACAGGACATGTCTTAACTAGATTTTCCATTGCTGTGATGACACATGAGGACCAAAACAGCATCCTGAGGCCAGGGTTTATTCTGATTTCACTTCCAGGCAGCAGTCCATCAGTGAGAGAAGTCAGGGCAGGAAATCAAACAGGGCAAAATCCAGAGGCAGGAACTGATGCAGGAGAGTACTACTAATAGGCTTGCCCTCGTGACTTCTATGTCCTGCTTTCTCATAGAGCTAAGAACCATTGGCCTAGGGATGGCCCCACCCACAATGAACTCAGCACAAAAATATAAAGTCCTACAGGCTTGCCTTCTCCACATTCTTTCTTATGAAATTCATTTTTTTTCTCTCCCATACCATATCCCAAACTCATTCTCCCCTCCCTCAACCACAACTAGCTCCATGCCCCATTTCCCATCTCTCCCATATCCACCCGACCTTATCCCATGTTTCCCCTAAAAAGATAGCAGGCCTCCCAGGGTTACTGCTCAAACAGGACATGTAAAGGTGGAACAAGGATAGACTTGAGCCTCTACATCAAGGCTGGAAGAGAGAGTATTCAGGAAGAAAGGACACCAAGGGCAGTTTAAAGGGTCTGAGAACCATCCCTCCACAACACACTCCAACTTTTAGAATTCTACAAAAACACCAGGCTAGATAAGCAAAAGATATATGTAGGGGACCTTAGAGACTCCAGGTCTGCTGCTTCAGTCTCTGTTAGCCCCTAAGACTCCTAAGCAGTTGACTCTTGGGACTGTTCCCTTGGTGTCATTGAGCTCTCTGGCCCCTCCATTCCCTCCTCCTGCTTTTCATAAGGTTTCCCTGAGCTCTGCCTAGTGATTGGCCCTGGAGCTCTGAATTTGCTCCCCTCAGATGCCAGAGGAAGCCTCACTCTCACTTGAGGTTCCATTGTTTCAAATGAGTACAGTTTGTATCAAGTTGACATAAAAGCCAGTCAGGAAAGGGATAAAGGCGTTTGATAGATTAAAAACTGGAAAATTGTTGCTTATACAAAAACCCAACACTATATATAAAAGCATATGCTAATCAAGATGATTAAAAAATAAAATACAAGCAAAAGGAGCACAAGTTAGAATATTAGGAAACTCGGTTGAGTTGGAGAGAACAAAGGATATACTCTATTCTAGATCATACAGTTTGGAATACAGGCTACCAAACAACTTAACTTCACTCCAAGGATTTCAGTCTTTGACTTCTTACATCCAGAACTATAAAACGATGAAAATTTCATATGTAAACAAAAGGTATTTTGTATTAAGTTATTAAAGAAGTTGAAAAATCATATAAAGGTTTTTGGTATATTTTCTATGAAGACATTTCACAAAATAGCATGTAAGAGACACTAAACCCATTAATTTTCTATTGCTCTCTGTGCCAATCACATGAATGAGCCAGGCTTTGGGCTTTTGGGTAAATGGAGAAGTACACAGGTTACAGCTGTGTAGGCAGCTGGTGAGGATCTCAGAGGAGGTTTTATCAGGAGGCTGCCGCTCTGTGGCTGAGAGAAGCCTGCCACCAGGAGGATGACATCAACTTTGCCTCATCTCTGGGGCATGGCTTTTATTCCTTCTCTTCACCACTCTCCACTTCCCTTCCAAGCAGATGGCCTACCCTGAGGGGTTCCTTTTAGACCCTAATGAATTGTCCTCTAGCTTCTTCTCGTTGCCACTCTTAAATTCTTTTATTAAAGAGATTAAGAATGCCAAGAGGGAGTTTCGATTTCCCAGGTCACAGATGCTCTGTGGAGCTCAGGAAGACTGCCTGTCACACTTCTTTTCTGCCTGTGAATTCCTTATTTCACATCAAATGATGATCATAAAGCTTCAAGAAAACTTAAAGATAACTTTACAGGACCAACAGAGCTCTAGATATCATACCCTTGGCATCCAAAACTAAAAAGGTAACTCGAATGTAAGTAGTAATAACAGAAACAAAATGATTCTGCCAGAGCTTACAATCGAGAATTGTGATAATGTATGTGTGAGGTGAATTGTGATATTGTTTGAAAAGTACAGAACAGAAAAATAAATAAAAAGGAGCACTAAGGTGTGAGAAGACACATCTGTAATCCAGAACTGGGGTGAAAGGAACAAAAGGAGCAAACTGGGGGTCAATTATGGATCAGTCCAACCTGCGTGAGACAAGGTATCTTAAGACGCCATTAGTCACCTGAATGTGAGACAAGATAGGCGTTTTATTTCCACAGAAAATCACGTAACTGATCTTGAAATTTAGTCTGTGTTTTAATCAGTATGCTTCCCTCTCTTATGTTGTAGAACTCCCTAAATAAGTAAATTGCAATATTCATATATCAGGCATAATTTATCAAAATATTTCTTTAAAACACATTCAAGTTTCACCTACAAATTGCTAGCATACCACCATATGAGAGTGACATAGTACATGGAGTGAAGAATTCCCAATCTCAAGGTCAAGGATAAGGAGGGTGAGTAACTCTGCCCTAGACAGTGTCTAACAATTTCCCGTGTGCTCTAGACCTTTGTAATCTTCATGATTTATTTATGACTGCTGCAGTCAGCCTAGATTGTGCTTTCATGTCATTTATTAACTCTTCATTTATTTGGGACAGACAGAGGGCAAGGGGCTGGAAACTAAAAGACTCCTGCAGTAAAACTCTTCTGTTTCCCACAGTGTGAAGGGAGAGAGCCTGGAGACCCTGGAGATGAAGACAGATGATATATATTTTTTTATATAAAGCAAAATGTAGGCCCTCTAGAAAAATGGTCAACACTTAAGAGCACTACCTGCTTTTCCAGAGAATCTGGATTCTTTTCCCAGCGCTCACATAGAGGTTCATAACTATCTATGGACATAGTTCCAGGTGACACAATACTTCCTTCTGGCTTCCATGGGTCCTGCACACACATGGTGCATAGACAAACATTCAGACAAACATTCATATATAAAAGAAAAAGTATATTCATAAATGTATTTTTAAAAGCAAAACAATTCTGAATTATGGTTTCCAAACATCATTTTCCCACAGTCCAAAGTGTATATACGAAATTCTTTATGCTGCCTTTAAAAATGGACCACAACCCTGTGACTGAAAGTTACAGAAATTACCTCACAATGTTAGAATCAGATAGTCTGAACTCGATGAGTTGATTTTCTTAGACACAGCACCACTTTCCATAATCGCCAACATGTAGGGACATCAGGGAATGTTGATCTTAGATGCAAATCAGCCTGAGACATTACAAGCTCAACTCAGCCTTGCTGTTCTAGCTCATAGGATCTCCCTTCAGACTCTGAGTGATCACAGATAATCAATATCCACAGCAAGACAGAAGACATGATAGGATATTTCCATAATCACTCACAAAAAGAAATAAATGAACAGTTATCTCTTCTTTATCTAGGTACACACCTATGATTCCAGCAAAAGACAGCAGAGGGAAGAGGGTTACCGTGATTTCAAAGCCATCTTGGGCAAATATTAACTTTCAGTAGAGCCAATGATGCATACCAAGATACTGCTTTAAAATATCAGAATGAAAATATATTGTTCTCTCTTCATCTGTCTGATGATATCAAGAAACTATCAGAAATGTTTTGAGTGTTGGGAAGAAGGTCTCTTTGGGTAAAAAGAACACTAAGGCACCTGGAAGTGGGTAAGTGCTGTAGACAAGGCTTTCTCCCACAATAATGCCTTCCAGTTCTCAGATTAAGGGTTTCTCTACTACCACCCACACTTCTGAACTCACCCACAGTTTCCAAAATATGATTAACAGTAAAAGAAATGTCTATTATAAAAGTGGGATTTCAAATCAGAAATGTTTTGATTGACCTGATTTATATGCATGCAAAATATGTAGGTATAAATAGATGCATATTCATGCATATGAACATACATCCATATGTGCAGATAGATTTGACACACTCTTAACCAATTCATTTTAAAAATTACTTATTTGAAATTTTATTTTCACTACCAAATATACAATTTTCCCCTTTCCATCTTGCCATCAATAGTGCTATTGGATCTACATTAAAGAGAGATTATATGCTTCTGTTTACCAAGTTCTCTGGAATGGAACATATTGGTGATCTTTGATTCACTAAATACAGAAAAAGAACAGTCTTAATGCTTTTTCCACCAGTGTTATGGTTCACATAGTGGAAGAAATATCAGTATTCTTAGAATAGATCTGAACCATGCTGCTAGTGGTAAAAGTCATTGAACATCACTGTTCTAGTAAGATTTCTATTGCTCTAATCAAACATTAAGACAAAAGTAACGTAAGGAGGGAAGGGTTTATTTCAACGTACAGTTCTCAGTTCACCACGCATCACTGAGTATACTCAGGATTAGAATTAAAGGCAGGAATCTGGCAACAGGAACTGAAGCAGAAGCCATGGGGGAATGCTGTTACTGGCTTGCTCCTCATGACTTGCTTAGCCTGCTTTCTAATACAACTCAGGACCAACTTCCAAGGCAGATAGTTGTTGGGACGCATATATTAATTATTAATTAAGAAAATGCTGGGCAGCCTTGACTATAGGCCAATTTTATGTAGTCATTTTCTTAACTAATGTTCTCTTTTCTCAAAATAAGCACCTGTCATTAAGACATGGACTTTATCTACTGGTTTTTCTCCAAGTATGAGATATAGCTTGTGGCTTATTCTGAAGTCTCTCTCTCACACACACACACACACACACACACACACACACACACACACACACTAGTTTCTTCCGCATAACTACTCTTGACAGTAATATACAAAGCTTTTTGCTTGAAATAAAAACAAAAATAACTTAGTCACCTGCCTTTATTTCTTACCATATTGATATTAATTTCATATACCTTTTGGATGAATAGTATTAAAGTATTGAACTATAGAGGTTGCTGTTTGAATGGCTCAATTGAGTTACATGAAATGCGGCTAAATAAATTTTAGATTGGGATTCGACTGAATTTCAATAAATTCCTGAAATAGCTCTAAACATAATTATACCATTTTCTGTAGTGTACTCATGCAAAATGGGACTTGCAACATTATTGATTATAAAATCACAATGTCTACAACCTCTGAAAGATGTTGAAGCTGTGCTATGTTGTATGAAATATTCAGACATGATGAACTTCTTCTGAAAAATATGAAAGCATATCCATAGCCTTAACATGTAGATTTACATTCATCTGTAATAAATACTAAAAATATACAATAACAAATATAGTATAAGACAAATTTTCTCATGATTTGTTATCATTCATTTTTATCTTCTATATCTACCTTACAGAAATATATGCCTGAAGTTGCACTAAAAATTTCACATGTGATATTACAATTCATACACCATGTACTTCAGAAACCATGCACAGAGGACCCTGAGCTGCAACAGACATGACTGCCTCTTTCATGAAGACTAGCTTTGATGATACCAGAAGGCAATGCACCTGCAAGATTTCAAAGGAAGGAAAACAATTAACAGTCCTACCCAAGTATGAAACCTGTGAACCACATGAACCAGCGTTGTACAAAAACCCTAAGAGGGCAGTAGTGGCATGTAAACCTTAATGGTAACCAGCAGATTTCTAATTGGAATTAAGAACTACACAATAAGAGGGAAATCATGCCTCATACCCGAAATCTAGTCAACTATCCAAAGTCATGATCTGGGAGGAGAACCTAAGCCTGCTATTTACTACTAATCATCATAATCCTAACTACACTCTAAATAATTTGTCATTTTACCACAGATGACTATATCTATCAACTCTAATCAAGGAAACATCCCTTTGCCACAGATGAAAGCTGTAATAGCTAAAATCAAGACACAGAATTGTGGAGACCAGTCCCACTAGATATATCTACAAAATATTCCCACACTTAAAGCTCAGCAAACATTATGGACAGTCAGAGGAAAATTGACATCCTTGCTGGCCCTACAGGAAATCGTAACGCTCTGTCCTGGAGGCATGGTCAAAGAAGCAGGAGACTGTGTCAGCAAAAGGTTCCCAGTGGAACCTGGAATGATAAACACAGTTTGCTGTCACAGGTGTACGGAAAGCACCCCAGCAAAGAACCATTGCATGTGGAATCTGAAACAGCACTTAGGAACTAACTCTGAGAAGTCATAAATGAAGGGGAAATATAAAACCAATTGAATAGCATAATTTCAATGATCAGGACATCAAGAAAGGAGGCAAGGCACGATAAATGCTCCCAGCACTGTTCCCTCTCAACTGGAACCTGGAGCAGCAGTACCCACAGCAGGAGAGCAGCTGACTCCATCTCTGAGAGCTGAACAAGAGAGAAGGCCTTAGAACCTGATATCCATGGATAGTATAATTATAATTCAAGGGGCTAAAAGAAGCTTGATGCCCCTCCCTCTAGACAGAAGTAGAGTTTTGCTTGACTGTCCCCAGAAGTCTCATGGGGTAAAGCCATGAACATGAGGGTATAGATATGTTGGTGATGGAACACATATGAACAGAAGGCCAGTGGGAAGGCTTGAGGTCACTGACACTGTGCTCACAGGCATGACGATTCTTGTGAACTCCTCCCATTTCCTTGCTCCACACACTCCTATCCTGACGTGCTGCCTCAGCACAGACTCACACAGGGCCTTCTACATGGATCCGAACCCCAAAACTGAGCCAACATTGTGCTCATTGTGTCCTTTTCTTCCAGTGATGAAAGCAGTGATGACCTCATAAGGTTTCTCCCTTTCAATGCAATGCAGAGCAAGAGATGCGGAAGACATTACACAGTGAAACATTGCCAAACACAATCAGTTGTTGTTAGTGAGATGGTGATTTTCACCATTGCTTGTCAAGCTCTGTGGAGAATGTCCCTGGGATATTGATGTAGATGGCATTTATGCCTCACATTGGTACCACAGCCTGCATGGCTTTCCCTATTTATGAGTGTGGAAGTTCTCTGCATCCTGTATATTGTTCAACTTCATTTTTCAATTTCCTAGTGAATTCACTGTTGGGCTCTTTAACCTCTTTGCTGATCTGTTCCCAGATATTTTGCTTCAAAGTTGTTGTGAATGGAATTCCCCCTAGTGTCTTTTTAGTAAGTTCCTGACTACTACACAGAAAAGCTACTGATTTTCGTGTGTTCACTTTATAATCCTGCATTTTGATCATATGTTGCACTTTGCTGAAATAATTTCAAGACCAAGAGTTTTATGGTGGAGTTTCGAGAGTCTTTTAAGTATAAGAACATACTGTAATTTGATCTCTTCATTTACTTTCTTATCCCTTTCATTACTTCTCTTGCATTTTCTGTGACTGAGATTTGAGCATTTCACTGAAGAAGAGTGAGAGAATCAAGACCCTTATTTTACTCCATATTTGAAAAGCAAAACTCTGGTTTTCCTCACTTACTATGATTACAATAACATTTTCATCATTCATATTCTTTGTGTTTGTTTTATTTTGCTTTACTGTGTCAATATGAATTTGATTCAGAATCCCATCTTTGTTTTGTTGTTATATCTTCGATGTCATTATGAACGGGGTTTTCAGTAAACTACAACAGAGTCTAGCACACATAGAGTAAAAACGTATTGGCTCAGAGTCACTCAAACTTTTCTCTCTCTCATCCTGCACCACCTGCTGCTGTCAGATCCATGGTCTCTGGATGGGCAAAGCAGCTCTGGGCATGGAGAGCTGGACCTATGCTTCTTGAACTGCCATGCGTACAGCTCCTATAGCAGCAGTCTCGAGATCAACTTCAGATACATGAAGTTGAGAAGGTTCTTCTGTGCACTCTTCCGTTTCATCCTGGAGGTAGCAGGCTTTTCAGAACTCAGCCAGTGGGGACAACTGTATATTGAGAGGCTGCACATTAAACCAAGGGATATTCATCTCCTTCATAGCCTCCCAGAATCCTCTTCAAGGAGAAATTGACATGCACATTCCCAACCATGTGATCTCCCAAGATATTGCAGACATTCATCCCTTCAGCCTCTCAGCACTTTTGTTATACTTCAATAAACTTCCTCATGAATCTCATTACATTGATCTTCTGTCTCCATATCATTCACAAAAGAGTGTGAGAGGTTCTTCTATGACGATGTCATTAGGAAACTAAATGCCTTTTGAGACTGTCCATTTATTTCTCCATATACAAAATTTTCTGTTCTCATTTCTGTCACTGTGTTCTGTATGATTTTGTTTTAGTTTTTCCCTCAGCTCTTCTATATCATATGATTCTTGGCAATAGTCTCTTATCATGTGCTAGAATTCCTTGACATTATGGTTGTGTTTTGCTGCTGCCCAGCCAAGGGAGGGATGAACGGATCAGTGCCTAGAAAGAAGAGATGGAGGCACAGCTGGTAAAATGAAAGCTGTCTCATTATCCAGCCAGGGGGTTTCATAAGGTCTCACTCACTTTTAGTCAAGATGGCCCAGGCTTTCATTTGTACAGAACTTTTTTCAAAATAACCCAGTTACTGCATTGCATAGAGGTTTCTTTCTCCAACAACTTCACATTACCCGTGTGAGCTTTCAAATGTTTAACTTACATTTTTTTGAAGCAGACTAACGACATCAGAATTAGACTAACAACATCATATTAGTCATTCAAGCAATTGTTTAACTTTACATTTTCAGAAGGAGATCACATAGCCATGGGTCAGATTCACAATGGCTTCATGAGTTACAAAATCAAATATGCAACTTCATTTTTACTGAAATGTGAGCATACTATTAAAGTTATACTTTACAGTCTCAGGACCGATTATCTATGTGTCCTTGTCTTTACAGACATGCTAACTCCCCTATCCTGGCCCTTGTATTACCTGGGAATCAGTGCCTTTTATGCCAGAAATAATTTTGTCATACAACTTTCTCATTCTCTGTGTATGTCAGGTCCCAGATATTAGACATGAAACAACTCTCATTAGGGGATCTTGGACTTGAGGGTCAGTGAGATTGTTATAGACTGTTAGTGCTAGAATCACCAAATCCTTATTTTCTTCACGGTGTCTTTTTCCCAGTTAGGAAGAGCTGAATTAAAGATTGCTTTTAATTTTATCAAAAAGCAAAACAGACACCATGACCGAAAAGCCTATCAGCACTATCAGTGCTTCATGTTTTACAGAATTATTGATGCTTCAATCCCATGTTTGTTCTTCTTCAACCATCATCTGTCATCTTTTGCTTTGGTTTCACTCAGTCAGTTGGATATTTCATTATTTTGTCTGATGTATTTGGCTCATTAAAGTTTTTATTCCCATTTTTCCATTTGACGGTATTTTTTCTTCCTAGCTCACCTCTTTTGGCCATGTTGCTAATCCTCTGGTTCATATTGCTGATGTTTGTCTATATATCACTAGCTCTTCTCCCTACAGCCTTGACTGAATGCATTTCTAGTGTGTATCTTTTGTGGCAATTATTCATTTAAGGAGTATGTTTTTGAAATCTTTGCCCACTACTTCATTTAGTTCAGTAACTTTGAGTTCAGTCCTTGCGCATATTATGATCTTTCATGGGCATCATTTTTTCCCTTGCTTTTTCAAGCTCTTTTGTTTCTGTGGTATGACTCAGGTCCCTTGGTTTAAGTACATATTTTGGTTTATTTGAGGCTTTTCTAAACATAGCAACCTACACTTAAGGGATCAATGCCAAAAAACACTCACTCTCTCAGCTTTAAGATATATGGAGACCTCCACCAACTTTATATAGTCTATAGCACACGTGTTCTATGACATGTTTCCAAAACAGGGGCTCAGTAAGGCTCCTAATAGAATACGGACATCATCAGTCATCATACTGTTTACATGGGAGCACAAAATGTTCCCATCTAAAAACATTAAGTTCCATTAATTGCTATGAAATGTAAAGACTGGAAGGCAGCATCTGCAGTCACAAAATTATATCTAGCATTAGGATAAAAGAAGGTTTCTCAGTCTTCACAGTTAGAAATCAGATAAGGAGACTTCAGAGGGAGGTGTGGCCCCAAAAGTGGGGGCAAAATCAACCACATTTTCTCTCCTTTATGGATTCTAAATGTGTAAATTCTAAGTGTGTAAAGATTATATGTGTATTTGGATATACGTAGGTATGTGTGGTATAATCTGTGTGAGTGTATTTGTGTGGATGTGTATATGTATATATGTGTCTGTTGAATATCTATATGTGTGTGTGTTTATGTGTGTATGTATGTGTGTATGTGTGTACATATGTGTGCATATATGGGAATAGGAGAAAGACAGGAAGAGAGGAGAGATGAAGGGAAGAAAAGATAGCAGGAAAGGGAATTTCAGGAAAGGGGGAAGATAGTGGATATGGCCAAAATATGATATACTTGAAAGACTTGGCCTTTATAAAATTTGTGTAAAATGAATATATACCAATAAAGGAGTGTAAGGGGCAGAAAAATTGATCAAAGGGCAAGGAAAATTGGCACAAAGCATGAAGACACACCAGAGATTGATCCACAGAACTCACATGGCAACAAGAGACAATCAAGTCCAAATTGTCCTCAGACATCCACAAACATGGGACATGCACACCTACAGACACACACACACACACACACACACACATAGGGAGAGAGAGAGAGAGAAAGAGATGCATTCTTACATTAACACACACACAAAGATAATAACCTAAAATATAAGGAAAATGAAAAGAATTTGTGAAAAAGAAGAGAAAGGCAGAAGAAATGGATACCAGTAAGGAAGTAATAAAGCCCACTAGATTCTAGAAACAGCAAGAAACGTATTCTTTCCTAAAGCCTCCAAATGAAATGCAGTCTGCCAACATAGTCACTTCTGCCCAGAGGATCTAATGTTGGATATCAGATTCATAGAAATAAAGAAAGATACTCCTCTCATATTCAAGCAACAGAGTTTGTGGTAAATTGTTGCATAAGGAATACACAGCTAATACTGAGCTCTTTTCTGTATTTTGATACAAATGTTTTTCACACCAAAAGACACAGGAAACATTGAACCCAATATTTTGTTTTTGCTGAGCTCTGCAAAATTTTTCATCACAGTTTCAGAAAAACCATCTCTCAGGCAGAAGGGGAAGTGTGCAGGTCAAACACTGTGTGGTGCAGGCAGCTGGTGAGACTCTCAGAGGAGGTTTCTATTCGACGCTGAAGCACTGTGGGAGGAGTACTGTGCACCTGCACACAGTAATAAGTTGCCAGGTCCTCATCCTGGAAACTGCTGATGGTGAGACTGAAATCCGTCCCAGATCCACTGCCTACGAAGCGATCAGGGACTCCAGTATCCCGAGTGGATGCCCAGTATATCAGACGTTTAGGAGCCTGCCCTGGTTTCTGCTGGAGCCAGGTCAAGTAGTTCCGATTGGAGCTTCCTACAAGACTCTGGCTGGACTTGCAGCTGAAGGAGACTGTCTCTCCTCTGGACACAGACAGCAAGGATGGAGATTGGGTCATCACAATGTCCCCACAGGCACCTGCAATCAGGAAGAGACAAGAAACATGCATATACACAAAGACAGATTATAATGACAGTTGAAATTTGTCATTTAAGGGTCTTTATAATGTTATGTTGTCAGATACTGTTATGTAAGAAATATTATAACAAGGCACACACTGTAAATTTCTATATACAAAAATGTGACTCTGTAAAGATTATTTAAATTTCTCACCAGACACCCAGAGCAGCAGGGACATGAGGACCTGTGTCTGTGACTCCATATTGCCACCCCTGCCTGTCTGAGGCACCTCAGTTCTCACATAAAAGGCCTGGATATAAATTCTGAGCAGATGGGCTGGGCTAGAGGAGACCATGCAAAGCAGTCCACCAAAATAAAAAAAAATGCCTGGGCAGGATGTCGGTGAGCGGCTGGTGTCAAACAACAGCCAAACTCACCAGCACAGAGATCATGAGCAATCACTGAAAGAGATCTGGTTACAGCTCTCCAACAGAGATCTACTAGATGCTCTGATAGATTCTCTGGGTTTAAAATCCAAGGCGTAATTAAATCAATTGACTTTTGCAGAAATGTTAAAAGAACTATCAGAAACTGACCATTTTTAAGTCAAATATTGTACAAAAAATCACCTCCACAACAACAAAGAAACATAGACTAAGAAACCATGCAATAAGAGAAACAAATGTTGAAAGCAGGAAAAGAAGAAAGGGAATAAAGATGGAATTGAGGCAAAATTTGTTGCTTACAACCCATCTCCAAAGCCACCCATGTACTAAGGGCAATGAACAGTGTTCAGACATTTGAACTCCAGTTCCAGGTTAAATAGGGGACAGAGACACAAAAGAAGCCCAGAATACACTCTGGAATTCCTGGGGATCATTAATTTATGCCTGGGGTCAGACCAGCTTCATTCTCAACATAAAGGTAAACCCAGCAGAAACTAACTAGTATGCTTCCCACAACTTTGATGAACAGGTAGAGGGTTCTAAATCAGCAGAAATGGAGGACAATAAAATAAGCAGGATTTCTTCATGAAGTAGTGCTGTAAACAAACACTGCCAAGAGTTTCTACTCCAGAAATGCATATCTAGTGTAATCTAGACAGTAGCAGTATTAAAACTGGGTTAAAATGGTCTGACATAGTGAACAGGTAAAAACTCTCCAGCAGGGGGCAGAGCCATCCTAAATCAAGTAATAACTTTGCAAAGACCAGTAGATCACATTAGAGATTGTTGACATCCAAAGGAAAAAATGTTTGAGTGTGAATGAAAATTAATCGCAATAAAAGAAATCACAGAACCTTCAGAGATTCAGATTAGTGAATTATGAAAGCATTCATAAGATATAAATCATAAACCCAGTATCATGTGTAAAGCAGAAGAAAAAATAAATGAATAAAATATCACTGAAAAGAGTGGAGGTTCACACTTGTAATCCCAGAACGTGGAGATAGAAACAGAACGATGATGAATTTGAGGGCACCCTGGGGTACGTAGCAGTTTTAGGCCAGTCTAATCTATGTAAGGAGAAACTCTCTCAAACAGTGTTTCATTAATAAAAGAGTTTCAAGGCAGCTGATCGCAATTTTGATCCGAAGTAAATTATTTATCTGATGATAATATTTTATCATTAACCCAAGAATATTACTTAAAATCAAATATGTGTTTAACCAATGTGCATTTCCCTTTTATTTTCCATTACATGTATAATTTAATATGACAACTTCTCAGGTATAGAGCATTAAATAATTTCTGATAAGCATATTCAAATCTCATCTATAAATTGATGATACATCATGACAAGAGAGAGACAAACATTGTGTGGATTATGAAAGTTACCAATCTCAAGGTCAAGAATATCCATCTATCAAGGTGTCATGTGCTCTTGATCATTGCTAAACTTTCAACTTTGATTTGTGACAGCTGCAGGGACTTCCCAATATCCATTACAAGAAATAGTAGGCATAGGAAGACTTACAATAATTCTCATAAATTAATATATTATTCTTTCTTCAAATCAGCAGGTGGGTCCTGAGGATGTGGGAGTTTATTACTGCATTCAAGTTATAGGAATTTTTTATACAGCATGACAGTCATGAACAAAATCTGTCTGCTTAAGGATTCGCAGAGTGCACACATGCTATGTTGCTCAGGAGGGTCTGAATCTGTACTAAAGGATGAGGTTGGAAAACTCGAAGCAGCTAGTCACAGCCGAGGGTTCTTTGACACTGGCCCCAGGAGACACTTAAACAAACCAATTACTGACCCCATAACCTTTAACAGCTGTGAATGTCATGGTAGTAGACCAGTAGAGACAGTGCTCCTTAGGTTAGGCTCCTTTTCTTTTCAGTAAAGATCCTCATCAAAAGTACCTTAGATCCTATCACACATTCGCATTCAACCAAGGAGAACATGGATGAGACTCCAAAACAGGATTCTACCCTAATCAAATATCCTACAGTGTACTGAGAAAAATGGCCATTTGACAGAGGCCTTGCAATCACGAGGAAAGGCTGACCAAACTAACAAAGCTGACTGGGGAGGTTAAAAGAGATGCTAGGGAGGGATGTGAAAGATACATTTCAGACACACGTAACTCACATTCAGTGCTGATTCATAGAAGAACCTATAAGGTGAGTTTTCCCTCTGCCTCTCTGACTCACCTTCCCCAAATTAGGCCATGCTATAGACCACAGCAACACACCCAGCTTTATGTCAGTGGCTCAGCTTCTGTTCACTCCTGGACTTGTGAAACATAACCTCTCAGATTCCATCAGTTCAATTCAGGGTTTCCTCTCCTGCCTACCATCCAAGGAAGAGTCTGTCTTGCTACCTTGTGATTCTCTGTAAAGGCCTGTGTTTCTAATCTGGGGGCGTGGCTTTTGCTTTGTGACATCGTTTTTCTTATGGGTCTCAACAGAGCTGATGAGTTTACAGTTTCTTCATCTCTTCCTTTCTGTTAAGATGAAGTGTCTCCTCTAGGCAACTTTCATGCAGAAATAAAGCTTTTAATAATGAACTCCATTAACTTTACTCAATTGGGTGTAACAGCTCATTATTTCTCACCCCTGGGGTAGGTATGTAGTTGAGTGCTGTGTTGCTGTGTAGCTGTGTGATTATGGGGGTTGTTTTTGTTTTTGTTTTGTTTTGTTTTCCTTTTTTAGAAAAAGAGAGGGCATGAAACTTTCATGACTGCTGGTCGCTCAGAATGAGGATGAGAAGATGTCTGAACGTCATGAGGAATTCAGCCTTTTCAAACACAATTTCATCTGCTCTCATTGTTAGTTTAATTTTCGTCTCCAAAAGAACAATGGGCTGAGGTTTTTCTTTTATAAATATGGAGACAATTCTCTGTCCTCTTTGTTACTCACAGATCATTAGAGGGGCTTCCTCCTACCTACCTAAATATATGACTTCTAGTGGATACATATTCTATTCTATAAAAATAACCTCAATTTGCTTCTTGAACTATTCATGTGTTTCTTCTTATACTGAATATTCTTAACAAGCATATTAGGCTAGTGATGTCTTCCAGGACAGAACCTGCACTCTCAGCTTTCCATTCTAGTCTAACTCCACTCATATGTATCAGCTGCCAATCCACAGAACACACTTTTTACAATGGACGTGCCAAGCATGATTATGAAGATGTGTAGCATCTTGCCTACTATTTGTAGGGAAAGCATGGACCAAGATTAGGAGACAGTTAAATCACACAGTGTGGCAAACAGAACACAGGGTAGGAATGCCAGTTCCCAGGAAATGAAACTTTTACCTTTTCAAAGGATGAGGCAAAGGCCTGGACTGGACCTTGCCAGTTCAACCTAGGTAAGAACAGAGAATAACTCACCCTTTGTCTTTTGATCATGGCCTCTAAGAGAGCTTTGGATTGGTCTGGATCTCAACTGGTTCCCATTTTTATTTTTTAAAGCCTGATGAGTTATACTATTTGAGTGTCTAAGGGTCCTCAATATCCCTTAAACCAGCAAAGGATTTCCAATATTTTTAAATATGCATTTACACAAATAATCTGAACCTAGCAATGAATGAATGTTGAAAGATGTCAGTAGAAGTATCTATAATATGAATTTTATCAGCTTTGAAGTGTAATTGAGTAAAATAAGAATACCACCCTGATCAATAATTAATTGCTTAAGGGTTAATTTTCTAAACTAATATTCTTATAATGCCATATTTCTTGTAAATAATTTTAAATAATATCCCATTTTATACAGATTCACTGTGGCTTATGGGAGTAACACAGACTTCTCTATAGACAAAATGACACTAAAGTTAGCTGAAGGTGAACTGCTTGTACTAAATCCCTTCAGTGCAATATCACAGCTTTTAAGGCATTTAACTCATCATTTTCTTTCTCAGTCTAATAAGATTTGTACTTAGGAGGAGTATAGTTGTTTGGCTTTGCATAGTTTGTAGAACATCTGTTCCAGGCCTTCTGGCTTTTAGAGTTTCTAATGAGAAGTCTAATATTATGCTACTGACTCTGCCTATATATATTACTTGAGCATTTTCCCTTGAAACGTTAAGAATCTTTCTATGTTCTGTGCATTTAGTATTTTGATTATCCCTAGTCCTGGGGAAGTTCTGTTCTGGGCCTGTCTCTTCAGTGTTCTGTGTGCTTCTTGTACATTGATAGGCACCTCCCTCCTTAAGATGGAAAAATTTCCTCCTATCATTTTTGTGAATGAATTTTCTGTGCCTTTGTCCTGGATTATTTCTTCTTCCTCTTCCTCTCCTTCTCCTTATACTTCTTTTCCTCCTGCTCCTCATCCGTATTCTTACTCTTCATTTTCTTCTTCTAATATACCTATTATTCATGGACTACGGATATTTTGTAGTATCATAGATTTCTTGGAGAGATTTGAATGAATTTTTAAATTTCACATTCACTTTGATTGAGGAATCCTTCTCATCTAACTTTCTACAACACTTGAGATTCACTCTGCCGTGTCTGCTAATGTCATGGCGAGGCTTGCCACTGAGACTATTGTTTCACTTCCTCAATTTTTATTTTCCACTTTTATCTCAATTTGAGTTCTCGTTAGTGATTCCATTTCTTTGTTAAATTCTACTTCCATGTCTTTAAACGCTGTCTTTATTTCATCCAACTGTGTGTGACTTCATGATCTTCATTAATGGTTTATTGATACCATGTTAAGGTCCTTGGTCATCACATTTGTAATTGCTGTTTCAAGTCCCTGCCCTTTCATTTCTCAGGATCTACTGTAGTAGAGTTACTGGGTTCTGTGCAGGTACTTTATGTTAGCTGTTCATATTTATATGCTTGTGATGGTGTCTAGGTATCTGCTGTAGGAATAACTGACTAAGGTGATAATAAGGTGATTCTGGTTGATCATATCAGATCTTGTCGTTCTTGGGTGGTTGTTCCATTGCATCATTTCTACTGACAGCTTTGGAGCATTTGAAAGTGTTGTGGCTGTAGATGGCCTGGTACACAGTGTCTCTTCAGAACAACGGTGGCAGAGAGGAATAAAGGTGAGCTAGGAGACATGACTTAGAGAGGCTTCAAAAAAGCACTTAGGAGATCCTGGCCACACTAAGAGGTGGGATGCCCATGGAGTTGGAGGTGTACTGGAAGGAAGGGTTCCTGCAAGAGGCTTACAGTAAGACAAAATAATCTGAAGAGACAGGAATGACATGGCTGTGGGACCCTGGTTCTGTATCAAGAATTGGAGTCTCTTGTGAAAAGAATTAAGGTAGGGAAAGGGGCAGCTACAATCAGGTTGATACAGGACCAGGAATGAGACAGAACAGAGGTTCTGTACTTTTTAAGTATCAATAGTATCAACTTTAGTTTCCCTAATTCTGCAACATGGAAAACAGCCACCTGCCAGATTTCTCCACTTTTAGTTCCCTTAGGGTTCCAACAGGCAATGGCGCTTCTTGATTATACAGAAAATACATTGGACATTTCGACATAATTTCTTTGATTTGGTGGCATATAATGGAGAAGTTCCTTTTTAAAATTTTCCTGTTTACATGGTGTTTTCCATAAAATTTTGAGGCTTCTAACACATTTCCTGTTAAAAACTGCTTGATCTCATCATTCCCTTGTCAATGGGCCTGGCAACTCTGTATGATATAGTATTGAGCAATATATAATGGACCATTTCTGTCTAGATTTGCTCTTTACAGTGGCAAAAATATTCGTGTGAATTATGAATTATCAGGAACAAATTCCCAGCAGTTTCTCTATGCAAAACAACTGCAAACTACGAATCAATGATGGTATTGAGAGATTCAGGAGAGTCTAACAACACCATAAGAGTAGCATACAACTCTGATTTTGAACTGAACCCTATGGAATTTGATCAACTTTACTTATTTTTTTCTGACTTGTGCCCTGCCATTCCTGACGTATTTGCATCCATAGAAAAGGCGAGTGATCCAAAAATAGGTTCTTCTTTCACAATATGTGGGAATATCTAGTGAGTTCCTTTAACAAACTGATTTGCTTGGTTTTCGGATATTTCTTATTAACTTCCCTGAAATAATTGCTACAAGCCCTTTGCCAATCTTCATTAATTACCCATAATGGCATAGTCTCAGAATTAGTATAGGGCACTACTATTTCTGCTGGATCTGTTCCTGACAGTTGACAAATTCATATTATTCCTTTTTTAAATAAATTAGCAATTTCTTTATATAGGTCTTTAATTTTTACTCTGCATATGTGCCATAAACAACCATTCTAAAATATTATCCTCTCTCCATAAGAATTCCAGTAACGGAATGTTTTGAATGAATGATGACCAAAATACAACTCAGGTGAGGATCTATGTGACTCGCATATTCATCTTGTAGTATCTTTTCTACCAAAGTTAACTCCTGCTTTTCTGCAGGGTTTACCTGTCTCAGAGTATATAGGCTGGATTCTCCTTACAACATTTGAAACTAATTGCTTAGTTCTTGTGTAGTAAATCCAATTCTGAGTCTTCCCCAATTGATCTCACCCAATAATTTATAGAAGGGATAATTACAATACATACACATATACACCTGACAGACTTCATTACACAAGCATTGATACTTAAAGTGTCTTTTCTAACCTACCTGCGGTGGCATACACTGTTGATCCTAAAACTTAGGAGAAGATGGCAGGAGGATCTCTGTGAATTTCAGGACAGTCTGGTCTCTATAATGGGTACAAGATTTCCCAGTACTATGTCATGAAACTGTGTCAAAGTAAAAAAAAAAATGCCTTTTCCTATGGCGATTTGTCTGGGTTGATATAAGAAACAGCAATTATGTCCTGGTACTCTCTATAATGACATGGTTTTTCTCTAAGAAATAAGCACTGTGAAATATTACAATAGCTTTAAATATCTCAGCTGAAATCCAGAGGAACAGAGACATGACAATCTGTGTCTGTGATTCCATCTTCCTGCCCTGTGGGCTGAAGAAGCAGTAGAAGCCGCTGGGGTGTGCCTCCACTCCCTATAATAGGTGAGAGGAAAGAGTGAGCAGTGGGCTCCTCTTCTCATGCCCTGGACAGTATATTGTGGGTTGACAATATACTGAAAAGCAGAAGGAACATGCTTTGTCTCCACTGCACCTTGGATCCCTTGGGAAGATGCTTCTCTTTCCTGGCACAGGTGTTCCTGCCTCAGCTGTTCCCGCCCTGCCATGGTAATTAGGCTTCTCCACCGGAGGGACGGACCCTGCCTTCCCGAGAAAGATATTTAAACAGGGAGAAGCCCACTAATAAATTGAGTTTCTGTGTTCAGCAAACATGGCTTCCAAGGCATTCTTCATGCCCTGTCATTTCTCAGGTCCTATGAGTGGACAGCTTCGCGAAAGGTCACGAACCCTGGCTTTGGCCCATGCCTTCTCACCGCTTAGGTCTGAACTCCCCTCCCCTGGCCAGGGAATGGGTTCAGACAGTCATGGGCAAAACATCCTTCAGCTGCAGTCCAGCTGAAGTAACTAAATAAGAATGACAAGGACAGGGAAATAAATGAGAGGAAACAAACAAAGGAGAGAGGGATTTAAAAGAAATAGAGGTAAAGGAAAGGAAGAAGGAAATTCGGGTATGGGAAGGGAGTGGAAAGAGGAAGACAGGGATAAAAAAGAAAAGAGTGAAAAGGGAAAAGCAAAAGTAACAAATTTTGGAAAAAAATTTTTATAACACTAGTCAAAATTACTCCAGATAAAAAGATTTTGTATCCTATAGTCAACGGAGAGCACTGAAAAATTCCTGAGTTGCGGTTTCCAAGCTGGACATCAATCAAAGAGCAAAGGCATGCCCCGAGTGTACCCTATGGACTTATATGGCATTCTCATTTAACTATAGAGTTATAAGGGGATTTAATGTCATTGGAAACATAAACCAGATTGACACAAACTTAACAAAAGAAAGAAAAGGTTACTATAAAAAATAGGAAATGGATGGACAGAATGAAAAGCAAGAATTACTCAGGAAGACATGTTGCAGCCGAGTGCTGAACCCCAACACTGATGTTTACTTTATTCCAAAAATCCACGGCCTAGAGCCCAGGGCCAACCCTATGGATCATGAAAAAATGACAACAATAAGGGTTTCTGGATGCAAAGCAGTAAAAATTCTTGGAAAAGCTGATGTGGCCTGATGCCACCACCTGACCCAATCGTAGATAACAACTTGGCCAGACATCTCCTGTACCATAGTCACCCAGGCAATGAGTCACCACAGGTAGGAAGCCTGCTAGCCCAAGCCTTCCACTACATCAGCTCTGCCTACCAAAACCCAAACCACTGCCATTTCCCCAACCCTAACACCACCCTGTATCACAATTAGCATAAAAATCAGAAGCACCTGGACAGATGTCGTACAGATGCTAAGGGACCATAGGTGCAAGATTACTATATCCAAAAAATTTTAAATTACCTTTGATGAAGAAAACAAACTATTCCATGATGAATCTAAACTCAAGCGATATCTATCTACACATCCAGCACTACACATCTACTAGAAGCAAAACTCCAACCCATGGTGGTTAACTACACTCAGGAAAGCAGAGAAAATAAGTTATCTCAACCATCATAATAAATATAGGATGAGGACACATAAACTAACACACTCAGAAAGAGAAAGAGAGAGAAAGATAGAGAGAGAGAGAGAGAAAGAGAGAGAGAAACACAAATACACACCACAAGCAAATAATAAAAATAACAAAAGTGATCATTGGTATCACTAAAATTCAGTGGACTCAATTCCCCAATAAATAACACAAACTAGCAGAATGTATTTAAAACAAAATCCATCATTCTTCTGCATACATGAAACATACCACAACTTCAGAGATAAGCATTACCTCAAAGTAAAGAGTTGAGAAAAGATTTTCCAATCAAACAGACTCAAGAAGCAAGCTGGTGTAGCGATTATAATAGCTAATAAAATAGACTTGAACACTAAATTATCAGAAGAGATGGGGAAGAATACTTCATACTCATCAAAAGAAGAATCTACCAAGATGACATTTCAATTCTTAACGTCAGATCGCCAACAGAAGGGTTCCCACGTTTATAAAACACATTACTGAAGCTAAGAAGGAAATAACAGTAGGTGGTATTACCAGCATATTTAGAATTCCCATTAAGTCATAAAGTGAAAAGAAAAAAGGAATATCAAGACATGAATAAAAAGTTGTTTTAATCTTTCTTAATTTACAAAATTCCTGATGTTTAAATTTTTCTAGAAGTCACAGTGTTAATATGATTTCTAATCAGATGACTGTTATAAAACTGGTGCTGGTGAGTTCTTGGCTAATTATGATCAAGATAGTTAATTTGTATGTTTTCCTGGAAAATTGCTCAAATAAGGCATCGCACATTAGATTTGAGAGACAGAATAGGATAATGCACCATCCAGCAGCAACTCAAGTTCAGACAATAAGGACAATAGAATCACCACCATTGTGCTACAGGCAGATGTGGACATCAGCACTATAGCCCTGGGCTACAAGGAAAAGTATCAGGAGCACATGGTTACAAAGTCCATATGTTAACTGGGAGATGGGCTCTAACTTCTACCCAGTCAGAATATTCCTCACAAACAGTGCCAACCTTCCTGAACTCCTGATACAGCTTTAACTAAGCCAGTTAATGTCCACAGAATAGATCCCAGATTCTTCCTTCTCATGTCTATGGTGACTTTTGCTTTGTTTCACAAGCTCAACTGATGATACAACTCAGATCACTAAGTAGACTAAGAGCAGTGTCTGTGCTGGTGATACAGAAAAGACAGGGTTGGGACTCAGAAGGTTTGCCTGCTGTTGACACTAAAGTCTCAGTGTCCTACAAACCAGGCAGTGTCTGCCAAACACTCTCAGATCATGCAAGCACCAGGTAGAGCAGTGATGCAGCCCATTCTCACACTTCTGCTTTTCTAGATAGATTATGACACAGCATGTCACTGTGGTGTGGGGCACTGACATTTCTACATGTATGCCAAATACAGATTCAATTCTGGTGTCATCTCGTCACACATTTCATTGGAGTTATGAAAAGTGAGAAACTGTTCCCAAAAGGCTCATGTATGCAAAGTTTTATACCCAGCATGTAGACCCAGTTATGACCAGGTAATTGATTTGTGAAGTTTTGAGCCAATCCATCAATTTAATCTTGGTACTGGCATGTGATAGAGATAGAACCTGGGGGCTGTTGTGAGGTCACAAGAGTCATGCCTTAAAAAGTAGGACTTGTCTCAAGCCCCTTCTCATCTCTCACTCCTGCCCAGCTGCCATTATGTGAGCAGCCTTCCCCTGCCATGGACTTGCTCCTTAATATTCAACCTCATATTTGACACACATCAATAAACCCAAAGGACCACGGAATGAAAATGTGACAACCTTCCTGAGTTTAAGTTGTTTTCCTAAGATCTTTGTCACAGTGAAGAAACAATTACCATGCTTGGCACATTCCACACAAGACAATGCTTTTCCTAGTTACATCTGAAAATCATGTTCCTAATGTTGACAGAGGCACAGGAAGCAAGCTAGTGAGTGCCTATTCACATGCAGATCAGAATAAGATATATGGAGTTCTCAAACAACTGTTTGTAGCCTATATGACTCCTGTTTCTGCTCTATCTCTGTGTTTCAAAATAGAAGCTCAAGCCTAGGTATGGTAGCAAACAATTTGATCCCAGCACTAAGGAGAAAGAGGGACGTGGATTTCATGAGATCAAGGCAGGCTATACTATCAGGAGAAGTCCAGGCCAGCCATGGCAGAATAGCAAGACCCTGTTTCAAATATAACAAGAACCCAATAGGTACCCAAGTAATTGTTAAATAGAAAATGTTTGAAATTGGTTACCATATTGTATCCATTGAAGTGCGTACTGTTTCCCTCAACAAATGTCACACACTCTTGATTATTGTAAGACACAAAGACAAGACGATGGGATATCTTGATACAAAATCATATTCACCATAGTGTGGTGTAGAGTGTGTGGAGTGCAGCGTCTCAGTCTCCACATTTGGAAATCAGATGAGAAGATCATAGAGGGAAATGTGGCCCATGAACTGGAGACATGGATCAGACATGTTGCCTAGGAATTCAAAGAGCATATTTTCCTGAATTATGAATCTTGGATGTTTTCAGAAACATAAAACCATGTCTGTTGGCAACAGGAGGGAGGGAAGGGGAAAAAGAGGGAGAGAATGTGGTGGAGGCAGGAGTGTATATTACCAAAAAATAGAAGGAAACCCGAGAAGGAAGAGGTTAGTTGAAGGGAAACTGGGAAGAGTCATAAAGCAGAAAATGATGAACACGAACTTTGTCAAAATGTAAAATTTTTACTTTTGGAAATACAACATTATTAATATCAGTAAGTAGAGTGAACAGAAAAGAGGAAATGAGAAATTACCAGGATCTGAAGAGTGAGAGGGAATTCTAGGACCTGTGAAAGGCAAAAGACCAGTACTTCTCCAGATCCTCCAGGGAAAATACAGCCAACAACCTTGACTTCAAGCAATGGAGATTTGTGTTGGACTTGTGCATTCCAGAACAATAAGATGGTGTACTTATCATGTTCAAGCCACAGAGCTTGCCCAACAATGTTGCAGAGGAAATAAAAACACAGACACAAATGATTTACTTCTTTTTGACATAAGGTCCTTCCAATCTGAAGGATCTAAAGGGGCAACAGTGTGTTAATTTTCTGCTGAGCCTTGGGCAAAAAACTCAGGCATAGAAGCTCTCAGAGAAGGGGAAGTGTGCATGACCAGGGCTGTGTTTGGTGCAGGCAGCTGGTGAGACTTTGAGATGAGGTTTCTGATTGAGGCTGAGCACTATGAGAGGAAGGTTAAAAAGCTACAGAGTAATAATCAGCCTGGACACTGCTGATGGTGAGAATCAATTCTGTCCCAGATTCACTGCCTATGAAGTGATCAGGAACCCCAGTGTCCAGAGTAGATGCCAAATACATCAGGCATTTTGGAGCCTGCCCTGCTTTCTGTTGGAACCCTGCTACAGAGCTATATACATTCTGCCTGGACTTGCAGTTTAATGTGACCCTGTTTCCTACCGATGCAGGCAGGGATCTGGGAGACTGAGTCATCACAATGTCCCCATGGGAACCGGAAATCAGAAATAATTGATATAATTATATTCGCACAAAACTCCATGATGCAAACATTGAAAGATAAAATGTTTTTTCTAATGGCATTATGTCTGCATAATATTGATTTGCTATAAGAAATACCTACTATATCCTGTGTATCCAGTAACTGTATGTTTTTCTACAAATGAATTACTGAAGATATTTTTACACTTTTAAATTTCTCACCAGACACTCAGAGCAGAGGAATATGAAGAACTGGGTCTGTGACTCCATCTTGAGGCTGCTACCTGTCTGGTGCATTTCAGTTCTCACTTCAAAGGCTTGGTTTATAAAATTAGGGCAGCTGGGCTGCCCTGTAGGCACCTATGCAAAACAGCCAGCAATTAAAGAAGGAAATTGCCTGGGCAGTGGTGTGTGAGAGAATCTGGGTTAAATCAAGAGCCGAAAATACCATCAAAGGGTGTAAACAATCACAGGGAAGGACAAGAACATAGAAGATGAAGGACACACTTAGAACACTCTCACCACAAATCTCCAGATGCTCTTAGGACAGGATCAGTTCAAAATGAAAGATATTTATAAGAGATGATATTTACAGAAATAATAGTAGATCTACCATTGAGTGACAGACCAAAGGTAATAATGATTATGCTGGGCAATAACGAAACAGAGAAAGAAAGAAGGAGAGAGAGAGTCAGAGAGAGAGAGAGAGAAGAAAAAAGAAATTGTTACCAAATTGTTTCCATTGAAGTACAAAATATTTCCCTCAACAAATTTCAAACATTCAAGATTATTGAAAGACACAGAGAAGAAGATGGATTATCTTGATACAAAATCCTGTTCACCGTAGTGTGGTGTAGAGTAGTGTGGAGTGCAGCATCTCACTCTCCACATTTGGAGAACAGATGAGAAGACTGCAGAAGGAAATGTGGCCCATGAACTAGAGGCGTACATCAGACATTTTACCTAGGAAATCAAAGAGCATATTTTCTCTGGATGGTGAATCTCAGATGTTTACAGATACATAAAAATGTGTTCGTGTGGGTGGGGGTAAGTGGAGAGAGGGAGAGAGAATGTGTGTGGGCTACAAGCATATGTAACAAAAAATAGAAGGAACACCAGGGAAGGAAGGAGGATAGTTGACAGGAAAGAGAGAGGAGCAATGAAGTAGAATAGGATGAACATGAATTTTGCCATAATATAAAATTTTTTCTTTAGGAAATACAACATTATATATGTCAGGACGTAGAGTTTAAAAAAAGAGGAAATAAGAGAAATTACCAGTAACCCAAGAGAGAGGGATAATTCTAAGACCTGTGAAAGGGAAAAGGCCAGTTCTTTTCCAGATCCTCCAGTGAGAATATAGCCTACTATCTTCATTTCAGTCCATGGAGATCTGTGCTTTGCAAAACTATAAGGTGGTGACCTGATCATGTTCAATCACAGAATTTGTGTTAAACTGTTACATAAGAAACATTCAAAGGCATAAATGATTTAATTCCTTTTGAGATAGGGTCCTTCACTTCTGAAGGATCAAAAGTGCATCTGTTCATTAATTTTCTGCTGAGCCTTGCACCAACGATCCAGGCATAGAAGCTCTCAGGCAGATGGGGAAGTGCACAGGTCCAGGGCTGTGTTTGGTGCAGGCAGCTGGTGAGACTCTCAGAGGAGGTTTCTGTTCGAGGCTGAAGCACTGGGAGCGGAGAGTAATAATACTGCTGACAGAAATACTCTGCCATGTCTTCAGCCTGGACACTGCTGATGGTGAGAGTGAAATCCGTCCAAGATCTACTGCCTGTGAAGCGATCAGGAACACCAGTGGCCCGAGTGGATGCACCGTAGATCAGCAGTTTAGGAGCCTTCCCTGGATGCTGCTGGTACCATGCTATACTGTTACCCACATTCTGACTGGACTTGCAGTTTATGGAGACAGTGTCTTCAAGTGATGCAGGTAGGGATCTGGGAGACTGGGTCATCACAATGTCCCCATGGGAACCTGAAATCAGTCATAAGGTTGGATTATAAATGTAATCACATAAAACTTCATGATGCAAACATAAAAATTTAAAAGGTTTTCCAATGGCATTGTGTCTGCCTAGTATGGACTGACTACAGGAAATAGGTATTGTATCCTTTGTATCCAGTAACCATTTGTTTCTCTAGAAATGAATTCATCTGAAGATAGTTTTACACTTTTAAATTTCTCACCAGACACCCACAGCAGCAGCAATGTGAAGATCTGGGTCTGTGACTCCATCTTGAAGCCCCTGCCTGTCTGCTGCATTTCAGTTCTCACTGCACAGCTAGGTTTATAAAATAAGGGCAGCTGGGCTGGCCTGTGGGCACCTATGCAAAGCAGTCAGCAAATAAAGAAGGAAATTGCTCAGGCAGTGGGGTGTGAGAGTATCCGTGTTAAATCAAGAACCAAAATACCATCGAAGTGCATAAGCAATCACAGGGCAGGATGAGAACATAGAAGCTCAAGGACAAGCTTAGAACTCTCTAACCACAAATGTCCAGATGCTCTCAGGACAGAATCAATACAAAATCAAAGACATTTATAGCCAAGGACGATTTCAGAAATAATAGTAGAACTACCTTTGATTGACAATCCAAGGGAAACAGTGAACATAACTGAAAAGAAAAAAGAGAAGAAGAAAGACAGACAGACAGAAAGAAAGAAAGAGAGAGAGAGAAGAAAAGATTGGCTGAGATAAAGGAAATTGAATGGAAGAAATGAAAGAATAAGAGTGTGCAGAAGAATACAGGAAAGTTTGGATTGAGGAGGGAAGGGAAAAGCCTGAGAAGAGACAGGGAATGTAGGAGGTAAAGAAGGAGAAAAATTGAATGTTTCCTTTTGAATTGGAGCTACTGAGAATACTCAGTGGCAAAGAGCACTTGTTGTTGTTGCAGAGGACCCACATTTGACTACAAGCACTCACCATGCTGGCTCCTAGACATCCATAAGCCCATTTCTAGCTACAGAAAGGGGACACAAACATACATACATGCAGTTCAAGGTGTGAATCCTGAGTTCCACTCTGCAGACATGTCTGCTGCCTGCTCTCTCCATTATTACTACCATGTACACTAATCATCTGAAAGTTCATGGTGTATTATCACAATAGAAAAGTAACTAATGTAAGGGGTCAATTCAACAAGACTAGGTTATAATTGTGAAGAGATACACACCAAACATGGAAAACTGTATGTAGTCTGAAAGACTATCATTCTTTGCTTTATCGTGGATTCCAAAGCCAAATAATTGATCAATTTGTTTATAAAGAATACATATATAGTATCATAACCATATTTTTACATCTGAATTTCTCCTTCATGAACAAACAACAGCTAATGCAAAGAACAAGACCTAACAATCATTGGTCATTGGTACTGATAAACATCAGGTGAATCAATTCTGCAAAAAAATGACACAAACTAACACAATGGATTTGGAACAAAATCCATCCTTGAGATGCAACCATTAAACACACCTCAACCTCAAAGATAAACATTATGTCAGAGTAAAGAGTTGCGAAAGATTTTACAAGCATATGGACCAAAGAAGGGGCTGGTGTAGCCATTCTAATATCTAACAAAATAAACTTCAAACATGAATTAATCAAAAGAGACGGGAAACGACACTTCATACTCTTCAATAGAAAAATTCACCAAGGTGACAATTCAATTCTTAACATCTATATCCCCAACAGTACCGTTCCCACTTTTATAAAAACACAATACTGAAGCTGAGAAGGAGTTGACATTACATAGTATTACCAGAATATTTAGAATTCTTATTATGTCATAAATTGAAATGAAAATAAAATGTTATGACATGTATAGAAATATTTTTTAAAAATTTTTGTAATACTAAAACGTCTTGTTAGTCATAATTTTCTACAAGTCAGTATGCTAAATTGCATTTCTAATCAGATGACTTTTCTAAACCTGGTGCTGGTGAGTTCTTGACTAATTATGATCAAGATAGTAAGTTTTCCATGTTTTCCAGGATAATTTCTCAATTAAGAGATCGCACATTAGATTTGAGAGACAGAATAAGACAATGCACCATCCAGCAGCAACTCTGCACAAACTCAAGGACAGACATAAGGACAATACAATCACCACCACTGTACTGCAGTCAGATCTGGGCATCAGCACCTTAGCCCTGGGCTACAAAGACAAGTATAAGGAGCACATGATTAATCAATACACATGATCATTTGGAAATGAACTCTAACTTCTACACAAGCAGAATATCCCTCACTTATAGTGCCAACCTTCCTGGCTGCCAGATACGACTTTACCTAAGCCAGTTAGGTCCTCCTTCTCATGTCTAAGGTGCTCCTTGCTTTGTTTCATGAACTCATCTAATGATACAACTCAGACCACTAAGTATAGTAAGAGTCTGTTGTGGTGATGCAGAAAAGACAGAGTTAGGAGTCAGGAGTTTTACCCTCCTGCTTACACTAAAGTCTCAGTGACATACAAAGCCAGGCAGTGTCTGACAAACACTCTCAGATGATGCAGGCACCAGGAACATCAGGTGATGCAGCCCATTCTCACACTCCTGGCTCTCTAGGTGACGTATGATGTGGCATGTCATTATGGAAGGGCTGTTAAACCTTGCTACACAGCTCTACATATAAGAAAAATACAGATTCAATTCTGGTGTCACCTCAACACACATTTATTTGGTGATATGATTTGCTTAGGAATTGTGCCCAGAAGCTTATGTATGAAAAGTTCTGTCCCCAGCGTGTAGACCCAGCCTCACCCAGGTCATTGATTTGTAAAGTGTTCAGCCAATCCATCAATTTAATGTTGTTTCTGGCACTTGATAGAAAGAGAACAGATGGCTGCTGTGAGGTCCCAGGAGAAATGCCTTAAAAAGGATAACTTGTCTCAAGTCCCTTCTCATCTCTCCCTCCTGCCCAGCTGCCATGAAGTGAGCAGCCCTCCCTTGCCATGGACTTGCTTCATGATATTCAACCTCACATTTCACACATCATTGAACCCAAAGAACTATGGACTGAAATTGTGACAACTGTCCTGCCTTTAAGTTGTTATGCTAAAACCCTCTGTCACAGTGAAGAACAATTACCACACTTAGCACAGTCCACACAAGTCAATACTTTTCTGAGATGCACCTGACACATGTGCTCCTAATGATGACACAGGCACTGGAAGCAAGCTAGGGAGAGCCTATTCACATGCAGACTGGTACAAGACATATGGAGTTCAGGAAAAACTGATTTTAAACTATCTGACTCTTGTTCCTGCACTTTCTGTGTTCCAAAGACATGCTCAAGCTTATGTATGGTAGCAAACAACTTTGACCACAGCACTAAGGAGGACGAAGCAGGTGGATTTCATGAAATCAAGGCCAGCCATGGCAGAATAGTAAGAACCTGTTTCAAAAATAACAACAAGAACCCAATAGGTACCCAAGTAATTTTTAACTAATACATGTTTGAAATTGGTTGCCATTTTGTTTCCATTGAAGTACAAAATATTTCCCTAACAAATTTCAAACATTCTGGATTATTGCATGACATAGAGACAAGAAGATGGATTATCTTGATACAAAATCATGTTCACCATAGTGTGGTGTAGAGTAGTGTAGAGTGCAGCATCTCAGTCTCTACATTTGGAGAAGAGATGAGAAGTCCGCAGAGGGAAATGTGGACCATGAACTGGAGGCATACATCAGACATCTTATCTAGGAAATCAAATAGCATATTTTCTGGATGATGAATCCTGGATATTTACAGATACATAAAAATTTGGTTTTTTGGGGGGAGCGGGGATAAGTGGAGACAGGGAGAGAGAATGTGTGTGGGCTACAAGCATATATAACAAAAAATAGAAGGAACACCAGGGAAGGAAGGAGGATAGTTGAAAGGAAAGAGAGAGGAGCAATGAAGGAGAATAGGATGAACATGAATTTTGCCATAATATAAAATTTTTGCTTTAGGAAATACAACATTATATATGTCAGTCCTAGGGTTTACAAAAAAAAGAGGAAATAAGAGAAATTAACAGTAACCCATAGAGAGGGATAATTCTAAGACCTGTGAAAGGGAAAAGGCCAGTTCTTTTCCAGATCCTCCAGTGAGAATATAGCTTACTATCTTCATTTCAGTCCATGGAGATCTGTGCTTTGCAAAACTATAAGGTGGTGACCTGATCATGTTCAATCACAGAATTTGTGTTAAACTGTTACATAAGAAATATTCAAAGGCATAAATGATTTAATTCCTTTTGAGATAGGGTCCTTCCCTTCTGAAGGATCAAAAGTGCATCTGTTCATTAATTTTCTGCTGAGCCTTGCAACAACGATCCAGGCATAGAAGCTCTCAGGCAGATGGGGAAGTGTACAGGTCCAGGGCTGTATTTCGTGCAGGCAGCTGGTGAGACTCTCAGAGGAGGTTTCTGTTCGAGGCTGAAGCACTGTGGGAGGAGAGTAATAATACTGCTGACAGAAATACTCTGCCATGTCTTCAGCCTGGACACTGCTGATGGTGAGAGTGAAATCCGTCCCAGATCCACTGCCTGTGAAACGATCAGGAACACCAGTGTGCCGAGTGGATGCACCGAAGATCAGCAGTTTAGGAGCCTTCCCTGGATTCTGCTGGTACCATGCTACACCAGTACCCACATTCTGACTGGACTTGCAGTTTATGGAGACACTGCTTCCTAGTGATGCAGGTAGGGATCTGGGAGACTGGGTCATCAAAATGTCCCCATGAGAACCTGAAATCAGACATAAGCATGGATTATAAATGTATTCACATAAAACTTCATAATGCAAACATGAAAATTTAAAAGGTTTTTCCAATGGCATTGTGTCTGTATAGTATGGACTGGCTACAGGAAATAGCTATTATATCCTTTGTATCCAGTAACCATTTGTTTCTCTAGAAATGAGTTAATCTGAAGATATTTTTACACTTTTAAATTTCTCACCAGACACCCACAGCAGCAGCAATATGAAGATCTGGGTCTGTGACTCCATCTTGATGCCCCTGCCTGTCTGGTGCATTTCAGTTCTCACTTCATGGCTAGGTTTATAAAATAAGAGCAGCTGGGCTGCCCTGTAGGCACCTATGCAAAGCAGTCAGCAAATAAAGAAGGAAATTGCTTAGGCACTGGGGTGTGAGAGTATCCGTGTTAAATCAAGAACCAAAAAAACCTTCAAAGTGTGTAAGCAATCACAGGGCAGGATGAGAACATAGCTCAAGGACAAACTAGAGCTCTCTAACCACAAATGTCCAGATGCTCTCAGGACAGAATCAATACAAAATCAAAGACATTTATAGCCAAGGAAGATTTCAGAAATAATAGTAGAACTACCTTTGATGGACAATCCAAGGGAAACAGTGAACATAACTGAAAGAATGGAAAGAAAAAATTAAAGAAGCAAAGTAAGACAGAAAAAAGAAAAAAGAAAGAAAGAAGGAAAGAAAGAAAGAAAGAAAGAAAGAAAGAAAGAAAGAAAGAAAGAAGCATAGAGTAAGAAAGAAGGAAAAAGAAAAGACAGGCAGAGAGGAAGGAAAGAGAAAATGAAAGAATAAAGAGTGTGCAGAAGAATACAGGAAAGTTTGGATTGAGGAGGGAAGGGAAAAGCCTGAGAGGAGAGAGGGAGTGTAGGAGGGAAAGAAGGAGAAAATTGAATGTTTCCTTTTGTATTGGAGCTACTGAGAATACAGAGTGGCAAAGAGCACTTGCTGTTCTTGCAGACGACCCAGATTTGATTAAAAGCACTCAAATTATGGCTCCGAGGAATCCATAACCCCATTTCAAGGCACACACATGGTACACATACATGCATACATGCAGTTCAAGGTGTGAATCCTGAGTTCCACTCTGCAGACATTCTGCTGCCTGCTGTTTCCATTTTTGCTACTATGTCCTCTAATCATCTGAAAGTTCATGGTGTTTTGTCACAATAGAGAAGTAACTAATGTAAGGGGTCAATTCAACAAGACTATGTTATAATTGGGAAGAGATACACACCAAACACGGAAAATAGTATGTGGTCTACAAGACTGTTGTTCTTTGCTTTATCATGGATTCCAAAGCCAAACAGTTGGTCAATTTCTTTATATAGAATACATATATGGTATCATTAACCATATTTTTATATTTAGATTTCTCCTAAATAAATATTAAATTTACTGACAAAAATTATATATGAAGTCAGGAAGGTAAATTCTATCAACTAAAAACCATACCATTCATTCATTATTGTGGAGGGAGTTAATGGGGTCTCCATGTCTAGAAAGCAGAAGAAAGTCAGAAGGATGTGGAGCAATGAAGAAACAGGCAGACAGCAGATATGTGACAGAGAAATAAATATGGTATGTTCTGGCACATTTATAAATCTAAGACTTTTAACCTTAATTAATTTCCCTCTCTCTTTCTCTCCCTCTCTCTGTAAAATGGAAACAAAGGAGTGGGGAACATTTTGTGAGAGAGTTAACAAGGAACAGAGAGAGGAGAGCACAGGACATGTCTTAACTAGATTTGCCATTGCTGTGATGACACATGAGGACCAAAGCAGCATCCTGAGAATGGGTTTATTCTGATTTCACTCCCAGGCAGCAGTCCATCAGTGAGAGAAGTCAGGGCAGGAACTCAAACAGGGCAGAATCCAGAGGCAGGAACTGATGCAGGAGAGTACTAGTAATAATGTAATCTATTCTAGATCATACAGTTTGGAATACAGGCTACCAAACAACTTAACTTCAGTCCATGGAATTCAGCCATTGACTTCTGACATCCAGAATTATAAAACGATGAAAATTTCATATGTAAACAAAAGGTATTTTGTATTAACTTATTAAAGAAGTAGAAAACTCATATAAAGGCTTTTGTTAAATTTTCTATAAAGACATTTCACAAGATAGCATGTAAGAGACACTACACACATTAATTTTCTGTTGTTCTCTGTGCCAATCACATCAATGAGCCAGGCTTTGGGCTTTTGGGTAAATGGAGAAGTACACAGGTTACAGCTGTGTAGGCAGCTGGTGAGGATCTCAGAGGAGGTTTTATCAGGAGGCTGCAGCTCTGTGGCTGAGAGCAGCCTGCCACCAGGTGGATGACATCCACTATGCCTCATCTATGGGGAATGGCTTTATTCCTTCTCTTCTCCACTCTCCACTTCCCTTCCAAGCAGATGGCCTACCCTGAGTGATTCCTTTTAGACCCTAATGAATTGTCCTCTAGCTTCTGCTCATTGCCACTCTTAAATTCTTTTATTAAAGAGATTAAGAATGCCAAGAGGGAGTTTCGATTTCCCAGGTCACATGATGCTCTGTGGAGCTCAGGAAGACTGCCTGTCACACTTCTTTTCTGCCTGTGAATTCCTTATTTCACATCAAATGATGATCATAAATCTTCAAGAAAACTTAAAGATAACTTTCCAGGACCAACAGAGCTCTAGATATCAGACCCTTGGCATCCAAAACTAAAAAGGTAACTTGAATGTAAGTAGTAATAACAGAAACAAAATGATTCTGCCAATGCTTACAATCGAGAATTGTGAAAATGTATATGTGTGAGGTAAATTGTGATATTGTTTGAAAAGTACAGAACAGAAAAATAAATAAAAAGGAGCACTAAGGTGTGAGAAGGCACATCTGTAATCTAGAACTGGGTTGAAAGGAACAAAAGGAGCAAAATGGGGGTCAATTCTGGAGCAGTCCAACCTGCGTGAGACAAGGTCTCATAAGACGCCATTAGTCACCTGAATGTGAGAAAACGTAGGCGTTTTATTTCATAAGAAAATCATGTAACTGATCTTGAAATTTACGTCTGTATTTTAATCAGTATGCTTCCTTCTTTTATGGTGAACAACCATAATACAACTAAACAAGTAAATTGTAATATTCATATATCAGGCATAATTTATCAAAATATTTCTTTAAAACACATTCAAGTTTCACCTACAAATTGCTAGCATACCACCATATGAGAGTGACATAGTACATGGAGTGAAGAAATTCCCAATCTCAAGGTCAAGAATAAGGAAGGTGAGTAACTCTGCCCTAGACAGTGTCTAACAATTTGCCGTGTGCTCTAGACCTTTGTAATCTTCATGATTTATTTATGACAGCTGCAGTGAGCCTAGATTGTGCTTTCATGTCATTTATTAACTGTTCATTTATATGGGACAGAAGGAGAGCAAGGGATTGGAAACTAAAAGACTCCTGCAGTAAAACTCTTGTGTTTCCCACAGTGTGAAGGGAGAGAGCCTGGAGACCCTGGAGATGAAGACAGATGATATACATTTTTTTATATAAAGCAAAATGTAGGCCCTCTCGAAAAATTGTCAACACTTCAGAGCACTGCCTGCTTTCCCAGAGAATATGGATTCTTTTCCCAGCACTCACATAGAGGTTCATAACTGTCTGTGGACATAGTTCCAGGTGACCCAATACTTCCTTCTGGCTTCCATGGGTCCTGCACACACATGGTGCATAGACAAACATTCAGACAAACATTCATATATAAAAGAAAAAGTATATTCTCAAATGCATTTTTAAAAGCAAAACAATTCTGAATTACGGTTTCCAAAAATCATTTTCCCACAGTCCATAGTGGATATATGAAATTCCTTATGCTGCCTTTAAAAATGGACCACAAACCTGTGACTGAAAGCTACAGAAATTAACTCACAATGTTAGAATCAGATAGTCTGAACTCGATGAGTTGATTTTCTTAGACACAGCACCACTTTCCGTAATCACCAAAATGTAGGGACAGCAGGGAATGTTGATCTTAGATGCAAATCAGACTGAGACATTACAAGCTCAACTCAGCCTTGCTGCTCTACCTCATAGGATCTCCCTTCAGACTCTGAACGATCACAGATAATCAATATCCACAGCAAGAGAGAAGACATGATAGGATATTTCCATAATCATTCACAAAAAGAAATTAATGAAAAGTTATCTCTTCTTTATCTAGGTACACACCTATGATTCCAGCAAAAGACAGCAGAGGCAGGATGGTTACCATGATTTCAAAGCCATCTTGGGCAAATATTAAGTTTCAGGAGCGCCAAAGATGCATACCAAGATACTGATTAAAAATATCAGAATGAAAATATATTGTTCTCTGTTCATCAGTCTGATGATCTCAAGAAACTATCAGAAATGTTTTGAGTGTGGAGAAGAAGGTCTCTTTGGGTAAAAACAACACTAAGACACCTGGAAGTGGGTAAGCGCTGTAGACAAGGCTTTCTCCCACAATAATACCTTCCAGTTCTCAGATTAAGGGTTTCTCTACTACCACCCACACTTCTGAACTCACCCACAGTTTCCAAAATATGATTAACAGTAAAAGAAATGTCTATTATAAAAGTTAGAACTCAAAACAGAAATGTTTTGATTGACCTGATTTATATGCATGCCATATATGCAGGTATAAATAGATGCATATTCATGCATATGAACATACATCCATATGTGCAGATAGATTTGACACACTCTTAACCAATTCATTTTAAAAATTACTTATGAGAAATTTTATATTCACTACCAAATATACAATATTCCCCTTTCCATCTTGCCTTCAACAGTGCTATTGGATCTACATTAAAGAGAGATTATATGCTTCTATTTACCAAGTTCTCTGGAATGGAACATATTGGTGATCTTTGCTTCACTAAATACAGAAAAAGAACAGTATTAATGCTTTTTCCACCAGTGTTATGGTTCACATAGTGGAAGAATTATCAGTATTCTTAGAATAGATCTGAACCATGCTGCTAGTGGTAAAAGTCATTGAACATCACTGTTCTAGTAAGATTTCTATTGCTCTAATCCAACATTAAGACAAAAGTAACGTAAGGAGGGAAGGGTTTATTTCAAGGTACAGTTCTCAGCTCACCACGCATCACTGAGTATACTCAGGATTAGAATTAAATGCAGGAATCTGGCAACAGGAACTGAAACAGAAGCCATGGAGGAATGCTGGTACTGGCTTGCTCCTCATGACTTGCTTAGCCTGCTTTCTAATACAACTCAGGACCAACTTCCAAGGCAGATAGATATTGGGACACATATATTAATTATTAATTAAGAAAATGCTGGGCAGCCTTGACTATAGGACAATTTTATGTAGTCATTTCCTTAACTGAGGTTCTCTTTTGCCAAAATAAGCACCTGTCATTAAGACATGGACTTTATCTACTGGTTTTTCTCCAAGTCTGAGATACAGCTTGTGGCTTATTCTGAAGTCTCACACACACACACACACACACACACACACACACACACACTAGTTTCTTCCGCATAACTACTCTTGGCAGTAATATACAAAGCTTTCTGCTTGAAATAAAAACAAAAATAACTTAGTCACCTGCCTTTATTTCTTACCATGTTGATATTAATTTCATATCCCTCTTGGATGAATAGTATTAAAGTATTGAAATATAGAGGTTGCTGTTTGAATGGCTCAATTGAGTTACATGAAATGCGGCTAAATAAACCTTAGATTGGGATTAGACTGAATTTCAATAAATTCATGAAATAGCCCTAAACATAATTATACCATTTTCTGTAGTGTATGCATGCAAAATGGGACTTGCAACATTGTTGATTACAAAATCACAATGTCTACAACCTCTGAAAGATGTTGAAGCTGTGCTATGTTGTAAGAAATGTTCAGACAAGATGAACTTCTTTTGAAAAATATGAAAGCATATCCATGGCCTTAACATGTAGATTTGTGTTCATCTGTAATAAATACTGAAAATATACAATAACAAATATAGTATAAGACAAATTTTCTCATGATTTGTTATCATGAATTTTTATCTTCTATATCTACCTTACAGAACTATATGCCTGAAGTTGCACAAAATTTCACATATGATATTACAGTTCATACACCATGTACTTCAGAAACCATGCACAGAGGACCCTGAGCTGCAACAGACATGACTGCCTCTTTCATGAAGACTAGCTTTCACGATACCAGAAGGCAATGTACCTGCAAGATTCCAAAGGAATGAAAAAAATTAACATTCCTACCCAACTATGAAACCCATGAACCGCATGGACCAGTGTTGTACAATAACCCTAAGAGGGCAGTAGTGGCATGTAAACCTTAATGGTAACCAGCAGGTTTCTAATTGGACTTAAGAACTACACAGTAAGAGGGAAATCATGCCTCATACCAGAAATCTAGTCAACTATCCAAAGTCATGATCCTGGAGGAGAACCTAAGCCTGCTATTTTACTAATCAGCATAATCCTAACTACACTCTAAATAATTTGTCATTTTACCACAAGTGGCTATATCCATCAACTATAATCAAGGAAACTTCCCTTTGCCACAGATGAAAGCTGTAAAAGCTAAAATCAAGACACAGAATTGTGGAGACCAGTCCCACTAGATATATCTACAAAGTATTCCCATACCTAAAGCACAGCAAACATTATGGACAGTCAGAGGAAAATTGACATCCTTGCTGGCCCTACAGGAGATCGTAACGCTCTGTCCTGGAGACATGGTCAAAGAAGCAGACTGTGTCAGCACAATGTTCCCAGTGGAACCTGGAATGATAAACACAGTTTGCTGTCACAGGTGTACGGAAAGCACCCCAGCAAAGAACCATTGCATGTGGAATCTGAAAGAGCACTTAGGAACTAACTCTGAGAAATCATAAATGAAAGGGAAACATAAAACCAATTGAAAGGCATAATTTCAATGATGAGGACATCAAGAAAGCAGGCAAAGCACGATGAATGCGCCCAGCACTGTTCCCTCTCACCTGGAACCTGGAGCAGCAGTACCCACAGCAGGAGAGCAGCTGACTCCATCTCTGAGAGCTGAACTAGAGAGAAGGCCTTAGAACACGATATCCATGCATAGTATAGTTATAATTCAATGGGCTAAAAGAAGCTTGATGCCCCTCCCTCAAGAGTGAAGTAGAGTATTGCTTGACTGTCCCCAGAAGTCTCATGGGGTAAAGCCATGAACATGAGGGTGTAGATTTGTTGGTGGTGGAACATGTATGAACAGAGGGTCAGTGGGAAGGTTTGAGGTCACTGACACTGTGCTCACAGGAAGGAAGGTTCTTGTGAACTCCTCCCATTTCCTTGCTCCACACACTCCTATCCTCCTATCCTGATGTGCTGGCTCAGCACAGACTCACACAGAATCCCATCTTTGTTTTGTTGTTATATCTTTGAAGTCATTATGAACGGGGTTTTCAGTAAACTACAACAGAGTATAGCACACATAGAGTAAAAACATATTGGCTCAGAGTCACTCAAATATTTCTCTCTCATCCTGTACCACCTGCTGCTGTCAGGACCATGGTCTCTGGATGGGCAAAGCAGCTCAGGGCATGGAGAGCTGGACCTATGCTTCTTGAACTGCCATGCGTACAGCTCCTGTAGCAGCAGTCTCGAGATCAACTTCATATACATGAAGTTGAGAAGGTTCTTGTGTGCACTCTTCCATTTCATCCTGGAGGTAGCAGGCTTTTCAGAACTCAGCCAGTGGGGACAACTGTATTTTGATAGGCTGCACATTAAACCAAGGGATACTCAACTCCTTCATAGCCTCTCAGAATCCTCTTCAAGGAGAAATTGACATGCACATTCCCAACCAAGTGATCTCCCAAGATATTGCAGATATTCATCTCTTCAGCCTCTCAGCACCTTTGTTATACTTCAATAAAGACTTCCTCATGAATCCCATTACATTGATCTTCTGTCTCCATATCATTCACAAAAGAGTGTGAGAGGTTCTTCTATGACGATGTCATTAGGAAACTAAATGCCTTTTGAGACTGTCCATGTATTTCTCCATATAGGAAATTTTCTGTTCTCATTTCTGTCACTGTGTTCTGTATGATTTTGATTTAGTTTTTCCCTCCGCTCTTCTATATCATATGATTTTTGGCATTAGTCTCTTATCATGTGCTAGAATTCCTTGACTTGGTTGTGCTTTGCTGCTGCCCAGCCGATGGAGGGATGAACAGATCCGTGACGAGAAAGAAGAGATGGAGGCACAGCTGGTAAAATGAAAGCTGGCTCATTATCCAGCCAGGGGGTTTGCTAAGGTCCCACTCACTTTTAGTCAAGACCGCACAGGCTTTTATTTGTACAGAACCTTTTAATAATCACCCAGTTACTGCATTACATAGAGGTTTCTTTCTCCAACAACATCACATTAGCCGTGTAAGCTATCAAATGTTTAACTTACATTTTTTTGAAGCAGGCTAACAACATCAGAAGTAGACTAACAACATCATATTAGTCATGCAAGCAATCAATTGTTTAACTTTACATTTTCAGAAGCAGATCACATAGCTGCGGGTCAGATTCACAATGGCTTCATGGGTTACAAAATTAAATAGGCAACTTTATTTTTACTGAAGTGTGAGCATACTATTAAAGCTACACTTACAGTCTCAGGAACGATTATCTATGTGCCCTTGTCTTTCCAGACATGCTAACTCCCCTATCCTGGCCCTTGTATTACCTGGGAATCAGTGCCTTTTATGCCAGAAATAATTTTGTCATCAACTTTCTCATTCTCTGAGTATGTCAAGTCTCAGATATTAGACATGAAACAACTCTCATTAGGGCATCTTGGACTTGAGGGTCAGTGAGATTGTTATAGACTGTTACTGCTAGAATCATCAAATCCTTATTTTCTAGAAGGTGTCTCTTTCCCAGTTAGGAAGAGCTGAATTAAAGATTGCTTTTAATTTTATCAATAAGCAAAACAGACACCATCACTGAAAAGACTATCAGCATTATCAGTGCTTCATATTTTACAGAATTATTGATGCTTCAATCCCATGTTTGTTCTGCTTCAACCATCATCTGTCATCTTTTGCTTTGGTTTCATTCAGTCAGTTGGGTATTTCATTATTTTGTCTGATGTATTTGATTCACTAAAGTTTTTATTCCCATTTTTCCATTTGAGGGTATTTTTTCTTCCTAGCTCACCTCTTTTGCCATGTTGCTAATCGTCTTGTTCATCTTGCTGATGTTTGTCTATATATCACTAGCTCTTCTCCCTACAGCCTTGACTGAATGCATTTCTAGTGTGTATCTTTTGTGGCAATTATTCATTTAAGGAGTATGTTTTTGAAATCTTTGCCCACTACTTCATTTAGTTCAGTATCTTAGTTGAGTCCTTGAGCATATTATGATCTTTCATGGGCATCATTTTTTCACTTGCTTTTTTAAGCACTTTTGTTTTTGTGGTATGACTCAGGTCCCTTGGTTTAAGTACATATTTTGGTTTATTTGAGGCTTTTCTAAACACAGCAACCTACACTTAAGGGATCAATGCCAAAAAACACTCAGACAATCTCTCAGCTTTAAGATATATAGAGACCTCCATCAACTTCATGTAGCACACTTGTCCCATGACATGTTTCCAAAATAGGGGCTCAGTAAGGCTCCTAATAGAATACGGACATCATCAGTCATCATACTGTTTACATGGGAGCACAAAAAGTTCCCATCTAAAAACATTAAGTTCCATTAATTGCTATGAAATGTAAAGACTGGAAGTCAGCATCTGCAGTCACAAAATTATATCCAGCATTAGAATAAAAGAAGGTTTCTCAGTCTTCACAGTTAGAAATCAGATTAGGAGACTTCAGAGGGAGGTGGGGCCCCATAAGTGGGGGCAAAAGCTACCACATTTTCTCTCCTTTATGGATTCTAAGTGTGTAAATTCTAAGTGTGTAAAGATTATATGTATATTTGGACATACGTAGGTATGAGTGGTATAATCTGTGTGAGTGTATTTGTGTCCATGTGTATATGTATATATGTATCTGTTGTATATCTATATGTGTGTATGTGTGTGTACATATGTATGCATATATGGGAATGAGAGAAAGACAGAGAGTGAGAGAGGAGCGATGAGAGGAAGAAAAGATACCAGGAATGGGGGAAGATAGTGGATATGGCCAAAATATGATCTACTTGAAAGACTTGGCCTTTATAAAACTTGTGTAAAATGAATATATATGAATAAAGGATTGTAGGGGGCAGCAAAACTGCTCAAAGGGCAAGGAAAATTGGCACAAAGCATGAAGACAGACCAGAGATTGATCCACAGAACTCACATGACAACAAGAGAGAATCAAGTCCAAATTGTCCTCAGACATCCACAAACATGGGACATGCGCACCTACAGACACATACACACACACACACATACACACACACACACACACACACACACACACACACATACACAGGGAGAGAGAAAGAGATGCATTCTCACATGAACACAAACACAAACATAATAACCTAAAATGTAAAGAAAATGAAAAGAATTTATGGAAAAGAAGAGAAAGGCAGAAGAAATGAATACCAGTAAGGAAGTAATAAAGCCCACTATATTCTAGAAACAGCAAGAAACGTATTCTTTCCTAGAGCCTCAAATGAAATGCAGTCTGCCAACATCGTCACTTCAGCCCAGAGGGTCTAATGTTGGATATCAGATTCATAGAAATAAAGAAAGATATTCTACTCATATTCAAGCAACAGAGCTTGTGGTAAATTGTTGCATAAGGAATACACAGTTAATACTGAGCTCTTTTCTGTATTTTGATACAAATGTTTTTCACACCAAAGGACATAGGATACATTGAACCCAATTTTCTTTTTTGCTGATCTCTGCAAAATTTTTCATCACATTTTCAGAAACACTGGCTCTCAGGCAGAAGGGGAAGTGTGCAGGTCAAACACTGTGTGGTGCAGGCAGCTGGTGAGACTCTCAGAGGAGGTTTCTGTTCAAGGCTGAAGCACTGTGGGAGGATAACTGTGCTGCTGCAGACAGTAATAAGTTGCCAGGTCCTCATCCTGGAAACTGCTGATGGTGAGACTGAAATCCGTCCCAGATCCACTCCCTACGAAGCGATCAGGGACTCCAGTGTCTCGAGTGGATGCCCAGTATATCAGACGTTTAGGAGCATGCCCTGGTTTCTGCTGGAGCCAGGTCAAGTAGTTCCGATTAGAGCTTCCTACAAGACTCTGGCTGGACTTGCAGCTGAGGGAGACTGTGTCTCCTCTGGACACAGACAGCAAGGATGGAGATTGGGTCATCACAATGTCCCCACAGGCACCTGCAATCAGGAAGAGACAAGAAACATGCATATACACAGACAAAGACAGATTATAATGACAGTTGAAAATTGTCATTTAAGGGTCTTTATAAGGTTATGTTCTCAGAGTATTGTTCTGTAAGAAATATTATACCCAGTACACACTGTAAATTTCTATATACAAAAATGTGACTCTGTAAAGATTATAATAATTTTAAATTTCTCACCAGACACCCAGAGCAGCAGGGACATGAGGACCTGTGTCTGTGACTCCATATTGCCACCCCTGCCTGTCTGAGGCACCTCGGTTCTCAGATAAAAGGCCTGGTTATAAATTCTGAGCAGATGGGTTGGGCTAGAGGACACCATGCAAAACAGTCCACGAAAAAAATAAAATGCCTGGGAAGGGTGTCAGTGAGCGGCTGCTGTCAATCAAAAGCCAAACATACCAGCACAGAGATCATGAGCAATCACTGAAAGAGATCCGATTACAGCTCTCCAACAGAGATCTACTAGATGCTCTGATAGATTCTCTGGGTTTAAAATCCAAGACATAATTAAATCAATGGACTTTTGCAGAAATGTTAAAAGAACTATCACAAACTGACCATTTTTAAGTCAAATATTGTGCAAAAAATCACCTCCACAACAACAAAGAAACATAGACTAAGAATCCATGCAATAAGAGAAACAAATGTTGAAAACAGGAAAAGAAGAAAGGGAAAAAAAGATGGAATTGAGGCAAAATTTGTTGCTTATAACACATCTCCAAAGCCACGCATGTACTAAGGGCAATGAACAGTGTTCAGACATTTGAACTCCAGTTCCAGGTTAAATAGGACAGAGATACAAAAGAAGCCCAGAATGCACTCTGGAATTCCTGGGGATCATTAATTTAAGCCTGGGATCAGACCTGCGTTATTCTCAACATAAAGGTAAACCCAGCAGAAACAAACTAGTATGCTTCCCATAACTTTGATGAACAGGTAAAGAGTTCTAAATCAGCAGAAATGGAGGACAATAAAATAAGCAGGATTTCTTCATGAAGTAGTGCTGTAAACAAACACTGCCAAGAGTTTCTACTCCAGAAATTCATATTCTAGTGTAATCTAGACAGTAGCAGTATTAAAACTGGGTTAAGATGGTCTTGCTGACATAGTGAACAGGTAAAAACTCTCCAGCAGGGGGCAGAGCCATCCTGAATCAAGTAATAACTTTGCAAAGACCAGTAGATCACATTAGAGATTGTTGACATCCAAAGGAAAAAATGTTTGAGTGTGAATGAAAATTAATCACAATAAAAGAAATCATAGAACCTTCCAAGATTCAGATTAGTGAATTATGAAAGCATTCATAAGATATAAATCATAAACCCAGTATCATGTGTAAAGCAGAAGAAAAAATAAATGAATAAAATATCACTGAAAAGAGTGGAGGTTCACACTTGTTATCCCAGAACGTGGAGATAGAAACAGAACGATGACGAATTGAGACCACCCTGGGGTACGTAGCAGTTTTCGGTAAGTCTAATCTATGCAAGGAGAAACTCTCTCAAACAGTGTTTCATTAATAAAAGAGTTTCAAAGCAGCTGATCGCAATTTCGATCCGAAGTAAATTCTTTACCTGATGATAATATTTTATCATTAACCCAAGAATATTACTTAAAATCAAATATGTGTTGAACCAATGTGCATTTCCCTTTTATTTTCCATTACATGTATAATTTAATAACAAGTTCTCAAGTATAAAACATTAAATAATTTCTGATAAGTATATTCAAATCTCATCTATAAATTGATGATACACCATGACAAGAGAGAGACAAACATTGTGTGGATTATGAAAGTTACCAATCTCAAGGTCACGAATATCCAACTATCAAGGTGTCATGTGCTCTTGATCATTGCTAAACTTTCAACTTTGATTTGTGACAGCTGCAGGGACTTCCCATTATCCATTACAAGAAATAGTAGGCATAGGAAGACTTACAATAATTCTCATAAAGTAATATATTATTCTTTCTTAAAATCAGCTGGTGGGTCCTGAGGATGTGGGAGTTTATTACTGCATTCAAGTTATAGGAATTTTTTATACAGCGTGACAGTCATGAACAAAATCTGTCTGCTTAAGGATTTGCAGAGTGCACACATGCTATGTTGCTCAGGAGAGTCTGAATCTGTACTAAAGGATGAGGTTGGAAAACTCGAAGCAGCTAGTCACAGCCGAGGGTTCTTTGACACTGGTCCCAGGAGACACTTAAAACAAACAAGTCCATTATTGACCCCATAACCTTTAACAGCTATGAATGTCATGGTAGTAGACCAGTAGAGACAGTGCTCCTTAGCTTAGGCTCCTTTTCTTTTCAGTAAAGATCCTCATCAAAAGTACCTTAGATCCTATCACACATTCGCATTCAACCAAGCAGAACATGGATGAGATTCCAAAACAGGATTCTACCCTAATACAATATCCTACAATGGCCATTTGACAGAAGCCTTGCAATCACGAGGAAAGGCTGACCAAACTAACAGAGCTGACTGGCAGGTTAAAAGAGATGCTAGGGAGGGATGTGAAAGTCACATCTCAGACACAAGTAAGTCACATTCAGTGCTGATTCACAGAAGAACCTACAAGGTGAGTTTTCCCTCTGCCTTTCTGACTCACCTTCCCCAAGTTAGGCCATGCTATAGACCACAGCAACACACCCAGCTTTATGTCAGTGGCTCAGCTTCTCTTCACTCCTGGACTTGTGAAACATAACCTCACGGACTCCATCAGTCCACTTCAGGGTTTCCTCTCCTGCCTACCATCCAAGGAAGAGTCTGTCTTGCTACCTTGTGATTCTCTGTAACGGCCTGTGATTCTAATCTGGGGGCGTGGCTTTTGCTTTGTGACATCATTTTTCTTAAGGGTCTCAACAGAGCTGATGAGTTTACAGTTTCTTCAGTCTCTTCCTTTCTGTTAAGATGAAGTGTCTCCTCTAGGCAACTTTCATGCAGAAATAAAGCTTTTAATAATGAACTCCATTAACTTTACTCAATTGGGTGTAACAGCTCATTACTTTCTCACCCCTGGGGTAGGTATGTAGTTGAGTGCTGTGTTGCTGTGTAGGTGTGTGATTATGAGGGTTGTTTTTGTTTTGTTTTGTTTTTTTTGTTTTGCTTTTTTAGAAAAGGAGAGTGCATGAAACTTTCATGACTGCTGGTCGCTCAGAATGAGGATGAGAAGATGTCTGAACGTCATGAGGAATTCAGCCTTTTCAAACACAATTTCATCTGCTCTCATTGTTAGTTTAATTTTCGTCTCCAAAAGAACAATGGGCTGAGGTTTTTCTTTTATAAATATGGAAACAATTCTCTGTCCTCTTTGTTACTCACAGATCATTAGAGGGACTTCCTCCTACCTACCTAAATATATGACTTCTAGTGGATACATATTCTATTCTATAAAAAATAAAATCAATTTGCTCCTTGAACTATTCATGTGTTTCTTCTTATACTGAATATTGTTAACAAGCATGTTAGGCTAGTGATGTCTTCCAGGACAGAACCTACACTCTCAGCTTCCCATTCTAGTCTAACTCCACTCATATGTATCAGCTGCCAATCCACAGAAACACTTTTTACAATGCATGTGCCAAGCATGATTATGAAGATGTATAGCATCTTACCTACTATTTGCAGGGAAAGTATGGACCAAGATTAGGAGACAATTAAATCACACAGTGTGGCAAACAGAACACAGGGTAGGAATGCCAGTTCCCAGGAAATGAAACATTTACCTTTTCAAAGCATGAGGCAAAGACCTGGTCCGGACCTTGCCAGTTCAACTCTAGGGAAGAACAGAGATCTAACTCACATTTTGTCTTTTGATCATGGCCTCTAAGAGAGCTTTGCATTGGTCTGGATCTCAACTGGCTCCAATTTTTATTTTTTAAAGCCTGATGAGTTATACTATTTGAGTGTCTAAGGGTTCTCAATATCCCTTAAACCAGCAAAGGATTTCTAATATTTTTAAATATTCATTTACACAAATAATCTGAGCCTAGCAATGAATGAATTTTGAAAGATGTAAATAGAAGTATCTATAATATGAATTTTATCAGCTTTGAAGTGTAATTGAGTAAAATAAGAATGCCACCCTGATCAATAATTAATTGATTAAGGGTTAATTTTTTAAACTAATATTCTTATAATGCCATATTTCTTGAAAATGATTTTAAATAATATCCCATCTTATACAGATTCACTCTGGCTTATAAGAGTAACAGAGACTTATCTATAGACAAAATGACACTGAAGTTAACTGGAGGTGAACTGCTTGTACTAAATCCCTTCAGTGCAATATCACAGCTTTTAAGGCATTTAACTCATCATTTTCTTTCTCAGTCTAATAAGATTTGTACTTAGGAGGAGTATAGTTGTTTGGCTTTGCATAGTTTGTAGAACATCTGTTCAGGCCTTCTGGCTTTTAGAGTTTCCAATGAGAAGTCTAATATTATGCTACTGACTCTGTCTATATATATTACTTGAGCATTTTCCCTTGCAACTTTAAGAATCTTTCTATGTTCTTTGCATTTAGTATTTTGATTATCCCTAGTCCTGGGGAAGTTCTGTTCTGGCCCTGTCTCTTCAGTGTTCTGTGTGCTTCCTGTACATTGATAGGCACTTCCCTCCTAAGATGGGAAAATTTCCTCCTATCATTTTTTGAATGAATTTTCTGTGCCTTTGTCCTGGATTATTTCTTCTTCCTCTTCCTCTCCTTCTCCTTATACTTCTTTTCCTCCTGCTCCTCATCCGTATTCTTACTCTTCATTTTCTTCTTCTAATATACCTATTATTCATGGACTACGGATATTTTGTAGTATCATAGATTTCTTAAAGAATTTTGAATGAAGTTTTTAAATTTCACATTCACTTTGATTGAGGAATCCTTCTCATCTAACTTTCTACAACACTTGAGATTCACTCTACCGTGTCTGCTAATGTCATGGCGAGGCTTGCCACTGAGACTATTGTTTCACTTCCTCAATTTTTATTTTCCACTTTTATCTCAATTTGAGTTCCCGTTAGTGATTCCGTTTCTTTGTTAAATACTACTTCCATGTCTTTAAACGCTGTCTTTATTTCATCCAACTGTGTGTGCCTTCATGATCTTCATTAATGGTTTATTGATACCATGTTAAGGTCCTTAGTCATCACATTTGTAATTGCTGTTTCAAGTCCCTGCCCTTTCATTTCTCAGGATCTACTGTAGTAGAGTTACTGGCTTCTGTGCAGGTACTTTATGTTAACTGTTCATATTTATATGCTTGTGATGGTGTCTATGTATCTGCTGTAGAAATGACTGAGCTGATTCTGGTTGGTGATATCAGATCTTGTCGTTCTTGGGTGGTTGTTCCATTGCATCATTTCTACTGACAGCTTTGGAGCATTTGAAAGTGTTGTGGCTGTAGATGGCCTGGTACACAGTGTCTCTTCAGAACAACGGTGGCAGAGAGGAATAAAGGTGAGCTAGGAGAGATGACTTAGAGAGACTTCAGAAAAGCACTTAGGGGTTCCTGTCCACACTAAGAGGTGGGATCCCCAGGGATTTGAAGGTGTACTGGAAGGAAGGGCTCCTGCAAGAGGCTTAGAGTAAGACACAATAATCTGCAGAGAGAGGAATGACATGGCTATGGAACCTTGGCTCTGTATCAAGAATTAGAGTCTCTTGTGAAAAGAATTAAGGTAGGGAAAGGGGCAGCTACAAACAGGTTGATACAGGACCAGGAATGAGACAGAACAGAGGTTCTGTACCATTTAAGTATCAATAGTATGGTGTACCAACTTTAGTTTCCCAAATTCTGCAACATGGAAAACAGTCACCTGCCAGATTTCTCCACTTTTAGTTCCCTTAGGGTTCCAACAGGCAATGGGACTTCTTAATTATACAAAAAATACACTGAACATTCTTCATAATTTCCTTGATTTGTTGGCATATAATGGAGTTCCTTTTTAAGTTTTTCCTGTTTACATGATGCTTTCCATAAAATTTTGAGGCTTCTAACACATTTCCTGTTAAAAACTGCTCAATCTCATCATTCCCTTGTCCAATGGACCTGTCAACCCTGTATGATATGTAGAATTGAGCAATATATAATGGACCATTTCTGTCTAGATTTGCTCTTTACAGTGGCAAAAATAATTGTGTGAATTATGAATTATCAGGAACAAATTCCCAGCAGTTTCTATATGCAAAACAACTGCAAACTGAGAATCAATGATGGTGTTCAGAGATTCAGGAGAGTCTAACAACACCATAAGAGTAGCATACAACTCTGATTTTTGAACTGAGCCCTATGGAATTCGATCAACTTTACTTATTTTTTTCTGACATGTGCCCTGCCATTCCTGATGTATTTGCATCCATATAAAATGCGAGTGATCCAAAAATAGGTTATTCTTTCCCAATATGTTGGAATATCTGGTGAGTTCCTTTAACAAACTGATTTGCTTAGTTTTTGGATATTTGTTATTAACTTCCCTGAAATAATTGCTACAAGCTCTTTGCCAATCTTCATTATTTACCCATAATGGCATAATCTCAGAATTAGTATAAGCCACTACTATTTCTGTTGAATCTGTTCCTGACAGTTGACAAATTCATAGTATTTCTTTTTTAAATAAATTAGCAATTTCTTTATATAGGTCTTTAATTTTTACTCTGCATATGTGCTATAAACAACCATTCTAAAATATTATCCTCTCTCCATAAGAATTCCAGTAACGGAATGTTTTGAATGAATGATGACCAAAATACAATTCAGGTGAGGATCTATGTGACTCGCATATTCATCTTCTAGTCTCTTTTCTACCAAAGTTAACTCCTGCTTTTCTGCAGGATTTACCTGTCTCAGAGTATATATGCTGGATTCTCCTTACAACATTTGAAACTAATTGCTTAGCTCTTGTGTTGTAAATCCAATTCTGAGTCTTCCCCAATTGATCTCTCCCAATAATTTATAGAAGGGATAATTACAATACATACACATATACACCTGACAGACTTCATTATACAAGCATTGATACTTAAAGTGTCTTTTCTAACCTACCTGCGGTGGCATACACTGTTAATCCGAAAACTTGGGAGCAGAAGGCAGGAGGATCTCTGTGAATTTGAGGACAGTCTGGTCTCTATAATGGGTACGAGATTTCCCAGTACTATGTCATGAAACTGTGTCAAAGTAAAAAAAAATGCCTTTTCCTATGACGATTTGTCAGTGTTGGTATACGAAACAGCAATTATGTCCTGGTACTCTCTATAAGGACATGGTTTTCCTCTAAGAAATAAGCACTGTGAAATATTACAATTGTTTTAAATATCTCAGGAGATATCCAGAGGAACAGAGACATGACAATCTGGGTCTGTGATTCCATCTTCCTGCCCTGTGGGCTGAAGAAGCAGTAGAAGCCGCTGGGATGTGCCTCCACTCCCTAAAATAGGTGAGAGGAAAGAGCGAGCAGTGGGCTCCTCTTCTCATGCCCTGGACAGTATATTGTGGGTTGACTGCTTCTCAAAAGCAGAAGGAACATGCTTGTCTCCACTGCACCTGGGATCCATTGGGAAGATGCTTCTCTTTCCCGCCACAAGTGTTCCTGCCTCAGGTGTTCCCACCCTGCCATGCTAATTAGGCTTCTCTGCAGGAGGGAGGTACCCTGCCTTCCCCAGGAAGATATTTAAACAGGGAAAAGCCCACGAATAAACTGAGTTTCCGTGTTCAGCAAACATGGCTCCCAAGGCATTCTTCATGCCCTGTCATTTCTCATGTCCACTGAGTAGACACCTTCACGAAAGGTCACAAACCTCGGCTTTGGTCCATGCCTTCTCACCGCTTAGGTCTGAATGCCCCTCCCCTGGCCAGGGAATGGGTTCAGGCTGTCGAGGACAAAACATCCTTCAGCTGCAGTACAGCGGGACAGCTCAGGACCCAGAGAGAAAGAGACTGACAGTGCCACTGCCTGTATGTAACAGCTAAGCTCTCATTGCACAGCCTGAGTTTGTACAGTCTGAACAACTAGGATGTCCTGTAGGAACCCATGCAAAGCATACAGAAAATGAGCACACAAACTGCATGGCAGCATATGTGAGGGTTCCCAATGTCAATCAACAGACAAGATCATAAGAGAGCATGTGCAATCACTGGCACGGAAGTCAACATGAAATCTCAGGGACCAACAAAGCCCACAATCCACAAAAGATTCTAATCACAGACTTACATTAAAAACATGGACATGGAAGGCATGTTCATATCAGTTAACACACATGATGGTAGAACTACCAAAGATTAGCAGGCTTTGGGACATAGGTAAAGTGGTAGATAACAACAGAATGCATCAAAAGGGGAAAGGAGGATAAGTAACTAAATAGGAATGACAAGGACAGGGAAATAAATGGGAGGAAACAAAGGAAGGAGAGGGGAATGGAAAAGAAATAGAGGTAAAGGAAAGGAAGAAGGAAATTCGGGTATGGGAAGGGAGTGGAAAGAGGAAGACAGGGATGAAAAAAAAAGAGTGAAAAGGGAAAAACAAAAGTAACAAATTTTGGACAAAATATTTTATAACACTGGTCAAAATTACTCCAGATAAAAAGATTTTGTATCCTATAGTCAACGGAGAGCACTGAAAAATTCCGGAGTTGTAGTTTCCAAGCTGGACATCAATCAAAGAGCAAAGGCATGCCCCGAGTGTACCCCATGGACTTATATGGCATTCTCATTTAACTATAGAGTTATAAGGGGATTTAGTGTCATTGGAAATGTAAACCAAATTGAAACCAACCTTCCAAAAGACAGAAAATTTACTACAAAAATTAGGAAATGCATGGACAGAGTGAAAAGCAAGAATTACTCAGGAAGACATGTTGCAGCCCAGTGCTGAACCCCTACACTGATGTTTACTTTATTCCAAAAATCCACGTCCTAGAGCCCAGGGCCAACCCTATGGATCATGACAAAATGGCAACAATAAGGGTTTCTGGATGCAAATCGGTAAAAATTCTTGGAAAAGCTGATGTGGCCTGATGCCACCACCTGAGTCAATCGTAGATAACAACTTGGCCAGACATCTCCTGTACCATGGTCACCAAGGCAGTGAGTCACAACAGGTAGGAAGCCTGCTAGCCCAAGCCATCCACTACACCACCTCTGCCTACCAAACCCCAATCCACTGCCATTCCTCCAACCCTAACACCACCCTGTCTCACCATCACCATAAAAGTAAGAAACACCTTTACAGATGTGACACAGATGCTAAAGGACCATAGGTGCCAGAGCAGATTACTATATCCAGAAAAATTTTTAATTACCATAGATGAAGAAAACAAACTATTCCGTGAGAAATCTAAATTAAAACGATATCTATCTACACATCCAGCACTACACATCTACTAGAAGCAAAACTCCAACACACGGTGGTTAACTACACTCAGGAAAGCAGAGGAAATAAATTATCTCAACCATCATAATAAATATAGGATGGAGACACATAAACTAAGAGAGAGAGAGAGAGAGAGAGAAGGAGAGAGAGAAACACAAATACACACCACAAACAAATAATAAAAATAATAAAAGTGAACACTCATTGATCACTGGTATCACTAAAATTCAGTGGACTCAATTTCCCAATAAATAACATAATCTAGCAGAATGTATTTAAAACAAAATCCATCACTCTTCTGCACACATGAAACACACCACAACTTCAGAGATAAGCATTACCTCAGAGTAAAGAGTTGAGAAAAGATTTTCCAATCAAACAGACTTAAGAAGCAAGCTGGTGAAGCGATTATAATAGCTAACAAAATAGACTTGAACACTACATTATCAAAAGAGATCCAGATCGCCAACAGAAGGGTTCCCACGTTGATAAAACACATTACTGAAGCTTGAAGGAACTAACAGTAGGTGGTATTACCAGCATATTTAGAATTCCCATTAAGTCATAAAGTGAAAAGAAAGAAAGGAATGTCAAGACATGAATAAAAAGTTGTTTTAATCTTTCTTAATATACAAAACTCCTGATGTTTAAATTTTTCTAGAAGTCACAGTGTTAATATGATGTCTAATCAGATGACTGTTATAAAACTGGTGCTGGTGAGTTCTTGGTTAATTATGATCAAGATAGTTAATTTGTATGTTTTCCTGGAAAATTGCTCAATTAAGAGATCACACATTAGATTTGAGAGACAGAATAGGATAATGCACCATCCAGCAGCAACTCAAGGACAGACATAAGGACAATAGAATCACCACCATTGTGCTACAGGCAGATGTGGCCATCAGCATCATAGCCCTGGGCTACAAGGAAAAGTATCAGGAGCACATGGTTACAAAGTCCACAGTACACTGGGAGATGGGCTCTAACTTCTACCCAGTCAGAATATTCCTCACAAACAGTGCCAACCTTTCTGAACTCCAGATACGGCTTTAACTAAGCCAGTTAATGTCCACAGAATAGATACCAGATTCTTCCTCCTCATGTCTATGGTGCCTTTGCTTTGTTTCACGAGCTCAACTGATGGTACAACTCAGATCACTAAATAAAGTAAGAGCTTTGTCTGTGCTGGTGATACAGAAAAGACAGAGTTGGGACTCAGGAGGTTTGCCTGCTCCCAATAAAGTCTCAGTGTCCTACAGACCAGGCAGTGTCTGCCAAACACTCTCAGATCATGCAAGCACCACATAGAGCAGTGATGCAGCCCATTCTCACACTTCTGCTTTTCTAGATAGATTATGGAATGGCATGTCACTGTGGTGTGGGGCACTGACATTTCTACATGTATGCCAAATACAGATTCAATTCTGGTGTCATCTCAACACACATTTCATTGGGGTTATGATAAGTGAGAAACTGTTCCCAAAAGGCTCATGTATGAAAAGTTTATACCTAGCATGTAGACCCAGTTATAGCCAGGTAATTGATTTGTGAAGTTTTGAGCCAATTGATCAATTTAATCTTGTTACTGGCATGTGATAGAGATAGAACCTGGGGGCTGGTGTGAGGTCACAAGAGTCATGCCTTAGAAAGTAGGACCTGTCTCAAGCCTCTTCTCATCTCTCACTCCTGCCCAGCTACCATTATGTGAGCAGCCTTCCCCTGCCATGGACTTGCTCCATGATTTTCAACCTCATATTGATGCACATCAATAAACCCAAAGGACCATAGAATGAAAATGTGACAACCTTCCTGAGTTTAAGTCGTTTTCCTAAGATCCTTTGTCACAGTGAAGAAACAATTACCACACTTGGCACATTCCATACAAGACAATGCTTTCCTAGGTACATCTGAAAAACATGTTCCTAATGTTGACAGAGGCACAGGAAGCAAGCTAGTGAGTGCCCATTCACATGCAGATCAGAATAAGATATATGGAGTTCTCAAACAACTGTTTGTAACCTATATGACTCCTGTTTCTGCTCTATCTCTGTGTTTCAAAATAGAAGCTCAAGCCTAGGTATGGTAGCAAACAATTTGATCCCAGCACTAAGGAGAAAGAGGGACGTGGATTTCATGAGATCAAGGCAGGCTATACTATCAGGAGAAGTCCAGGCCAGCCATGGCAGAATAGCAAGACCCTGTTTCAAATATAACAAGAACCCAATAGGTACCCAAGTAATTGTTAAATAGAATATGTTTGAAATTGGTTACCATATTGTATTCATTGAAGTGCGTACTGTTTCCCTCAACAAATATCAAACACTCTTGATTATTGTAAGACACAGAGACAAGAAGATGGGTTATCTTGATACAAAATCATATTCACCATAGTGTGGTGTAGAGTAGTGTGGAGTGCAGCATCTCAGTCTCCACATTTGGAGATCAGATGAGAAGATCATGGAGGGAAATGTGGCCCATGAACTGTAGACATGGATCAGACATGTTGCCTAGGAATTCAAAGAGCATATTTTCTCTGAATTATGAATCTTGCATGTATACAGATACATAAAACCATGTCTGTTGGCAACAGGATGGAGGGAAGGGGATAAAGGAAGAGAGAATGAGGTGGGGGCCAGAAGCATATATAACAAAATAATAGAAGGAAACCGAGAAGGAAGAGGTTAGTTGAAGGGAAACTGGGAAGAGTCATAAAGCAGAAAATGATGGACACGAACTTTGTCAAAATGTAAAATTTTGCTTTAGGAAATACATCATTATTTATATCAGTAAGTAGAGTGAACAGAAAAGAGGAAATGAGAGAAATTACCAGTAGCCAAAAGAGAGGGTAAATTCTAGGACCTGTGAAAGGCAAAAGACAAGTACTTCCCCAGATCCTCCAGGGAGAATACAGCCAACAACCTTGACTTCAAGCAATGGAGATTTGTGTTGGACTTGTGCATTTCAGAACAATAAGATGGTGTACTTATCATGTTCAAGCCACAGAGCTTGCCCTAAAATTTAACAGAAGAAATAAAAAAACAGACACAAATGATTTACTTCTTTTTGAGATAAGGTCCTTCCAATCTGAAGGATCTAAAGGGGCAGCAGTGTGTTAATTTTCTGCTGAGCCTTGGACAAATAACTCAGGCATAGAAGCTCTCAGAGAGAAGGGGAAGTGTGCATGACCAGCGCGGTGTTTGGGGCAGGCAGCTGGTGAGAGTTTCAGAGGAGGTTTCTGTTCGAGAATGAAGCACTATGAGAGGAACGTTAAAATGCTGCAGACAGTAATAATCAGCCTGGAAACTGCTGATGGCGAGAGTGAATTCTGTCCCAGACACATTGCCTATGAAGTGATCAGGAACCCCAGTGTCCAGAGTAGATGCCAAATACATCAGGAATTTTGGAGCCTGCCATGCTTTCTGTTGGAACCCTGCTACAGAGCTATATACATTCTGACTGGACTTGCAGATTAATGTGACCCTGTTTCCTACTGATGCAGGCAGGGATCTCAGAGACTGAGTCACCACAATGACCCCAGAGGAACCTGAAATCAGAAACAATTGATATAAATATATTTACACAAAACTCCATGATGCAAACATTGAAAGATAAAATGTTTTTTCTAATGGCATTATGTCTGCATAATATTGATTTGCTATAGGAAATACCTACTATATCCTGTGTATCCAGTAACTGTATGTTTCTCTACAAATGAATTAATCTGAAGATGTTGTTACATTTTTAAATTTCTCACCAGACACCCACAGCAGCAGAATATGAAGAACTGGGTCTGTGACTCCATCTTGATGCCCCTGCCTGTCTGGTGCATTTCAGTTCTCACTTCAAAGGCTTGGTTTATAAAATAAGAGCAACTTGGCTGGCCTATAGGCACCTAAGCAAAGCAGCCAGCAATTAAAGAAGGAAATTGCTTCGGCAGGGGGTGTGAGAGAATCTGGGTTAAATCAAGAGCCAAAAATACCATCAAAGGGTGTAAAAATCACAGTGAAGGACAAGAACATAAAAGATCAAGGACACACTTAGAACTCTCTAACCACAAATGTCCAGATGCACTTAGGACAGGATCAGTTCAAAATAAAAGATATTTATAAGAGATGATATTTACAGAATTAATAGTAGATCTACCATTGAGTGACAGACCAAATGTAATAATGATTATGCTGGGCAATAACAAAAGAAAAAAAAAGAAAGAAAGAAAGAAAGAAAGAAAGAAAGAAAGAAAGAAAGAAAGAAAGAAAGAAAGAAAGAAAGAAAGAAAGAAGGAAAAGGAAGGAAGGAAGGAAGGAAGGAAGGAAGGAAGGAAGAAGAAGGAAGGAAGGAAGGAAGAAAGAAAGAAAGAAAGAAAGAAAGAAAGAAAGAAAAAGAAAGAAGGAAGGAAGGAAGGAAGGAAAGAAGGAAGGAAGGAAAGAGAGAGAGAGAGAGAGAAAGAAAGAGGGAGGGAGGGAGGGAGAGAGAGAGAGAGAGAGAAAGAAAGAAAGAAAGAAAGAAAGAAAGAAAGAAAGAAAGAAAGAAAGAAAGAAAGAAAGAAAGAAAGAAAAAGAAAGAGACAGAGAGGGAGGGAGAGAGGAAGGAAGGAAGGAAGGAAGGAAGGAAGGAAGGAAGGAAGGGCGAAAGAAAGAGGAGGGGAAGGAAGGAAGAAAGGAGGAAGGGGAGAAGGAAAATGAAAAACTTAAGAAAAGAAAAGAAAGAAAAAGAAAAGGAGAAAGAAAGGAAATTGAAGGGCAGAAATGAAAGAATAAGAAGAAGGAGAGGACAGAGAAGAATGAAAGAATAATGAAGGTGCAGAAGAGGAGAGGAAAATTTTGGAAGAGGGAAGGGAAAAGTGGGAGAGGAGAGAGGGAGTGTAGGAGGTAAAGAAGGAGAAAAATTGAATGTTTCCTTTTGTATTGGAGCTACAGAGAATACTCAGTGGCAAAGAGCACTTGTTGCTCTTGCACAGGACCCAGATTTGACTACAAGCACTCACCATGATGGCTCCTAGACATCCATAACCCATTTCTAGCTACACACATAGGACACATGCATACATACATGCAGTTCAAGATGTGAATCCTTAGTTCCACTCTGCAGCCATGTCTGCTGCCTGCTGTCATTATTTTTGCTACCATTTACTCAAATCATCTGAAAGTTCATGGTGTTTTGTCACAATAGAAAAGTGACTAATGTAAGGGGACAATTCAACAAGGCTATGTTATAATTGTGAAGAGATACACACCAAACATGGAAAACTGTATGTGGTCTGAAAGACTGTCATTCTTTGCTTTATCCTGGATTCCAAAGCCAAAGAGTTGATCGATTTGTTTATAAAGAATACATATATAGTATCATTAACCATATTTTTACATCTGGATTTATCCTTCATAAACAAACAACAACAAATGCAAAAGAACAAGACCTAACAATCATTGGTCATTGGTACCGATAAACATCAGGGGAATCAATTCTGCAAAAAAATTACAAAAACTAACACAATGGATTTGAAACGAAATCCATTCTTCTGCTGCATGCATGAAACACACCTCAACCTCAAAGATAAATATTACCTCAGAGTAAAGAGTACAGAAAAGATTTTACAAGCATATGGACCAAAGAAGAAGCTGGTGTAGCCATTCTAATATCTACCAAAATAGACTTGATCCCTAAATTAATCAAAAGATATGGGGAAGGACACTTCTTACTCACCAAAAGAAAAATCCACCAAGGTGACATTTCAATTCTTAACATCTATATCCCCAACAGTACCATTCCCACTTTTGAAAAAACACAATACTGAAGCTGAGAAGGAGTTGACTTTAGGTAGTATTACCAGCGTGTTTACAGTTCTTATTATGTCATAAATTGAAATGAAAATAAGCAATGTCATGACATGTATAGAAATATTTTTAAAAAATTTTGTAATATGCAAAGGATTTCTGAGTCAAAATTTTCTACAAGTCAGAATGCTAAATTGCATTTCTAATCAGATGACTGTTATAAAACTGGTGCTGGTGAGTTCTTGACTAATTATGATCAAGACAGTAAGTTTTGCATGTTTTCAAGGGTAATTTCTCAATTAAGAGACCTCAATTAGATTTGAGAGACAGAATAAGACAATGCACCATCCAGCAGCAACTCTACACAAACACAAGGACAGACATAAGGACAAGAGAATCACCACCATTGTACTGCAGACAGATGTGGGCATCAGCACCGTAGCCCTGGGCTACAAGGACAGGTATCAGGGCACATGGTTAATCAATCCACATGTTCAGTGGGAGATGAGCTCTAACTTCTAGCCAAGCAGAATATCCCTCACTTACAGTGCCAAACTTCCTGAACTCCTGAAACAGCTTTACCTAAGCCAGTTAGGTCTTCCTTCTTATGTCTAAGGTGCTCCTTGCTTTGTTTCATGAATTCATCTAATAATACGACTCAGACCACTAAGTATAGTAAGAGTTGTGTCTGTTGTGGTGATGCAGAAAAGACAGAGTTAGGACTCAGGAGTTTTACCCTCCTGCTTACACTAAAGTCTCAGTGGCATACAAAGCCAGGCAGTGTCTGACAAGGACTCTCAGATGATGCAGGCACCAGGAACACCAGGTGATGCAGCCCATTCTCACACTCCTGGCTCTCTAGGTGATGTATGACATGACATGTCATTATAGAAGGGCTGTTAAACCTTACTACACAGCTCTACATGTATGATAAATACAGATTCAATTCTGGTGTCACCTCAATACACATTTATTTGGTGTTATGATTTGCTTAGGAATTGTGCCCAAAAGGCTTATGTGTGAAAAGTTCTCTCTCCAGTGTGTAGACACAGCCTCAACCAGGTAATTGATTTGTGAAGTGTTCAGCCAATCCATCAATTTAATGTTGTTACTGGCATTTGATAGGAAGAGAACAGAGGGCTGCTGTGAGGTCCCAGGAGAAATGCCTTAAAAAGGATAACTTGTCTCAAGTCCCTTCTCATCTCTCTCTCCTGCGCAGCTGCCATGAAGTGAGCAGCCCTCCCCTGCCATGGACTTGCTCCATGATATTCAACCTCACATTTGACACACATCAGTGAACCCAAAGAACTATGGACTGAAATTGTGACAACCGTCCTGCCTTTAAGTTGTTATGCTAAAATCCTCTGTCACAGTGAAGAACAATTACCACACTCTGGACAGTCCACACAAGTCAATGCTTTTCTGAGATGCACCTGACACATGTGCTCCTAATGATGACACAGGCACAGGAAGCAAGCTAGGGAGAGCCTATTCACATGCAGACTGGTACAAGGTATATGGAGTTCAAAAACAACTGATTGTAACCTATATGACTCTTGTTCCTGCTCTTTCTCTGTGTTCCAAAGAGATGCTCAAGTCTATGTATGGTAGCAAACAGCTTTGACCACAGCACTAAGGAGGAAGAAGCAGGTGGATTTCATGAAATCAAGGCCAGCCGTGGCAGAATAGTAAGACCCTGTTTCAAAAATAACAACAAGAACCCAATAGGTACCCAAGTAATTTTTAACTAATACATGTTTGAAATTGGTTGCCATATTGTTTCCACTGAAGTACAAAATATTTCCCTAACAAATTTCAAACATTCTGGATTATTACAAGACACAGAGACAAGAAGATGGATTATCTTGATACAAAATCATGTTCACCGTAGTGTGGTGTAGAGTAGTGTGGAGTGCAGCATCTCACTCTCCACATTTGGAAATGAGATGAAAAGACTGCAGAGGGAAATGTGGACATGAACTGGAGGCATACATCAGGTATGTTACCTGGAAATTCAAATAGCATATTTTCTAGATGATCAATCCTGGATATTTACTAATACATAAAAAATTGGTTTTGGGGGGGGCAGGGATAAGTGGAGAGAGGGAGAGGGAATTTGTGTGGGCCACAGCATATGTAACAAAAATAGAAGGAACACCAGGGAAGCAAAGAGGATAGTTGAAAGGAAAGAGAGAGGAGCCATGAAGGAGAAAAGGATGAACATGAATTTTGTCACAATATAAATTTTTTGCTTTAGGAAATACAACATAATATATGTCAGTACATAGAGTTTACAAAAAAGAGGAAATAAGAGAAATTACCAGTAAACCAAGAGAGAGGGATAATTCTAAGATCTGTGAAAGGGAGAAGACCAGTTTTTTTCCAGATCCTCCAATGAGAATATAGCTTACTATCTTCATTTCAGTCCATGGAGATCTGTGCTTTGCAGAATTATAAGGTGGTGACCTGAACATGTTCAATCACAGAATTTGTGTTAAACTGTTACATAAGAAATATTTAAGGCATAAATGATTTAATTCCTTTTGAGCCGGGGTCCTTCCTTCTGAAGGATCAAAAGTGCATCTGTTCATTAATTTTCTGCTGAGCCTTGCACCAACGATCCAGGCATAGAAGCTCTCAGGCAGATGGGGAAGTGTACAGGTCCAGGGCTGTGTTTGGTGCAGGCAGCTGGTGAGACTCTCAGAGGAGGTTTCTGTTCAAGGCTGAAGCACTGTGGGAGGATAGTCATAATACTGCTGACAGAAATAATCTGCAATGTCTTCAGCCTGGACACTGCTGATGGTGAGAGTGAAATCTGTCCCAGATCTACTACTGCCTGTGAAGCGATCAGGAACACCAGTGTGCCGATTGGATGCACCGTAGATCAGCAGTTTAGGAACCTTCCCTGGATGCTGCTGGTACCATGCTACATTGTTATACACATTCCCACTGGACTTGCAGTTTATGGAGACACTGCTTCCTAGTGAGGCAGGTAGGGATCTGGGAGACTGGGTCATCACAATGTCCCCATGGGAACCTGAAATCAGACATAACCATGGATTATAAATGTATTCACATAAAACTTCATGATGCAAACATGAAAATTTAAAAGGATTTTCCAATGGCATTGTGTCTGCCTAGTATGGACTGGCTACAGGAAATAGCTATTATATCCTTTGTATCCAGTAACCATTTGTTTCTCTAGAAATGAATTCATCTGAAGATATTTTTACACTTTTAAATTTCTCACCAGACACCCACAGCAGCAGCAATATGAAGATCTGGGTCTGTGACTCCATCTTGATGCCCCTGCCAGACTGGTGCATTTCAGTTCTCACTGCACAGCTAGGTTTATAAAATAAGGGCAGCTGGGCTGGCCTGTAGGCACCTATGCAAAGCAGTCAGCAAATAAAGAAGGAAATTGCTCAGGCAGTGTGGTGTGAGAGTATCTGTGCTAAATCAAGAACCAAAAAAACCTTCAAAGTGTATAAGCAATCACAGGGCAGGATGAGAACATAGAAGGTCAAGGACAAACTTAGAGCTCTCTAACCACAAATGTCCAGATGCTCTCAGGACAGAATCAATACAAAATCAAAGACATTTATAGCCAAGGAAGATTTCAGAAATAATAGTAGAACTACGATTGACTGACAATCCAAGGGAAACAGTGAACATTACTGAAAGACTGGAAAGAAAAAATCAAAGAAGGAAAGTAAGAAAGAAAAATGAAAGAAAGAAAGAAAGAAATAAAGAGAGATTAAGAGAGTGAGAAAGAAGAAAGAAAGAAAGAAAGAAAGAAAGAAAGAAAGAAAGAAAGAAAGAAAGAAAGAAAGAAAGAAAGAAAGAAAGAAAGAAAGAAAGAGGAATAGAGTAGAAGAGAAGGAATGAAGGAAAGACAAGCAGAGAGAAAATAAAGTGAAGAGAAAATGAAAGAATAAAGAGTGTGCAGAAGAAGACAGGAAAGTTTGGATTGAGGAGGGAAGGGAAAAGCCTGAGAAGACAGAGGGAATGTAGGAGGTAAAGAAGGAGAAAAATTGAATGTTTCCTTTTGTATTGGAGCTACTGAGAATACTCAGTGGCAAAGAGCAATTGCTGTTCTTGCAGACGACCCAGATTTGAATAAAAGCACTCACATTATGGCCCCGAGGAATCCATAACCCCATTTCAAGGCACACACATGGTACACATACATGCACACATGCAGTTCAAGGTGTGAATCCTGAGTTCCACTCTGCAGACATGTCTGCTGCCTGCTGTTTCCATTTTTGCTACTGTGTCCTCTAATCATCTGAAAGTCCATGGTGTTTTGTCACAAAAGAAAACTAACTAATGTAAGGGGTCAATTCAACAAGACTACGTTATAATTGGGAAGAGATACACACCAAACACGGAAAATAGTATGTGGTCTACAAGACTGTTGTTCTTTGCTTTATCATGGATTCCACAGCCAAACAGTTGGTCAATTTGTTTATATAGAATACATATGTGGTATCACTAACCATATTTTTATATTTAGATTTCTCCTAAATAAATATTACATTTCCTGACAAAAATTATATATGAAGTCAGGAAGGTAAATTCTATCAACTCAAAACCATACCATTCATTCATTATTGTGGAGGGAGTTAATGGGGTTTCCATGTCAAGAAAGCAGAAGAAAGTCAGAAGGATGTGGAGCAATGAAGAAACAGGCAGACAGCAGATATGTGACACAGAAATAAATATGGTATGTTCTGGCACATTTATAAATCTAAGACTTTTAACCTTAATTAATTTCCCTCTCTCTCTCTCTCTCTCTCTCTCTCTGTAAAATGGAAACAAAGGAGTGGGGAACATTTTGTGAGAGAGTGAACAAGGAACAGAGAGAGGAGAGCACAGGACATGTCTTAACTAGATTTGCCATTGCTGTGATGACACATGAGGACCAAAGCAGCATCCTGAGGACAGGGTTTATTCTGATTTCACTTCCAGGCAGCAGTCCATCAGTGAGAGAGGTCATGGCAGGAAATCAAACAGGGCAGAATCCAGAGGCAGGAACTGATGCAGGAGAGTACTAGTAATAATATACTCTATTCAACATCATACAGTTTGGAATACAGGCTACCAAACGAATTCACTTCAGTCCATGGAATTCAGTCTTTGACTTCTGACATCCAGAATTATAAAACGATGAAAATTTCATAAGTAAACAAAAGGTATTTTGTATTAAGTTATTAAAGAAGTAGAAAACTCATATAAAGGCTTTTGATAAATTTTCTGTAAAGACATTTCACAAGATAGCATGTAAGAGACACTACACACATTAATTTTCTGTTGCTCTCTGTGCCAATCACATCAATGAGCCAGGCTTTGGACTTTTGGGTAAATGGAGAAGTACACAGCTTACTGCTGTGTAGGCAGCTGGTGAGGATCTCAGAGGAGGTTTTATCAGGAGGCTGCAGCTCTGTGGCTGAGAGCAGCCTGCCACCAGGTGGATGACATCCACTATGCCTCATCTATGGGGAATGGCTTTATTCCTTCTCTTCTCCACTCTCCACTTCCCTTCCAAGCAGATTGCCTACCCTGAGGGATTCCTTTTAGACCCTAAGGAAGTGTCCTCTAGCTTCTTCTCCTTGCCACTCTTAAATTCTTTTATTAAAGAGATTAAGAATGCCAAGAGGGAGTTTTGATTTCCCAGGTCACATGATGCTATGTGGAGCTCAGGAAGACTGCCTGTCACACTTCTTTTCTGCCTGTGAATTCCTTATTTCACATCAAATGATGATCATAAAGCTTCAAGAATACTTAAAGATAAGTTTCCAGGACGAACAGAGCTCTAGATATCATACCCTTGGCATCCAAAACTAAAAAGGTAACTCGAATGTAAGTAGTAATAACAGAAACAAAATGATTCTGCCAGTGCTTACTATCGAGAATTGTGATAATGTATGTGTGAGGTGAATTGTGATATTGTTTGAAAAGTACAGAACAGAAACATAAATAAAAAGGAGCACTAAGGTGTGAGAAGGCACACCTGTAATCCAGAACTGGGGTGAAAGGAACAAAAGGAGCAAAATGCGGGTCAATTCTGGGTCAGTCCAACCTGCGTGAGACAAGGTCTCATAAGACGCCATTAGTCACCTGAATGTGAGACAACGTAGGCGTTTTATTTCCTAAGAAAATCACGTAACTGATCTTGAAATTTACGTCTGTATTTTAATCAATATGCTTCCCTCTTTTATGGTGAACAACCATAATACAACTAAACAAGTAAATTGTAATATTCATATATCAGGCATAATTATCAAAATATTTCTTTAAAACACATTCAAGTTTCACCTACAAATTGCTAGCATACCACCATATGAGAGTGACATAGTACATGGATTGAAGAAATTCCCAATCTCAAGGTCAAGAATGAGGAAGGTGAGTAACTCTGCCCTAGACAGTGTCTGACAATTTGCTGTGTGCTCTAGACCTTTGTAATCTTCATGATTTATTTATGACAGCTGCAGTGAGCCTAGATTGTGCTTTCATGTCATTTATTAACTGTTCATTTATATGGGACAGAAGGAGAGCAAGGGGCTGAAAACTAAAACACTCCTGCAGTAAAACTCTTCTGTTTCCCACAGTGTGTAGGGAGAGAGCCTGGAGACCCTGGAGATGAAGACAGATGATATACATTTTTTTTATATAAAGCAAAATGTAGGCCCTCTCGAAAAATTGTCAACACTTCAGAGCACTGCCTGCTTTCCCAGAGAATCGGATTCTTTTCCCAGCACTCACATAGAGGTTCATAACTGTCTGTGGACATAGTTCCAGGTGACCCAATACTTCCTTCTGGCTTCCATGGGTCCTGCACACACATGGTGCATAGACAAACATTCAGACAAACATTCATATATAAAAGAAAAAGTATATTCTCAAATGCATTTTAAAAGCAAAACAATTCTGAATTACGGTTTCCAAAAATCATTTTCCCACAGTCCATAGTGGATATATTAAATTCCTTATTCTGCCTTTAAAAATGGACCACAAACCTGTGACTGAAAGCTACAGAAGTTAACTCACAATGTTAGAATCAGATAGTCTGAACTCGATGAGTTGATTTTCTTAGACACAGCACCACTTTCCATAATCGCCAAAATGTAGGGACAGCAGGGAATGTTGATCTTAGATGCAAATCAGCCTGAGACATTACAAGCTCAACTCAGCCTTGCTGTTCTAGCTCATAGGATCTCCCTTCAGACTCTGAGTGATCACAGATAATCAATATCCACAGCAAGAGAGAAGACATGATAGGATATTTCCATAATCATTCACAAAAAGAAATTAATGAACAGTTATCTCTTCTTTATCTAGGTACACACCTATGATTCCAGCAAAAGACAGCAGAGGCAGGAGGGTTACCTTGATTTGAAAGCCATCTTGGGCAAATATTAAGTTTCAGGAGAGCCATAGATGCATACCAAGATATTGCTTTAAAATATCAGAATGAAAATATATTGTTCTCTCTTCATCTGTCTGATGATCTCAAGAAACTATCAGAAATGTTTTGAGTGTGGGGAAGAAGGTCTCTTTAGGTAAAAACAACAGTAAAACACCTGGAAGTGGGTAAGCGCTGTAGACAAGGCTTTCTCCCACAATAATGCCTTCCAGTTCTCAGATTAAGGGTTTCTCTACTACCACCCACACCTCTGAACTCACCCACAGTTTCCAAAATATGATTAACAGTAAAAGAAATGTCTATTATAAAAGTTGGAACTCAAAACAGAAATGTTTTGATTGACCTGATTTATATGCATGCAATATATGCAGGTATAAATAGATGCATATTCATGCATATGAACATACATCCATATGTGCAGATAGATTTGACACACTCTTAACCAATTCATTTTAAAAATTACTTATGAGAAATTTTATATTCACTACCAAATATACAATTTTCCCCTTTCCATCTTGCCATCAATAGTGCTATTGGATCTACATTAAAGAGAGATTATATGCTTCTATTTACCAAGTTCTCTGGAATGGAACATCTTGGTGATCTTTGATTCACTAAATAGAGAAAAAGAACAGTATTAATGCTTTTTCCACCAGTGTTATGGTTCACATACTAGAAGAATTATCAGTATTCTTAGAATAGATCTGAACCATGCTGCTAGTGGTAAAAGTCATTGAACATCACTGTTCTAGTAAGATTTCTATTGCTCTAATCAAACATTAAGACAAAAGTAACGTAAGGAGGGAAGGGTTTATTTCAACTTACAGTTCTCAGTTCACCACCCATCACTGAGTAAACTCAGGATTAGAATTAAAGGCAGGAATCTGGAAACAGGAACTGAAGCAGAAGCCATGGAGGAATGCTGTTACTGGCTTGCTCCTCATGACTTGCTTAGCCTGCTTTCTAATACAACTCAGGACCAACTTCCAAGGCAGATAGTTGTTGGGACACATATATTAATTATTAATTAAGAAAATGCTGGGCAGCCTTGACTATAGGACAATTTTATGTAGTCATTTTCTTAACTGAGGTTCTCTTTTGCCAAAATAAGCACCTGTCATTAAGACATGGACTTTATCTACTGGTTTTTCTCCAAGTATGAGATACAGCTTGTGGCTTATTCTGAAGTCTCACACACATACACACACACACGCACACGCACACACTACTTCTTCCGCATAACTACTCTTAGCAGTAATATACAAAGCTTTCTGATTGAAATAAAAACAAAAATAACTTAGTCACCTGCCTTTACTTCTTACCATGTTGATATAATTTCATATACCTTTTGGATGAATAGTATTAAAGTATTGAAGTATAGAGGTTGCTGTTTGAATGGCTCAATTGAGTTACAGGAAATGTGGCTAAATAAATTTTAGGATGGGATTAGAGTGAATTCCAATATGAATTCCTGAAATAGCCCTAAACATAATTACACCATTTTCTGCAGTGTACGCATGCAAACTGGGACTTGCCACATTGTTGATTATAAAATCACAATGTCTACAACCTCTGAAAGATGTTGAAGCTGTGCTATGTTGTATGAAATATTCAGACAAGATGAACTTCTTTTGAAAATTATGAAAGCATATCCATGGCCCTAACATGTAGATTTCCATTCATCTGTAATAAATACTGAAAATATACAATAACAAATATGTATAAGGCAAGTTTTCTCATGATTTGTTATCATGAATTTTTATCTTCCATATCTACCTTACAGAAATATATGCCTGAAGTTGCACTAAAAATTTCACATGTGATATTACAGTTCATACACCATGTACTTCAGAAACCATGCACAGAGGACCCTGAGCTGCAATGGACATGACTGCCTCTTTCATGAAGACTAGCTTTGATGATACCAGAAGGCACTGTACCTGCAAGATTCCAAAGGAAGGAAAACAATTAACAGTCCTACCCAACTATGAAACCTGTGAACCACATGGACCAGTGTTGTACAATAACCCTAAGAGGGCAGTAGTGGCATGTAAACCTTAATGGTAACCAGCAGGTTTCTAATTGGACTTAAGAACTACACAATAAGAGGGAAATCATGCCTCATACCAGAAATCTAGTCAACTATCCAAAGTCATGATCTTGGAGGAGAACCTAAGCCTGCTATTTTACTAATCAGCATAATCCTAACTACACTCTAAATAAATTGTCATTTTACCACAGATGACTGTATGCATCAACTCTAATCAAGGAAACTTCCCTTTGCCACAGATGAAAGCTGTGATAGCTAAAATCAAGACACAGAATTGTGAAGACCTGTCCCACTAGATATATCTACAAAATATTCCCACACTTAAAGCTCAGCAAATATTATGGACAGTCAGAGGAAAATTGACATCCTTGCTGGCCCTACAGGAGATCGCAACGCTCTGTCTTGGAGACATGGTCAAAGAAGCAGGAGACTGTGTCAGCACAATGTTCCCAGTGGAACCTGAAATGATAAACACAGTTTGCTGTCACAGGTGTACTGAAAGCACCCCAGCAAAGAACCATTGAATGGGGAATCTAAAACAGCACTTAGGAACTAACTCTGAGAAATCATAAATGAAAGGGAAGCATAAAACCAACTGAATGGCATAATTTCAATGATCAGGACATCAAGAAAGCAGGCAAGGCACGATGAATGCTCCCAGCACTATTCCCTCTCACCTGGAACCTGGAGCAGCAGTACTCACAGCAGGAGAGCAGCTGACTCCATCTCTGAGACCTGAACTAGAGGCTGCTGCTTCAACACCCAGGCAAGCTGCCTATAAAGATGGTTTGAGCACACTGTGGCTAATGTCACAATGTGCAAATCTACTCTGAAAAGCGTGTCTTGGGGCACAAAGGACACCTGCTTTTGTGCCACGCTATGCTAGTTAGGATTAACAAAGAATTCCCTAGAGTAGATTAACTGTATCCTAAGTTATTATTTGAGAGGCCTAATGGAATCATCACGTTCTGTTATTTTTAGGTTCCATTTGTGGACACACAGTTGCTGATCTATTGTAAAGAATGTGAGTACAAGAGCACCTTGATCGCTCGAAATGAAACGTAGTTTGAAATTGTCATTTTTATTTTATGTGTAAGTGGTTTTTGTCTGCATATATGTCTATCCACCACATTTGTGCCTGTTGCTCTTGATGCCAGAAGAGGAAACTGGATCCCCTTGAAATAATGCTGCGATGGTTGTGAACTGCATATGGATCCTGAGAACTAATCCTATGACCTCTGTAAGAGCCGGATATCCTCTTAAACACTGAATCATTTCTCCAGCCCCAACCTAATTTTTGTATCTAATAGTAACATATTTTACTATTGTGATACTTTTCAACAAATAAAATAATCACATTTAACAAGGTAGAGAAGAAAGAATGTAGCATGGTTATCTTAGTATGGAAGTGGGCTCCACAAAGAAGCTTCAATCTGAATGTCATCAGGAGCAGAAGAGACCATGAGTGTTGAACATGGGATGAAGAAGGAGGTTTGAAACATAAACTTAGAATGAACGGGCATCATTGAGGATAAGGCTCTCCAAGTTCTCACTCCAAAGCCAATACTAAGCTCAACGGATGCTGTCCCAAACAGAGGAATATTTTACCCTGTAACCAATAACAATATATCAGAATGTAGTCATGCATATAGCTTCTTTGTGAAAAGACTGAAAGATATCCTGGCTATATCCCTGCTATGAAACACAGGCCAGATAATGATGTTAGGCTTTGCATTCCTCTGGACACAACCATCGATTAATTCCACACAGAAACATAGCTTTCAATGCACCACAGATTATCTCAGTAGTAAAGCTCTTTCATAATAAACATTTCCCTTCTCTATGGCAACTGAACTGGAGGCACTGACAATGGTAAACAAAGTGTACAGTGAGAGGGAAATCAGGCAGTGCTGATTTCAGGTATATGAGAGGGAGCAGGACCTTAGAACCTGATATCCATGCATAGTATAATTATAATTCACTGGCTGAGAAAAGCTTGATGCCCCTCCCTCAAGAGTGAAGTAGATTTTTGCTTGATTGTCCCCCGAAGTCTCATGGGGTAAAGCCATGAACTTGAGGGTGTAGATTTGTTGGTGGTGGAACACGTATGAACAGAGGGCCAGTGGGAAGGTCACTGACACTGTGCTCACATGAAGGATGGTTCTTGTGAACTCCTCCCATTTCCTTGCTCCACACACTCCTATCCTGATGTGCTGCCTCAGCACAGACTCACACAGGGCCTTCTACATGGATCCGAACCCCAAAACTGAGCCAACATTGTGCTCATTGTGTCCTTCTCTTCCAGTGATGAAAGCAGTGACGACCTCATAAGGTTTGTCCCTTTCAATGCAATGCAGAGCAAGAGATGCGGAAGACATTACACAGTGAAACATCGACAAACACACTCAGTTAGTGTTAGTGAGATGGTGATTTTCACCATTGCTGGTCAAGCTCTGTGAGGAATGTCCCTGGGATATTGATGTAGATGGCATTTGTGCATCACATTGATACCACAGCCTGCATGGCTTTCCCTATTTATGAGTGTTGGAGGTCTCTCCATCCTGGATCTTCTTCAACTTCATTTTTCAATTTCCCAGTGAATTCACTGTTGGGCTCTTTAACCTCTTTGCTAATCTGTTCCTAGATATTTTGTTTTAAAGTTGTTGTGAATGGCATTCCTCCTAATGTCTTTTTAGTAAGTTTCCAACTACAACACAGAAAAGCTACTGATTTTTGTGTGATCACTATAATCCTGCTCTTTGTTCATATGATGCACTTCACTGAAATAATTTCAAGACCAAGAGTTTTATGGTGAAGTTTCTACAGTCTTTCAGGTATAAGAACATATTGTAATTTGACCTCTTCATTTACTATTTATATCACTTTCATTTCTTCTTCTTGCATTTTCTGTGACTGAGATTTGAGCATTTCACTGAAGAAGAGTGAGAGAATCAAGACTCATATTTTACTCCATATTTGAAAAGCAAAACTCTGGTTTTCCTCACTTACTATGATTACAGTAACATTTTCATCATTCATATTCTTTGTGTTTGTTTTATTTTGCTTTACTGTGTCAATACGAATTTCATTCAGAATCCCATCTTTGTTTTGTTGTTATATCTTTCATGTCATGTGAACGAGGTTTTCAATAAACTACAATAGAGTCTAGCACACATAGAGTAAAAACGTATTGGCTCAGAGTCACTCAAATATTTCTCTATCTCATGCTCCACGACCTGCTGCTGTCAGGTCCATGGTCTCTGGATGGGCAAAGCAGCTCTGGGCATGGAGAGCTGGACTGATGCTTCTTGAACTGCCATGCGTACAGCTCCTGTAGCCGCAGTCTAGAGATCAACTTCAGATACATGAAGTTGAGAAGGTTCTTCTGTGCACTCTTCCGTTTCATCCTGGAGGTAGCAGGCTTTTCAGAACTCAGCCAGTGGGGACAACTGTATGTTGATAAGATGCACATTAAACCAAGGGATATTCATCTCCTTCATAGCCTCTCATCATCCTCTTCAAGGAGAAATAGACATGCACATTCCCAAGCAAGTGATCTCCCAAGATATTGCAGACATTCATCTCTTCAGCCTCTCAGCACCTTCGTTATACTTCAATAAAGACTTCCTCATGAATCCCATTACACTGCTCTTGTCTCTCTGTATCATTCACAAAAGAGTGTGAGAGAGGTTCTTCTATGACGATGTTTTAGGAAACTAAATGCCTTTTGAGACTGTCCATTTATTTCTCCATATAGGAAATTTTCTGTTCTCATTTCTGTCACTGTGTTCTGTATGATTTTGTTTTAGTTTTTCCCCAGCTCTTCTATATCATATGATTCTTGGCATTAGTCTCTTATCATGTGCTAGAATTCCTTGACATTATGGTTGTGCTTTGCTGCTGCCCAGCCGAGGGAGGGATGAACGGATCAGGGCCGAGAAAGAAGAGATGGAGGCACAGCTGGTAAAATGAAAGCTGGCTCATTATCCAGCCAGGGGGTTTGCTAAGGTCTCACTCACTTTTAGTCAAGATCGCCCAGGATTTTATTTGTACAGATCTTATTCAAAATCACCAGTTACTGCATTACATAGAGGTTTCTTTCCCCAACAACATCACATTAGTCGTGTGAGCTTTCAAATGTTTAACTTACATTTTTTTGAAGCAGACTAACAACATCAGAAGTAGACTAACAACATCGTATTAGTCATACAAGCAAGCAATTGTTTAACTTTACATTTTCAGAAGGAGATCACATAGCTGCGGGTCAGATTCAGAATGGCTTCATGGGTTACAAAATCAAATAGGCAACTTTATTTTTACTGAAATGTGAGCTTACTATTAAAGTTACACTTTACAGTCTCAGGACAGATTATCTATGTGTCCTTGTCTTTCCAGACATGCTAACTCCCCTACCCTGGCCCTTGTATTACCTGGGAATCAGTGCCTTTTATGCCAGAAATAATTTTGTCATCAACTTTCTCATTCTCTGTGTATGTCAGGTCCCAGATATTAGACATGAAACAACTCTCATTAGGGCATCTTGGACTTGAGGGTCAGTCAGATTGTTATAGACTGTTAGTGCTAGAATCACCAAATCCTTATTTTCTACAAGCTGTCTCTTTCCCAGCTAGGAAGAGCTGAATTAAAGATTGCTTCTAAGTTTATCAATAAGCAAAACAGACACCATGACCGAAAAGACTATCAGCACTATCAGTGCTTCATCTTTTACAGAATTATTGATGCTTCAATCCCATGTTTGTTCTGCTTCAACCATCATCCGTCATCTTTTGCTTTGGTTTCATTCAGTCAGTTGGATATTTCATTATTTTGTCTGATGTATTTGATTCACTAAAGTTTTTATTCCCATTTTTCCATTTGAGGATATTTTTTCTTCCTAGCTCCCCTCTTTTGGCCATGTTGCTAATCGTCTGGTTCATCTTGCTGATGTTTGTCTATATATCACTAGCTCTTCTCCCTACAGCCTTGACTGAATGCATTTCTAGTGTGTATCTTTCGTGGCAATTATTCATTTAAGGAGTATGTTTTTGAAATCTTTGCCCACTACTTCATATGTTTTTGAAATCTTTGCCCACTACTTCATTTATTTCAGTATCTTTGAGTTGAGTCATTGAGCATATTATGAACTTTCATGGGCATCATTTTTTCCCTTGCTTTTTCAAGCTCTTTTGTTTCTGTGGTATGACTCAGGTCCCTTGGTTTAAGTACATATTTTGGTTTATTTGAGGCTTTTCTAAACATAGCAACCTACACTTAAGGGATCAATGCCAAAAAACACTCAGACAATCTCTCAACTTTAAGATATATGGAGACCTCCATCAACTTTATGTAGTCTATAGCACACGTGTTCTATGACATGTTTCCAAAACAGGGGCTCAGTAAGGCTCCTAATGAGAATACAGACATCATCAGTCATCATGCTGTGTACATGGGAGCACAAAATGTTCCCATCTAAAAACATTAAGTTCTATTAATTGCTATGAAATGTAAAGACTGGAAGTCAGCATCTGCAGTCACAAAATTATATCCAGCATTAGGATAAAGGAAGGTTTCTCAGTCTTCACAGTTAGAAATCAGATAAGGAGACTTCAGAGGGAGATGTGGCCCCAAAAGAGGGGCAAAAGCTACCACATTTTCTCTCCTTTATGGATGCTAAATGTGTAAATTCTAAGTGTGTAAAGATAATATGTATATTTGGATATTTGTAGGTAAGTGTGGTATAATCTGTGTGAGTGTATATGTGTGCATGTGTATATGTATATATGTATGTGTTGAATATCCATATGTGTGTGTGTTTATGTGTGTATGTGTGTGTACATATGTATGCATATATGGGAATGAGAGAAAGACAGAGAGTGAGAGAGGAGGGATGAGAGGAAGAAAAGATAGCAGGAATGGGAGAAGATAGTGGATATGGCCAAAATATGATATACTTGAAAGACTTGGCCTTTATAAAACTTGTGTAAAATGAATATATACCAATAAAGGACAGTAAGGGGCAGAAAAATTGCTCAAAGGGCAAGAAAAATTGGCACAAAGCATGAAGACAGACCAGAGATTGATCCACAGATCTCACATGGCAACAAGAGAGAATCAAGTCCAAATTGTCCTCAGACATCCACAAACATGGGACATATGCACCTACAGACACACACACACAGACACACACACAGACACACACACACACAGGGAGAGAGAGAAGAGAAAGGGATGCATTCTCACATGAACACACACACAAAGATAATAACCTAAAATGAAAAGAATTTATGGAAAAGAAGAGAAAGGCAGAAGAAATGAATACCAGTAAGGAAGTAATAAAGCCCAGTAGATTCTGGAAACAGCAAGAAACGTATTCTTTTCTAAAGCCTCAACTGAAATGCAGTCTGCCATCGTCACTTCAGCACAGAGGGTCTAATGTTGGATATCAGATTCATAGAAATAAAGAAACATATTCCTCTCTTATTCACGCAACAGAGTTTGTGGTAAATTGTTGCATAAAGAATACACAGCTAATTCTGAGCTCTTTTCTGTATTTTGATACAAATGTTTTTCACACCAAAGGACATAGGATACATTGAACCTAAATTTTTTTGCTGAGCTCTGCAAAATTTTTCATCACATTTTCAGAAACTCTGGCTCTCAGGCAGAAGGGGAAGTGTGCAGTTCAAACACTGTGTGGTGCAGGCAGCTGGTGAGACTCGCAGAGGAGGTTTCTGATCAAGGCTAAAGCACTGTGGGAGGAGTACTGCGCTCCTGCAGACAGTAATAAGTTGCCAGGTCCTCATCCTGGAAACTGCTGATGGTGAGACTGAAATCCGTCCCAGATCCACTCCCTACGAAGCGATCAGGGACTCCAGTGTCCCGAGTGGATGCCCAGTATATCAGACGTTTAGGAGCCTGCCCTGGTTTCTGCTGGAGCCAGGTCAAGTAGTTCCGATTGGAGCTTCCTACAAGACTCTGGCTGGACTTGCAGCTGAAGGAGACTGTCTCTCCTCTGGACACAGACAGCAAGGATGGAGATTGGGTCATCACAATGTCCCCACAGGCACCTGCAATCAGGAAGAGACAAGAAACATGCATATACACAAAGACAGATTATAATGACAGTTGAAATTTGTCATTTAAGGGTCTTTATAATGTTATGTTGTCAGACTATTGTTATGTAAGAAATATTATACCCAGGCACACACTGTAAATTTCTATATACAAAAATGTGACTCTGTAAATATTATAATAATTTTAAATTTCTCACCAGACACCCAGAGCAGCAGGGACATGAGGACCTGTGTCTGTGACTCCATATTGCCACCCCTGCCTGTCTGAGGCACCTCAGTTCTCACATAAAAGACCTGGTTATAAATTCTGAGCAGATGGGCTGGGCTAGAGGACACCATGCAAAACAGTCTGCCAAAATAAAATAAAAATGCCTGGGCAGGGTGTCAGTGAGCGGCTGGTGTCAATCAACAGCCAAACATACCAGCACAGAGATCATGAGCAATCACTGAAAGAGATCCGGTTACAGACCTCCAACAGAGATCTACTAGATGCTCTGATAGAATCTCTGAGTTTAAAATCAAAGGCATAATTAAATCAATTGACTTTTGCAGAAATGTTAAAAGAACTATCAAAAACTGACCATTTTTAAGTCACATATTGTACAAAAAATCACCTCCACAACAACAAAGAAACATAGACTAAGAAACCATGCAATAAGAGAGACAAATGTTGAAAACAGGAAAAGAAGAAAAGGTAAAAAGATGGAATTGAGGCAAAATTTGTTGCTTATAACCCATCTCCAAAGCCACCCATGTACTAAGGGCAATGAACAGTGCTTCAGACATTTGAACTCCAGTTCCAGGTTAAATAGGGGACAGAGATACAAAAAAAGCCCAGAAATCACTCTGGAATTCCTGGGAATCATTAATTTAAGCCTGGGATCAGACCAGCTTTATTCTCAAAGTAAAGGTAAACCCAGCAGAAACAAACAAGTATGCTTCCCACAACTTTGATGAACAGGTAGAGGGTTCTAAATCAGCAGAAATGGAGGACAATAAAATAAGCAGGATTTCTTCATGAAGTAGTGCTGTAAACAAACACTGCCAAGAGTTTCTACTCCGGAAATGCATATCTAGTGTAATCTAGACAGTAGCAGTATTAAAACTGAGTTAAGATGGTCTTGCTGACATAGAGAACAGGTAAAAACTCTCCAGCAGGGGGCACAGCCATCCTAAATCAAGTAATAACTTTGCAAAGACCAGTAGATCACATTAGAGATTGTTGACATCCAAAGGAAAAAATGTTTGAGTGTGAATGAAAATTATTCGCAATAAAAGAAATCACAGAAATTTCCAAGATTCAGATTAGTGAATTATGAAAGCATTCAGACGATATAAATCATAAACCCAGTATCATGTGTAAAGCAGAAGAAAAAATAAATGAATAAAATATGACTGAAAAGAGTTGAGGTTCACACTTGTAATCCCGGAACGTGGAGATAGAAACAGAACGATGATGAGTTTGAGGCCACCCTGGGGTACGTAGCAGCTTTAGGCAAGTCTACTCTATGCAAGGAGAAATTCTCTCAAACAGTGTTTCATTAATAAAAGAGTTTCAAGGCAGCAGATCACAATTTTGAGCCAAAGTAAATTATTTATCTGAGGATAATATTTTATCATTAACCCAAGAATATTACTTAAAATCAAATATGTGTTGAACCAATGTGCATTTCCCTTTTATTTTCCATTACATGTATAATTTAATACGACAACTTCTCAGGTATAGAGCATTAAATAATTTCTGATAAGCATATTCAAATCACATCTATAATTTGACGATACACCATGACAAGAGAGAGACAAACATTGTGTGGATTATGAAAGTAACCAATCTCAAGGACAAAAATATCCATCTATCAAGGTGTCATGTGCTCTTGATCATTGCTAAACTTTCAACTTTCATTTGTGACAACTGCAGGGACTTCTCAATATCCATTACAAGAAATAGTAGGCATAGGAAGACTTACAATAATTCTCATAAAGTAATATATTATTCTTTCTTAAAATCAGCAGGTGGGTCCTGAGGACGTGTGAGTTTACTACTGCATTCAAGTTATGGGAATTTTTTATACAGCTTGACAGTCATGAATAAAATCTGTCTGCTTAAGGATTCACAGAGTGCACACATGCTATGTTGCTCAGGAGGGTCTGAATCTGTACTACAGGATGAGGTTGGAAAACTCGAAGCAGCTAGTCACAGCCGAGGGTTCTTTGACACTGGTCCCAGGAGACACTTAAGACAAACAAATCCATTATTGACCCCATAACCTTTAACAACTGTGAATGTCATGGTAGTAGACCAGTAGAGACAGTGCTACTTAGGTTAGGCTCCTTTTCTTTTCAGTAAAGATCCTCATCAAAAGTACCTTAGATCCTATCACACATTCCCATTCAACCAAGCAGAACATGGATGAGATTCCAAAACAGGATTCTACCCTAATCAAATATCCTACAATGTACTGAGAAAAATGGCCATTTGACAGAGACCTTGCAATCACGAGGAAAGGCTGACCAAACTAACAAAGCTGACTGGGGAGGTTAAAAGAGATGCTAGGGAGGGATGTGAAAGATACATCTCAGACAAACGTAAGTCACATTCAGTGCTGATTTATAGAAGAACCTATAAGGTGAGTTTTCCCTCTGCCTCTCTGGCTCAACTTCCCCAAGTTAGGACATGCTACAGACCACAGCAACACACCCAGCTTTATGTCAGTGGCTTAGCTTCTGTTCGCTCCTGGATTTGTGAAACATAACCTCACGGATGCCATCAGTCCACTTCAGGGTGTTCTCTCCTGCCTACCATCCAAGGAAGAGTCTGTCTTGCTACCTTGTGATTCTCTGTAATGGCCTGTGATTCTAGTCTGGGGGAGTGGCTTTTGCTTTGTGACATTGTTTTTCTTATGGGTCTCAACAGAGCTGATGAGTTTACAGTTTCTTCAGTCTCTTCCTTTCTGTTAAGATGAAGTGTCTCCTCTAGGCAACTTTCATGCAGAAATAAAGCTTTTAATAATGAACTCCATTAACTTTACTCAATTGGGTGTAACAGCTCATTACTTTCTCACCCCTGGGGTAGGTATGTAGATGAGTGTTGTGTTGCTATGTAGATGTGTGATTATGGGAGTTATTTTTGCTTCTGTTTTGTTTTGTTTTGCTTTTTTAGAAAAAGAGAGGGCATGAATCTTTCATGACTGCTGGTCGCTCAGAATGAGCATGAGAGGATGTCTGAACGTCATGAGGAACTCAGCCTTTTCAAACACAATTTCATTTGCTCTCGTTATTAGTTTAATTTTAGTCTCCAAAAGAACAATGGGCTGATGTTTTTCTTTTATAAATATGGAAACAATTCTCTGTCCTCTTTATTACTCACAGATCATAAGAGGGACTTCCTCCTACCTACCTAAATATATGACTTCTAGTGGATACATATTCTATTCTATAAAAATAAGCTCGATATGCTTCTCGAACTATTCATGTGTTTCTTCTTATAATGAACACTTTTAACAAGCATATTAGGCTAGTGATGTCTTCAAAGACAGAACCTACACTCTCAGCTTTCCATTCTAGTCTTTAACTTAGCCAGTTAATATTCACAGGTAGATCCCAAATTCTTCCTTCTCATGTCTATGGTGACTTTTGCTTTGTTTCACGAGCTCAACTAATGATACAACTCACATCACTAAGTAGAGTAAGAGCAGTGTCTGTGCTGGTCATACAGAAAAGACTCAGTTGGGGCCTAGGAGGTTTGCTTGCCTGTTGTCACTAAAGTCTCAGTGTCCTACAAACCTGGCAGTGTCTGCCAAACACTCTCAGATCATGCAAGCACCAGGTAGAGCAGTGATGAAGCCCATTCTCATACTTCTGCTTTTCTAGATAGATTATGACATGGCATGTCACTGTGTTGTGGGGCACTGACATTTCTACATGTATGCCAAAAACAGATTCAATTCTAGTGCCATCTCAACACACATTTCAATGGAGTTATGATAAGGTTAGAAATTGTTCCCAAAAGGCTCATGTGTGAAAAGTTTTGTACCCAGCATGTAGAACCAGCTATAGCCAGGTAATTGATTTGTGAAGTTTTGAGCCAATCCATCAATTTAATCTTGTTACGGGCATGTGATAGAGATAGAACCTGGGGGCTGGTGTGAGGTCACAAGAGTCATGCCTTAAAAAGTAGGACTTGTCTCAAGCCGCTTCTCATCTCTCACTCCTGCCCAACTGCCATTATATGACCAGACTTCCACTACCATGTACTTGCTCCTTGATATTCAACCTCATATTGATGCACATCAATAAACCCAAAGGACCATGGAATGACAATGTGACAACCTTCTTGAGTTTAAGTCATTTTCCTAAGATTCTTTGTCACAGTGAAGAAACAATTACCACACGTGGCACAGTCCACACAAGACAATGCTTTTCCTAGGTACATCTGAAAAACGTGTTCCTGATGTTGACAGAGGCACAGGAAGCAAGCTAGTGAGTGCCAATTCACATGCAGATCAGAATAAGATATATGGAGTTCTCAAACAACTGTCTGTAACCTATATGACTCCTGTTTCTGCTCTAACTCTGTGTTTCAAAATAGAAGCTCAAGCCTATGTATGGTAGCAAACAATTTGATCCTAGCACTAAGGAGGAAGAAGGAGGTGGATTTCATGAGATCAAGGCCAGGCTTTTCTATCAGGAGAAGTCCAGGCCAGCCATGTCAGAATAGCAAGACCCTGTTTCAAATACAACAAGAACACAATAGGTACCCACGTAATTGTTAAATAGAATATGTTTGAAATTGGTTACCATATTGTATTCATTGAAGTGCGTACTGTTTCCCTCAACAAATACCAAACACTCTTGATTATTGTAAGACACAAAGACAAGAAGATGGGCAATCTTGATACAAAATCATATTCACCATAGCGTGGTGTAGAGTAGTGGACAGTGCAGAATCTCAGTCTCCACATTTGGAAATCAGATGAGAAGATCATAGAGGGAAATGTGGCCCATGAACTGGAGACATGGATCAGACATGTTGCCTAGGAAATCAAAGAGCATATTTTCCTGAATTATGAATCTTGCATGTATACAGATACATAAAACCATGTCTGTTGGCAACAGGAGGGAGGGAAGGGGAAAAAGGGAGAGAGAATGTGGTGGGGGCAGAAGCGTATATAACAAAAAAATAGAAGGAAACCCGAGAAGGAAGAGATTAGTTGAAGGGAAACTGGGAAGAGTCATAAAGCACAAAATGATGAACACAAGCTTTGTCAAAATGTAAAATTTTAGCTTTAGGAAATACATCATTATTTATGTCAGTAAGTAGAGTGAACAGAAAAGAGGAAATGAGAGAAATTACCAGTAGCCAAAAGAGAGGGTGAATTCTAGGACCTGTGAAAGGCAAAAGACCAGTACATCTCCAGATCCTCCAGGAAGAATACAGCCAACAACCTTGACTTCAAGCAATGGAGACTTGTGTTGGATTGTGCATTCCAGAACAATCAGATGGTGTACTTATCATGTTCAAGCCACAGAGTTTGCCCTAAAATTTTACAGAGGAAGTAAAAAAACAGACACAAATGATTTACTTCTTTTTGACATAAGGTCCTTCCAATCTGAAGGCTTTAAAGGGGCAGCAGTGTGTTAATTTTCTGCTGAGCCTTGGACAAATAACTCAGGCATAGAAGCTCTCAGAGAGAAGGGGAAGTGTGCATGACCAGGGCTGTGTTTGGGGCAGACACCTGGTGAGACTTTGAGAGGAGGTTCCTGGTTGAGGCTGAAGCACTATGAGAGGAAAGTTAAAATGCTGCAGACAGTAATAATCAGCCTGACACTGCTGATGGCGAGAGTGAATTCTGTCCCAGATCCATTGCCTATGAAGTGATCAGGAACTCCAATGTCCAGAGTAGATTCCAAATACATCAGGCATTTTGGAGCCTGCCCTGCTTTCTGTTGGAACCCTGCTACAGAGCTATATACATTCTGACTGGACTTGCAGCTTAATGTGACCCTGTTTACTACTGATGCAGGCAGGGATCTGGGAGACTGAGTCCTCACAATGACCCCAGAGGAACCTGAAATCAGAAATAATTGATATAAATATATTCACACAAAACTCCATGATGCAAACATTGAAAGATAAAATGTTTTTTCTAATGGCATTATGTCTGCATAATAATGATTTGCTACAGGAAATACCTACTATATTCTCTGTATCCTGTAACTGTATGTTTCTCTACAAATGAATTAATCTGAAGATGTTATTACATTTTTAAATTTCTCACCAGACACCCAGAGCAGAGGAATATGAAGAACTGGGTCTGTGACTCCATCTTGATGCCCCTGCCTGTCTGGTACATTTCAGTTCTCACTTTAAAGGCTTCGTTTATAAAATAAGGTCAACTGGGCTGGCCTATAGGCACCTATGCAAAGCATCCAGCACTTAAAGAAGGAAATTGCCTTGGCAGAGGGGTGTGAGAGAATCTGGGATAAATCAAGAGCCAAAAATACCATCAAAGGGTGTAAACAATCACAGGGAAGGACAAGAACATAGAAGATCAAGGACACACTTAGAACTCTCTAACCACAAATGTCCAGATGCTCTTAGGACAGGATCAGTTCAAAATGAAAGATATTTATGAGAGATGATATATACAGAAATAATAGTAGATCTACCATTGAGTCATAGACCAAAAGTAATAATGATTATGCTGGGCAACAATGAAAGAGAAAAAGAAAGAAAGAAAGAAAGAAAGGAAGGAAGGAAGGAAGGAAGGAAGGAAGGAAGGAAGAAAGAAAGAAAGAAAGAAAGAAAGAAAGAAAAGAAAGAAAGAAAGAAAGAAAGAAAGAAAGAAAGGGAGAGAGAGAAAGGAAGGAGGAAGAAGAAAGGAAGAAAGGAAAAAAGAAAAAGGAAGGGAAGAAAGGAAGGAAGAAAGGAGGGAGGGAATAAGGAAAAGGAAAAAGTAAAGAAAAGAAAAGAAAGAAAGGAAATTGAAGGGAGGAAATGAAAGAATGAGAAGAAGAAGGAGAGGACAGAGAAGAATGAAAGAATAATGAAGGTGCAGAAGAGGAGGGGAAAATTTTGGAAGAGGGAAGGGAAATGTGTGAGAGGAGAGAGGGAGTGTAGGAGGTAAAGAAGGAGAAAAATTGCATGTTTCCTTTTGTACTGGAGCTACAGAGAAAAGTACAGAACAGAAAAATAAATAAAAAGGAGCACTAAAGTGTGAGAAGGCACATCTGTAATCCAGAAGGGGGTGAAAGGAACAAAAGGAGCAAAATGGGTGTCAATTCTGGAGCAGTCCAACCTGCGTGACACAAGGTCTCATAAGACGCCATTAGTCACCTGAATGTGAGACAACGTAGGCATTTTATTTCCTAAGAAAATCACATGACTGATCTTGAAATTTAGGTCTGTATTTTGATCAATATGCTTCCCTCTTTTATGTTGTAGAACTCCCTAAATAAGTAAATTGCAGTATTCATATATCAGGCATAATTATCAAAATATTTCTTTAAAACACATTCAAGTTTCACCTACAAATTGCTAGCATACCACCACATGAGAGGGACATAGTACATGGAGTGAAGAAATTCCCCATCTCAAGGTCAAGAATAAGGAAGGTGAGTAACTCTGCCCTAGACAGTGTCTAACAATTTGCCATGTGCTCTAGACCTTTGTAATCTTCATGATTTATTTATGACAGCTGCAGTGAGCCTAGATTGTGCTTTCATGTCATTTATTAACTGTTCATTTATATGGGACAGAAGGAGAGCAAGGGGCTGAAAACTAAAAGACTCCTGCAGTAAAACTCTAGTGTTTCCCACAGTGTGTAGGGAGAGAGCCTGGAGACCCTGGAGATGAAGACAGATGATATATATTTTTTTATATAAAGCAAAATGTAGGCCCTCTAGAAAAATGATCAACACTTAAGAGCACTGCCTTCTTTTCCAGAGAATCTGGATTCTTTTCCCAGCGCTCACATAGAGGTTCAAAACTGTCTGTGGACATAGTTCCAGGTGACCCAATATTTCCTTCTGGCTTCCATGGGTCCTGCACGCACATGGTGCACAGACAAACATTCAGACAAACATTCATATATAAAAGAAAAAGTATATTCATGAATGTATTTTTAAAAGCAAAACAATTCTGAATTACGGTGTCCAAACATCATTTTCCCACAGTCCATAGTGGATATACAAAATTCCTTATTCTGCCTTTAAAAATGGACCACAAACCTGTGACTGAAAGCTACAGAAGTTAACTCACAATGTTAGAATCAGATAGTCTGAACTCGATGAGTTGATTTTCTTAGACACAGCACCACTTTCCATAATCGCCAAAATGTAGGGACAGCAGGGAATGTTGATCTTAGATGCAAATCAGCCTGAGACATTACAAGCTCAACTCAGCCTTGCTGTTCTAGCTCATAGGATCTCCCTTCAGACTCTGAGTGATCACAGATAATCAATATCCACAGCAAGAGAGAAGACATGATAGGATATTTCCATAATCATTCACAAAAAGAAATTAATGAACAATTATCTCTTGTTTATCTAGGTACACACCTATGATTCCAACAAAACCAAGCAGAGGCAGGAGGGTTACCTTGATTTCAAAGCCATCTTGGGCAAATATTAAGTTTCAGGAGAGCCAAAGATGCATACCAAGAAACTGCTTTAAAATACCAGAATAAAAACATATTGTTCTCTGTTCATCTGTCTGATGATCTCAAGAAACTATCAGAAATGTTTTGAGTGTGGGGAAGAAGGTCTCTTTGCGTAAAAACAACACTAAGACACCTGGAAGTGGGTAAGCGCAGTAGACAAGGCTTTCTCCCAAAATGATGCCTTCCAGTTCTCAGATTAAGGGTTTCTCTACTACCACCCACACTTCTGAACTCACCCACAGTTTCTAAAATATGATTAACAGTAAAAGACATGTCTATTATAAAAGTTAGAACTCAAAACAGCAATGTTTTGATTGACCTGATTTATACGCATGCAATATATGTAGGTATAAATAGATGCATATTCATGCATATGAACATACATCCATATGTGCAGATAAATTTGACACACTCTTAACCAATTCATTTTAAAAATTACTTATGAGAAATTTTATATTCACTACCAAATATACAATTTTCCCCTTTCCATCTTGCCTTCAACAGTGCTATTGGATCTACATTAAAGAGAGATTATATGCTTCTATTTACCAAGTTCTCTGGAATGGAACATCTTGGTGATCTTTGATTCACTAAATACAGAAAAAGAACAGTCTTAATGCTTTTTCCACCAGTGTTATGGTTCACATAGTGGAAGAATTATCAGTATTCTTAGAATAGATCTGAACCATGCTGCTAGTGGTAAAAGTCATTGAACATCACTGTTCTAGTAAGATTTCTATTGCTCTAATCAAACATTAAGACAAAAGTAACGTAAGGAGGGAAGGGTTTATTTCAACTTACAGTTCTCAGTTCACCACCCATCACTGAGTAAACTCAGGATTAGAATTAAAGGCAGGAATCTGGCAACAGGAACTGAAACAGAAGCCATGGAGGAATGCTGTTACTGGCTTGCTCCTCATGACTTGCTTAGCCTGCTTTCTAATACAACTCAGGACCAACTTACAAGGCAGATAGTTGTTGGGACACATATATTAATTATTAATTAAGAAAATGCTGGGCAGCCTTGACTATAGGACAATTTTATGTAGTCATTTCCTTAACTGAGGTTCTCTTTTCCCAAAATAAGCACCTGTCATTAAGACATGGACTTTATCTACTGGTTTTTCTTCAAATATGATATACAGCTTGTGGCTTATTCTGAAGTTACACACACACACACTACTTTCTTCCACATAACTACTCTTGGCAGTAATATACAAAGCTTTCTGCTTGAAATAAAAACAAAAATAACTTAGTCACCTTCCTTTATTTCTTGCCATATTGATATTAATTTCATATACCTTTTGGATGAATAGTATTAAAGTATTGAACTATAGAGGTTGCTGTTTGAATGGCTCAATTGAGTTACATGAAATGTGGCTAAATAAATTTTAGGATGGGATTCGACTGAATTTCAATGAATTCCTGAAATAGCCCTAAACATAATTATACCATTTTTTGCAGTGAACTCATACAAACTGGGACTTGCCACATTGTTGATTATAAAATCACAATGTCTACAACCTCTGAAAGATGTTGAAGCTGTGCTATGTTGTATGAAATATTCAGACAAGATGAACTTCTTTTGAAAAATATGAAAGCATATCCATGGCACTAACATGTAGATTTGCATTCATCTGTAATAAATACTGAAAATATACAATAACAAATATAGTATGAGACAAGTTTTCTCATGATTTGTTATCATTAATTTTTATCTTCTATATCTACTTTACACAAATATATGCCTGAAATCGCACTAAAAATTTCACATGTGATATTACAGTTCATACACCATGTACTTCAGAAACCATGCACAGAGGACCCTGAGCTGCAACGGACATGAATGCCTCTTTCATGAAGACTAGCTTTGATGATACCAGAAGGCAATGCACCTGCAAGATTCCAAAGGAAGGAAAAAAATTAACATTCCTACCCAACTATGAAACCTGTGAACCACATGGACCAGCGTTGTACAATAACCCTAAGAGGGCAGTAGTGGCATGTAAACCTTAATGGTAACCAGCAGGTTTCTAATTGGAATTAAGAACTACACAATAAGAGGGAAATCATGCCTCATACCAGAAATCTAGTCAACTATCCAAAGTCATGATCTTGGAGGAGAACCTAAGCCTGCTATTTTACTAATCAGCATAATCCTAACTACACTCTAAATAATTTGTCATTTTACCACAGATGACTATATGCATCAACTCTAATCAAGGAAACTTCCCTTTGCCACAGATGAAAGCTGTGATAGCTAAAATCAAGACACTGAATTGTGGAGACCAGTCCCACTAGATATATCTACAAAATATTCCCACATTAAAAGCTCAGCAAACATTATGGACAGTCAGAGGAAAATTGACATCCTTGCTGGCCCTACAGGAGATTGTAATGCTCTGTCCTGGAGACACGGTCAAAGAAGCAGGAGACTGTGTCAGCACAATGTTCCCAGTGGAACCTGAAATGATAAACACAGTTTGCTGTCACAGGTGTACTGAAAGCACCCCAGCAAAGAACCATTGAATGGGGAATCTAAAACAGCACTTAGGAACTAACTCTGAGAAATCATAAATGAAAGGGAAGCATAAAACCAACTGAATGGCATAATTTCAATGATCAGGACATCAAGAAAGCAGGCAAGGCACGATGAATACTCCCAGCACTATTCCCTCTCACCTGGAACCTGGAGCAGCAGTACCCACAGCAGGAGAGCAGCTGACTCCATCTCTGAGACCTGAACTAGAGGCTGCTGCTTCAACACCCAGGCAAGCTGCCTATAAATATGGTTTGAGCACACTGTGGCTAATGTCACAATGTGCAAATCTACTCTGAAAAGCTTGCCTTGGGGCACAAAGGACACCTGCTTTTGTGCCACGCTATGCTAGTTAGGATTAACAAAGAATTCCCTAGAGTAGATTAACTGTATCCTAAGTTATTATTTGAGAGGCCTCATGGAATCATCATGTTCTGTTATTTTGAGGTTCCATTTGTGGACACACAGTTGCTGATCTATTGTAAAGAATGTGAATACAAGAGCACTTTGATCGCTCGAAATGAAACATAGTTTGAAATTCTCATTAATATTTTATGTGTAAGTGGTTTTTGTCTGCATATATGTCTATCCACCACATTTGTGCCTGCTGCTCTTGATGCCAGAAGAGGAAACTGGATCCCCTTGAAATAATGCTGCGATGGTTGTGAACTGCATATGGATCCTGAGAACTAATCCTATGACCTCTGTAAGAGCCGGATATCCTCTTAAACACTGAATCATTTCTCCAGCCCCAATCTAATTTTTTGTACCTAATAGTAACATGTTTTACTACTGTGGTACTTTTCAACAAATAAAATAATCACATTTAACAAGGTAGAGAAGAAAGAATGTGGCATGGTTATCTTAGTATGGAAGTGGGCTCCACAAAGAAGCTTCAATCTGAATGTCATCAGGAGCAGAAGAGACCATGAGTGTTGAACATGGGATGAAGAAGGAGGTTTGAAACATAAACTTAGAATGAACGGGCATCACTGAGGATAAGGCTCTCCAAGTTCTCACTCCAAAGCCAATACTAAGCTCAACGGATGCTGTCTCAAACAGAGGAATATTTTACCCTGTAACCAATAACAATACATCAGAATGTAGTCATGCATATAGCTTCTTTGTGAAAAGACTGAAAGATATCCTGGCTATATCCCTGCTATGAAACACAGGCCAGATAATGATGTTAGGCTTTGCATTCCTCTGGACACAACCATCGATTAATTCCACACAGAAACATAGCTTTCAATGCACCACAGATTATCTCAGTAGTAAAGCTCTTTCATAATAAACATTTCCCTTCTCTATAGCAACTGAACTGGAGGCACTGACAATGGTAAACAAAGTGTACAGTGAGAGGGAAATCAGGCAGTGCTGATTTCAGGTATTTGAGAGGGAGCAGGACCTTAGAACCTGATATCCATGCATAGTATAATTATAATTCACTGGCTGAGAAAAGCTTGATGCCCCTCCCTCAAGAGTGAAGTAGATTTTTGCTTGACTGTCCCCCGAAGTCTCATGGGGTAAAGCCATGAACTTGAGGTTGTAGATTTGTTGGTGGTGGAACACGTATGAACAGAGGGCCAGTGGGAAGGTCACTGACACTGTGCTCACATGAAGGATGGTTCTTGTGAACTCCTCCCATTTCCTTGCTCCACACACTCCTATCCTGATGTGCTCCCTCAGCACAGACTCACACAGGGCCTTCCTACATGGATCCAAAACCCCAAAACTGAGCCAATATTGTGCTTATTGTGTCCTTTTCTTAAAGTGATGAAAGCACTGATTGACCACATGAGGTTTCTCCCTTTTCAATGCAATGCAGAGCAAGATGTGGAAGATATTACTCAGTGAAACATTGCCAAACACACTCAGTTGGTGTTAGTGAGATGATGATTTTCGCCATTGCTGGCCAAGCTCTGTGGAGAATGTCCCTGGGATATTGATGTAGATTGCATTTGTGCATCACATTGGTACCACAGCCTGCATGGCTTTCCCTATTTATGAGTGTGGGAGTTCTCTGCATCCTGTATCTTCTTCAACTTCATTTTCAATTTCCCAGTGAATTCACTGTTGGGCTCTTTAACCTCTTTGCTAATATGTTCCTAGATATTTTGTTTTAAAGTTGTTGTGAATGGCATTCCTCCTAATGTCTTTTTAGTAAGTTTCTGACTACTACACAGAAAAGATACTGATTTTCATATTTTCACTTTATAATCCTGCATTTTGATCATATGTTGCACTTCACAGAAATAATTTCAAGACCAAGAGTTTTATGGTGAAATTTCAGGTGTCTTTTATGTATAAGACCATATTGTAATTTGACCTCTTCATTTACTATTTATATCACTTTCATTTCTTCTCTTGCATTTTCTGTGACTGAGATTGGAGCATTTCATTGAAGAAGAGTGAGAAATTCAAGACTTTTATTTTACTCCATATTTGAAAAGCAAAGCTCTGGTTTTCCTCACTTACTATGATTACAATAACATTTTCATCATTCATATTCTTTGTGTTTATTTTATTTTGCTTTACTGTGTCAATATAAATTTGATTCAGAATCCCATCTTTGTTTTGTTGTGATATCTTCGATGTCATTATGAACAGGGTTCTCAGTAAACTACAACAGAGTCTAGCACACATAGAGTAAAAACGTATTGGCTCAGAGTCACTCAAACTTTTCTCTCTCTCATCCTGCACCACCTGCTGCTGTCAGGTCCATGGTCTCTGAGTGGGCAAAGCAGCTCGGGGCATGGAGACCTCGAATGTGGCTTCTTGAACTGCCATGCGTAGAGCTCCTGTAGCAGCAGTCTCGAGATCAACTTCAGATACATGAAGTTGAGAAGGTTCTTCTGTGCACTCTTCCGTTTCATCCTGGAGGTAGCAGACTTTTCAGAACTCAGCCAGTGGGGACAACTGTATGTTGATAGGCTGCACATTAAACCAAGGGATATTCATCTCCTTCATAGCCTTCTCATCATCCTCTTCAAGGAGAAATTGACATGCACATTCCCAACCAAGTGATCTCCCAAGATATTGCAGACAATCATCTCTTCAACCTCTCAGCACCTTTGTTATACTTCAATAAAGACTTCCTCATGAATCCCATTACATTGCTCTTGTGTCTCTGTATCATTCATAAAAGAGTGTAACAGAGGTTCTTCTATGACGATGTCTTTAGGAAACTAAATGCCTTTTGAGACTGTCCATGTATTTCTCCATATAGGAAATTTTCTGTTCTCATTTCTGTCACTGTATTCTGTATGATTTTGTTTTAGTTTTCCCTCCGCTCTTCTATATCATATGATTCTTGGCATTAGTCTCTTATCATGTGCTAGAATTCCTTGACATTATGGTTGTGCCTTGCTGCTGCCCAGCCAAGGGAGGGATGAACGCATCAGTGCCGAGAAAGAAGAGATGTAGGTGCACTTGTTAAAATAAAAGCTGGCTCATTTTCCAGCCAGGGGGTTTGCTAAGGTCTCACTCACTTTTAGTCAAGATCGCCCAGGCTTTTATTTGTACAGAACTTTTTTCAAAATAACCCAGTTACTGCATTACATAGAGGTTTCTTTCTCCAACAACATCACATTAGTCGTGTGAGCTTTCAAATGTTTATCTTTCAATTTTTTTGAAGCAGACTAACAACATCAGAAGTAGACTAACAACATCATATTAATCATGCAAGCAATCAATTGTTTAACTTTACATTTTCAGAAGCAGATCACATAGCTGCGGGTCAGATTCACAATGGCTTCATGGGTTACAAAATCAAATATGCAACTTTATTTTTACTGAAATGTGAGCATACTATTAACGTTATATTTTACAGTCTCAGAACCGATTATCTATGTGTCCTTGTCTTTCCAGACATGCTAACTCCCCTATCCTGGCCCTTGTCTTTACCTGGGAATCAGTGCCTTTTATGCCAGAAATAATTTTGTCATACAACTTTCTCATTCTCTGTGTATGTCAGGTCCCAGATATTAGACATGAAACAACTCTCATTAGGGCATCTTGGACTTGAGGGTCAGTGTGATTGTTATAGACTTTTAGTGCTAGAATCACCAAATCCTTATTTTCTACAAGGTGTCTCTTTCCCAGTTAGTAAGAGCTGAATTAAAGATTGCTTTTAATTTTATCAATAAGCAAAATAGACGCCATGACTGAAAAGACTATCAGCACTATCAGTGCTTCATGTTTTACAGAATTATTGATGCTTGAATCCCATGTTTGTTCTGCTTCAACCATCATCTGTCATCTTTTGCTTTGGTTTCATTCAGTCAGTTGGATATTTCATTATTTTGTCTGATGTATTTGATTCATTAAAGTTTTTATTCCCATTTTTCCATTTGAGGATATTTTTTCTTCCTAGCTCACCATGTTGCTAATCGTCTGGTTCATCTTGCTGATGTTTGTCTATATATCACTAGCTCTTCTCCCTACAGCCTTGACTGAATGCATTTCTAGTGTGTATCTTTTGTAGCAATTATTCATTTAAGGACTATGTTTTTGAAATCTTTGCCAACTACTGCATTTATTTCAGTATCTTTGAGTTGAGTCCTTGAGCATATTAGGATCTTTCATGAGCATCATTTTTTGCCTTGCTTTTTCAAGCTCTTTTGTTTCTGTGGTATGACTCAGGTCCCTTGGTTTAAGTACATATTTTGGTTTATTTGATGCTTTTCTAAATATAGCAACCTACACTTAAGGGATCAATGCCAAAAAACACTCAGACAATCTCTCAGCTTTAACATATATGGAGACCTCCACTAACTTTATGTAGTCTATAGCACACTTGTCCCATGACATGTTTCCGAAATAGGGGCTCAATAAGGCTCCTAATAGAATACGGATATCATCAGTCATCATGCTGTTTACATGGGAGCACAAAATGTTCCCATCTAAAAACATTAAGTTCCATTAATTTCTATGAAATGTAAAGACTGGAAGGCAGCATCTGCAGTCACAAAATTATATCCAGCATTACAATAAAAGAAGGTTTCTCAGTCTTCACAGTTAGAAATCAGATAAGGAGACTTCAGAGGGAGGTGTGGCCCCAAAAGTGGGGGCAAAATCAACCACATTTTCTCTCCTTTATGGATTCTAAATGTGTAAATTCTAAGTGTGTAAAGACTATATGTGTATTTGGATATACGTAGGTATGCGTGGTATAATCTGTGTGAGTGTATTTGTGTGCATGTGTATATGTATATATGTATGTTTTGAATATCTATATGTGTGTGTGTTTATGTGTGTATGTATGCGTGTATATGTGTGCATATATGGGAATGAGAAAAAGACAGGGAGAGAGGAGGGATTAGGGGAAGAAAAGATAGCAGGAAAGGGAATTGCAGGAATGGGGGAAATAGTGGATATGGCCAAAATATGATATACTTGAAAGACTTGGCCTTTATAAAACTTGTGTAAATTGAATATATACCAATAAAGCATTGTAAGGGGGAGCAAAACTGCTCAAAGGGCAAGGAAAATTGGCACAAAGCATGAAGTCAGACCAGAGATTGTTCCACAGTACTCACATGGCAACACGAGAGAATCAAGTCCAAATTGTCCTCAGACATCCACAAACAGGGGACATGCGCACCTACAGACACATACACACACACACACACACACACACACATACACACACACACACACACAAACACACACACACACACAAAGAGGGAGAGAGAGAAAGAGATGCATTCTCACATGAACACACACACAAAGATAATAACCTAAAATGTAAGGAAAATGAAAACAATTTCTGAAAAAGAAGAGAAAGGCAGAAGAAATGGATACCAGTAAGGAAGTAATAAAGCACACTAGACTCTAGAAACAGCAAGAAACATATTCTTTCCTAAAGCTTCCAACTGAAATGCAGTCTGCCAACATCATCACTTCAGAACAGAGGGTCTGATGTTCGATATCAGATTCATAGAAATAAAGAAAGATATTCCTCTCATATTCAAGCAACAGAGTTTGTGGTAAATTCTTGCATAAGGAATATACAGCTAATACTGAGCTCTTTTGTGTATTTTGATACAAATGTTCTTCACACCAAAAGACATAGGAAACATTGAACCCAATATTTTTTTTTTTTGGTGATCTCTGCAAAATTTTTCATCACAGTTTCTGAAACACTGGCTCTCAGGCAGAAGGGGAAGTGTGTAGGTCAAACACTGTGTGGTGCACGCAGCTGGTGAGACTCTCAGAGGAGGTTTATGTTCGAGGCTGAAGCACTGTGGGAGGATAACTGTGCTCCTGCACACAGTAATAAGTTGCCAGGTCCTCATCCTGGAAACTGCTGATGGTGAGAGTGAAATCCGTCCCAGATCCACTGCCTACGAAGCGATCAGGGACCCAAGTGTGCCGAGTGGATGCCCAGTACATCAGCGGTTTAGGAGCCTGCCCTGGTTTCTGCTGGAGCCAGGTCAAGTAGTTCCGATTGTAGCTTCCTACAAGACTCTGGCTGGACTTGCAGCTGAGGGAGACTTTCTCTCCTCTGGACACAGACAGTGAGGATGGAGATTGGGTCATCACAATGTCCCCACAGGCACCTGCAATCAGGAAGAGACAAGGAACATGCATATACACGGACAAAGACAGATTATAATGACAGTTGAAATTTGTCACTTAACGGTCTTTATAGAATTATATTGTCAGAGTATTGTTACATAAGAAATATTATACCCAGGCACACACTGTAAATTCTATATACAAAAATGTGACTCTGTAAAGATTATAATAATTTTAAATTTCTCACCAGACACCCAGAGCAGCAGGGACATGAGGACCTGTGTCTGTGACTCCATATTGCCACACCTGCCTGTCTGAGGCACCTCAGTCCTCACATAAAAGGCCTGGATAAAAATTCTGAGCAGATGGGCTGGGCTAGAGGAGACCATGCAAAGCAGTCCACCAAAATAAAAAATAAAATCCCTGGGCAGGGTGTCAGTGAGTGGCTGGTGTCAATCAACAGCCAAACATACCAGCACAGAGATCATGAGCAATCACTGAAAGAGATCCGGTTACAGCTCTCCAACAGAGATCTACTAGATGCTCTGATAGAATCTCTGGGTTTAAAATCCAAGGCGTAATTAAATCAATTGACTTTTGCAGAATGTTAAAAGAGCTATCACAATCTGACCCTTTTTAAGTCAAATATTGTACAAAAAATCACAACCACAACAAAGAAACATAGACTAAGAAACCATGCAATAAGAGAAACAAATGTTGAGAACAGGAAAAGAAGAAAGGAAAAAAAGATGGAATTGAGGCAAAATTTGTTGCTTATAACCCATCTGCAAAACCACTCATGTACTAAGGGCAATGAACAGTGTTCAGACATTTGAACTCCAGTTCCAGGTTAAATAGGGGACAGAGACACAAAAGAAGCCCAGAATGCACTCTGGAATTCCTGGGGATCATTAATTTAGCCTGGGATCAGACCAGCTTTATTCTCAAAGTAAAGGTAAACCCAGCAGAAACAAACTAGTATGCTTCCCACAACTTTGATGAACAGATACCAGGTTCTAAATCAGCAGAAATGGAGGACAATAAAATAAGCAGGATTTCCTCTTGAAGTAGTGGCTGTAAGTAAACACTGCCAAGAGTTTCTACTCCAGAAATGCATATTCTAGTGTAATCTAGACAGTAGCAGTATTAAAACTTGGTTAAGATGGTCTTGCTGACATAGTGAACAGGTGAAAACTCTCCAGCAGGGGGCAGAGCCATCCTAAATCAAGTAATAACTTTGCAAAGACCAGTAGATCACATTAGAGAATGTTGACATCCAAAGGAAAAAATATTTGAGTGTGAATGAAAATTAATCGCAGTAAAAGAAATCACAGAACCTTCAGAGATTCAGATTAGTGAATTATGAAAGCATTCATAAGATATAAATCATAAACCCAGTATCATGTGTAAAGCAGAAGAAAAAATAAATGAATAAAATATCACTGAAAAGAGTGGAGGTTCACACTTGTAATCTCAGAATGTGGACATAGAAACAGAACGAGGATGAATTTGAGGCCACCCTGGGGTACGTAGCAGTTTTAGGCCAGTCTAATCTATGCAAAGAGAAACTCTCTCAAAAATTGTTTCATTAATAAAAGAGTTTCAAGGCAGCTGATCGCAATTTCTATCCAAAGTAAATTATTTACCTGATGACAATATTTTATCATTAACCCAAGAATATTACTTAAAATCAAATATGTGTTTAACCAATGTGCATTTCCCATTTATTTTCCATTACATGTGTAATTTAAAATGACAACTTTTCAGGTATAGAGAATTAAATAATTTCTGATAAGCGTATTCAAATCTCATCTATAAATTGATGATACATCATGACAAGAGAGAGACAAACATTGTGTGGATTATGAAAGTAACCAATCTCAAGGTCATAAATATCCATCTATCAAGGAGTCATGTGCTCTTGATCATTGATAAACTTTTAAATTTGATTTGTGACAGCTGCAGGGACTTCCCAATATCCATTACAAGAAATTGTAGGCATAGGAAGACTTACAATAATTCTCATAAAGTAATATATTATTGTTTCTTCAAATCAGCAGGTGGGCCCTGAGGATGTGGGAGTTTATTACTGCATTCAAGTTATGGGGAAATTTTTATACAGCTTGACAATCATGAACAAAATCTGTCTGCTTAAGGATTCGCAGAGTGCACACATGCTATGCTGCTCAGGAGGGTCTGAATCTCTACTAAAGGATGAGGTTGGAAAACTCGAAGCAGCTAGTCACAGCCGAGGGTTCTTTGACACTGGTACCAGGAGACACTTAAGACAAACAAACCCATTACTGACCTCATAATCTTTAACAGCTGTGAATGTCATGGTAGTAGACCAGCAGACAGTACTCCTTATGTTAGGCTCCTTTTCTTTTCAGTAAAGATCCTCATCAAAAGTACCTTAGATCCTATCACACATTCGCATTCAACCAAGCAGAACATGGATGAGATTCCAAAACAGGATTCGACCCTAATCAAATATCCTACAGTGTACTGAGAAAAATGGCCATTTGACAGAGGCCTTGCAATCACAAGGAAATGCTGACCAAACTAACAAACCTGACTGGGAAGTTAAAAGAGATGCTAGGGAGGGATGTGAAAGTCACATCTCAGACACAAGTAAGTCACATTCAGTGCTGATTCATAGAAGAACCTACAAGGTGAGTTTTCCCTCTGCCTCTCTGACTCAGCTTCCCCAAGTTAGGCCATGCTATAGACCACAGCAACACACCCAGCTTTATGTCAGTGGCTCAGCTTCTGTTCGCTCCTGGACTTGTGAAACATAACCTCACGGATTCCATCAGTTCAGTTCAGGGTGTCCTCTCCTGCCTACCATTCAAGGAAGAGTCTGTCTTGCTACCTTGTGATTCTCTGTAAGGGCCTGTGTTTCTAATCTGGGGGAGTGGCTTCTGCTTTGTGACATCATTTTTCTTATAGGTCTCAACAGAGCTGATGAGTTTACAGTTTCTTCAATCTCTTCCTTTCTGGTAAGATGAAGTGTCTCCTCTAGGCAACTTTCATGCAGAAATAAAGCTTTTAATAATGTACTCCATTAACTTTACTCAATTGGTTGTAACAGCTCATTATTTCTCACCCCTGGGGTAGATATGCAGTTGAGTGCTATGTTGCTGTGTAGCTGTGTGATTATGAGGGTTGTTTTTGCTTTTGTTTTGTTTTGTTTTGCTTTTTTAGAAAAAGAGAGGACATGAAACTTTCATGACTGCTGGTCGCTCAGAATGAGCATGAGAAGATGTCTGAACGTCATGAGGAATTCAGCCTTTTCAAACACAATTTCATTTGCTCTCATTGTTAGTTTAATTTTCGTCTCCAAAAGAACAATGGGCTGATGTTTTTCTTTTATAAATATGGAAACAATTCTCTGTCCTCTTTGTTACTCACAGATCGTAAGAAGGGCTTCCTCCTACCTACCTAAATATATGACTTCTCGTGGATACATATTCTATTCTATAAAAATAACCTCAATTTGCTTCTTGAACGGTTCATGTGTTTCTTCTTATAAGGAATATTTTTAACAAGCATATTAGGCTAGTAATGTCTTCCAGGACAGAACCTGCACTCTCAGCTTTCCATTCTAGTCTAACTCCACTCATATGTATCAGCTGCCAATCCACAGAAACACTTTTTACAATGCATGCGCCAAGCATGATTATGAAGATGTATAGCATCCTGCCTACTATTTGTAGGTAAAGCATGGACCAAGATTAGGAGACAGTTAAATCACACAGTGTGGCAAACAGAACACAGGGTAGGAATGCCAGTTCCCAGGAAATGAAACTTTTACCTTTTCAAAGGATGAGGCAAAGACCTGGACTGGACCTTGCCAGTTCAACTCTAGGGAAGAACAGAGATCTAACTCACATTTTGTCTTTTGATCATGGCCTCTAAGAGAGCTTTGCATTGGTCTGGATCTCAACTGGTTCCCATTTTTATTTTTTAAAGCCTCATGAGTTATACTATTTGAGTGTCTAAGGGTTCTCAATATCCCTTAAACCAGCAAAGGATTTCGAATATTTTTAAATATTCATTTACACAAATAATCTGTACCTAGTAATAAATGAATGTTGAAAGATGTAAATGGAAGTGTCTAAATAAGAATTTTATCAGCATTGAAGTGTAATTGAGTAAAATAAGAATATCACCCTGATCAATAATTAATTGCTTAAGGGTTAATTTTCTAAACTAACATTCTTATAATGCCATATTTCTTGTAAATGATTTTAAATAACATCCCATTTTATACAGATTCACTGTAGTTTATAAAAGCAACACAGACTTATCAATAGACAAAATGACACTGAAGTTAACTGGAGGTGAACTGCTTGTACTAAATCCCTTCAGTGCAATATCACAGCTTTTAAGGCATTTAAATCATCATTTTCTTTCTCAGTCTAATAAGATTTGTACTTAGGAGGAGTATAGTTGCTTAGCTATAGATAGTTTATAGAACATCTGTTCCAGGCCTTCTGGCTTTTAGAGTTTCTAATGAGAAGTCTAATATTATGCTACTGACTCTGTCTATAAATATTACTTGATCATTTTCCCTTGCAACTTTAAGAATCTTTCTATGTTCTTTGCATTTAGTATTTGATTATCCCTAGTCTTGGGGAAGTTCTGTTCTGGCCCTGTCTCTTCAGTGTTCTGTGTGCTTCTTGGACATTGATAGGCACCTCCCTCCTTCAGATGGGAAAATTTCCTCCTATCATTGTTTGAATGAATTTTCTACACCTTTGTCCTGGATTATTTCTTCTTCCTCTTCCTCTTCCTCTCCTTATACTTCTTCCTCTTCTCCTTCGCATCATACCTTTTTTTCCTCCTGCTTCTCATCTATATTCTTACTCTTCATTTTCTTCTAATATACCTATTATTTATGAACTACAGATATTTTGTAGTATCAAGATTTCTTAAAGAATTTTGAATGAAGTTTTTAAATTTCACTTTCACTTTGATTGAGGAATCCTTCTCATCTAACTTTCCTCAACACTTGAGATTCACTCTGCCGTGTCTGCTAATGTCATGGCGAGGCTTGCCACTGAGACTATTGTTTCACCTCCTCAATTTTTATTTTCCACTTTTTATCTCAATTTGAGTTCTCATTAGCGATTCCAGTTCTTTGTTAAATTCTACTTCCATGTCTGTAAACGCTGTCTTTATTTCATCCGACTGTGTGTGTCTTCATGATCTTCATTAATGGTTTATTGATACCATGTTAAGGTCCTTGGTCATCACATTTGTAATTGCTGTTTGAAGTCCCTGCCCTTTCATTTCTCAGGATCTACTGTAGTAGAGTTACTGGGTTCTGTACAGGTGCTTTATGTTAGCTGTTCATATTTATATGCTTGTGATGATGTCTAGGTATCTGCTGTAGGAATGACTGAGGTGATTCTGGTTGGTGATATCTGATCTTGTCGTTCTTGGGTGGTTGTTCCATTGTGTCATTTCTACTGACAGCTTTGGAGCATTCAAAGTGTTGTGGCTGTAGATGGCCTGGTACACAGTGTCTCTTCAGAACAATGGTGGCAGAGAGGAATAAAGGTGAGCTAGGAGAGATGACTTAGAGAAGCTTCAGAAAAGCACTTAGGGGTTCCTGTCCACACTAAGAGGTGGGATCCCCAGGGATTGGGAGGTGTACTGGAAGGAAGGGCTCCTGCAAGAGGCTTAGAGTAAGACACAATAATCTGCAGAGAGAGGAATGACAGGGCTGTGGGACTTTGGCTCTGTATCAAGAATTGGAGTCTCTTGTGAAAAGAATTAAGGTACGGAAAGGGGCAGCTACAATCAGGTTGATACAGGACCAGGAATGAGACAGAACAGAGGTTCTGTACCATTTAAGTATCAATAGTATGGTATACCAACTTTAGTTTCCCAAATTCTGCGTCATGAAAAACAGCCACCTGCCAGATTTCTCCACTTTTAGTTTCCTAGGGGGTTCCAACAGGCAACGGTGCTTCTTGATTATACAGAAAATGCATTGAACATTCTTCATACTTTCCTTGATTTGTTAGCATATAATGGAGAAGTTCGTTTTTAAAATTTTCCTGTTTACATGGTGTTTTTCCATAAAATTTTGAGGCTTCTAACACATTTCCTGTTAAAAACTGCTCAAGCTCATCATTCCCTTGTCCAATAGGCCTGGCAACCCTGTATGATATGTAGTATTGAGCAATACATAACGAACCATTTCTGTCTAGATTTGCTCTTTACAGTGGCAAAAATAATCTTGTGAATTATGAATTATCAGGAACAAATTCCCAGCAGTTTCTATATGCAAAACAACTGCAAACTGAGCATCAATGATGGTATTCAGAGATTCAGGAGAGTCTAACAGCACCATAAGAGTAGCATACAACTCTGATTTTTGAACTGAAACATATGGAATTTGATCAACTTTACTTATTTTTTTCTGACATGTGCCCTGCCATTCCTGATGTATTTACATCCATATAAAATGCGAGTGATCCAAAAATAGGTTTTTCTTTCCCAATATGTGGGAATATCTAGTGAGTTCCTTTAACAAACCGATTTGCTGGCTTTTAGGATATTTGTTATTAACTTCCCTGAAATAATTGCTACAAGCTCTTTGCCAATCTTCATTAATTACCCATAATGTCATAGTCTCAGAATTAGTATAGGGCACTACTATTTCTGCTTGGTCTGTTCCTGACAGTTGACAAATTCATATTATTCCTTTTTTAAATAAATTGGCAATTTTTTTATATAGGTCTTTAATTTTTACTCTGCATATGTGCCATGAACAACCATTCTAAAATATTATCCTCTCTCCATAAGAATTCCAGTAACAGAATGTTTTGAATGAATGATGACCAAAATACAATTCAGGTGAGGATCTATGTGACTCGCATATTCATCTTGTAGTCTCTTTTCTACCAAAGTTAACTCCTGCTTTTCTGCAGGGTTTACCTGTCTCAGAGTATATAGGCTGGATTCTCCTTACAACATTTGAAACAAATTGCTTAGTTCTTGTGTTGTAAATCCAATTCTGATTCTTCCCCAATTGATCTCGCCCAATAATTTATAGAAGGGATAATTACAATACATACATATACACCTGACTGACTCAATTATACAAGCATTCATACTTAAAGTGTCTTTTCTAACCTACCTGCGGTGGCATACACTGTTAATCCTAAAACATGGAAGCAGAAGGCAGGAGAATCTCTGTGAATTTGAGGACAGTCTGGTCTCTATAATGGGTACAAGATTTTCCAGTACTATGTCATGAAACTGTGTCAAAGTAAAAAAAAAAAATGCCTTTTCCTATGGCGATTTGTGAGTGTTGATAAATGAAACAGCAATTATGTCCTGGTACTCTCTATAAGGACATGGTTTTTCTCTAAGAAATAAGCACTGTGAAATATTACAATAGTTTTAAATATCTCAGCAGATATCCAGAGGAACACAGACATGACAATCTGGGTCTGTGATTCCATCTTGCTGCCCTGTGGGCTGAAGAAGCAGTAGAAGCCGCTGGAATGTGCCTCCACTCCCTATAATAGGTTAGAGGAAAGAGTGAGCAGTGGGCTCCTCTTCTCATGCCCTGGACAGTATATTGTGCTTTGCCTGCTTCTCAAAAGCAGAAGGAACATTCTTTTCTCCACTGCACCTGGGATCCATTGGGAAGATGCTTCCATTTCCCTCCACAGGTGTTCCTGCCTCAGGTGTTCCCACCCTGCAATGGTAATTAGGCTTCTCAACTGGAGGGAGGGACCCTGCCTTCCCCAGAAAGATATTTAAACAGGGAGAAGCCCACAAATAAACTGAGTTTCCGTGTTCAGCAAGCATGGCTCCCAAGGCATTCTTCATGCTCTGTCATTTTTCAGATCCACTGAGTGGACACCTTCACGGAAGGTCACGAACCCCGGCTTAGGTCCATGCCTTCTCACCGCTTAGGTCTGCACTCCCCTCCCCTGGCCAGGGAATGGGTTCAGGCTGTCGCAGGCAAAACATCCTTCAACTCCAGTCCAGCAGGACAGCGCGGGACCCAGAGAGACAGAAGCTGACACTGTCACTGCCTGTATGTAACAGCTAAGCTCTCATTGCACAGCCTGAGTTTGTACAGTCTGAACAACTAGGATGTCCTGTAGGAACCCAGGAGAAGCATACAGAAAATGAGAGCACAAACTGCATGGCAGCGGATGTGAGGGTTCCCAATGTCAATCAACAGACAAGATCGTAAGAGAGCATAAGCAATCACTGGCAAGGAAGTCAACATGAAATCTCAGGGACCAACAAAGCCCACAATCCACAAAAGTCTAGAGGTTCTAATCACAGACTTAAACTAACAACACGGACATAGAAGGCATGTTCATATCAGTTAACACACATGATGGTAGAACTACAAAAGATTAGCAGGCTGTGGGACATAGGTAAAGGGGTAGATAACAACAGAATGCATCAAAAGGGGAAAGGAGGATAAGTAACTAAATAGGAATGACAAGGACAGGGAAATAAATGGGAGGAAACAAATGAAGGAGAGAGGAATGGAAAAGAAATAGAGGTAAAGGAAAGGAAGAAGGAAATTGGGGTATGGGAAGGGAGTGGAAAGAGGAAGACAGGCATTCAAGATGAAAAAGAAAAGAGTGAAAAGGGAAAAGCAAAAGTAACAAATTTTGGAAAAATTTTTTATAACACTGGTCAAAATTACTCCAGATAAAAAGATTTTGTATCCTATAGTCAACGGAGAGCACTGAAAAATTCCAGAGTTGTAGTTTCCAAGCTGGACATCAATCAAAGAGCAAAGGCATGCCCCGAGTGTACCCTATGGACTTATATGGCATTCTCATTTAACTATAGAGTTATAAGGGGATTTAATGTCATTGCCTATATGACTCCTGTTTCTGCTCTATCTCTGTGTTTCAAAATAGAAGCTCAAGCCTAGGAATGGTAGCAAACAATTTGATCCCAGCACTAAGGAGAAAGAGGGACATGGATTTCATGAGATCAAGGCAGGCTATACTATCAGGAGAAGTCCAGGCCAGCCATGTCAGAATAGCAAGACCCTGTTTCAAATACAACAAGAACACAATAGGTACCCACGTAATTGTTAAATAGAATATGTTTGAAATTGGTTACCATATTGTATTCATTGAACTGCGTAATGTTTCCCTCAACAAATATCAAACACTCTTGATTATTGTAAGACACAGAGACAAGAAGATGGGTTATCTTGATACAAAATCATATTCACCATAGTGTGGTGTAGAGTAGTGTGGAGTGCAGCATCTCAGTCTCCACATTTGGAAATCAGATGAGAAGATCATAGAGGGAAATGTGGACCATGAACTGGAGACATGGATCAGACATGTTACCTAGGAAAACAAAGAGCGTATTTTCTCTGAATTATGAATCTTGCGTGTATACAGATACATAAAACCATGTCTGTTGGCAACACGAGGGAGGGAAGGAGATAAAGGGAGAGAGAATGAGGTGGGGGCCAGAAACGTATATAACAAAAAATAGAAGGAAACCCGAGAAGGAAGAGGTTAGTTGAAGGGAAACTGGGAAGAGTCACAAAGCAGAAAATGATGAACACGAACTTTGTCAAAATGTAAAATTTTGCTTTAGGAAATACATGACTATTTATATCAGTAAGTAGAGTGAACAGAAAACAGGAAATGAGAGAAATTACCAGTAGCCAAAAGAGAGGGTGAATTCTAGGACCTGTGAAAGACAAAAGACAAGTACTTCTCTAGATCCTCCAGGGAGAATACAGCCAACAACCTTGACTTCAAGCAATGGAGACTTGTGTTGGACTTGGGCATTCCAGAACAATAAGATGGTGTACTTATCATGTTCAAGCCACGAAGCTTGCCCTAAAATTTTACAGAAGAAATAAAAAACAGACACAAATGATTTACTTCTTTTTGACATAAGGTCTTTCCAATCATCTAAAGGGGCAGCAGTGTGTTAATTTTCTGCTGAACCTTGGAAAAATAACTCAGGCGTAGAAGCTCTCAGAGAGAAGGGGAAGTGTGCATGACCAGGGCGGTGTTTGGGGCAGGCATCTGGTGAGACTTTCAGAGGAGGTTTCTTTTCCAGGCTGAAGCACTATGAGAGGAACGTTAAAATCCTGCAGACAGTAATAATCAGCCTGGAAACTGCTGATGGCGAGAGTGAATTCTGTCCCAGAACCACTGCCAGTGAAGTGATCAGGAACCCCAGTGTCCAGAGTAGATGCCAAATACATCAGGCATTTTGGAGCCTGCCCTGCTTTCTGTTGGAACCCTGCTACAGAGCTATATACATTCTGCCTGGACTTGCAGATTAATGTGACCCTGTTTCCTACTGATGCAGGCAGGGATCTGGGAGACTGAGTCACCACAATGTCCCCATGGGAACCTGAAATCAGAAACAATTGATATAAATATATTTACATAAAACTCCATGATGCAAACATTGAAAGATAAAATGTTTTTTCTAATGGCATTATGTCTGCATAATATTGATTTGCTACAGGAAATACATACTATATCCTGTGTATTCTGTAACGGTATGTTTCTCTACAATTGAATTAATCTGAAGATGTTATTACATTTTTAAATTTCTCACCAGATACCCAGAGCAGAGGAATATGAAGAACTGGGTCTGTGACTCCATCTTGATGCCCCTGCCTGTCTGGTGCATTTCAGTTCGCACTTCAAAGGCTTGGTTTATAAAATAAGAGCAACTGGGCTGGCCTATAGGCACCTATGCAAAGCAGCCAGCAATTAAAGAAGGAAATTGCCTTGGCAGAGGAGTGTGAGAGAATCTGGGTTAAATCAAGAGCCAAAAATATCATCAAAGGGTGTAAACAATCACAGGGAAGGACAAGAGCATAAAAGATCAAGGACACACATAGAACTCTCTAACCACAAATGTCCAGATGCTCTTAGGACAGGATCAGTTCAAAATGAAAGATATTTATAAGAGATGATATTTAAAGAAATAATAGTAGATCTACCATTGAGTGACAGACCAAATGTAATAATGATTATGCTGGGCAATAACGAAGGAGAGAAAGAAAGAAAAGAAAGAAAGAAAGAAAGAAAGAAAGAAAGAAAGAAAGAAAGAAAGAAAGAAAGAAAGAAAGAAAGAAAGAAAGAAAAAGAAAGAAAGAAAGAAAGAAAGAAAGAAAGAAAGAAAGAAAGAAAGAAAGGAAGAAAGAAAGAGAGAGGGAGGGAGGTGGGGAGGGAAGAAGGAAAGTAGGAAGGAAGGAAGGGAGAAAGAAAGAGAAGGGAATGGAAGGAAGGAAGAAAGGAGGGAGGGGAGAAGGAAAATGAAAAAATAAAGAAAGAAAAGAAAGGAAAAGAAAGGGAGAAAGAAAGGAAATTGAAGAGAGGAAATTAAAGAATGAGAAGAAGAAGGAGAGGATAGAGAAGACTGAAAGAATAATGAAGGTGCAGAAGAGGACAGGAAAATTTTGGAAAAGGAAACGGAAATGTGGGAGAGGAGAGAGGGAATGTAGCAGGTAAAGAAGGAGAAAAATTGAACGTTTCCTTTTGTATTGGAGCGACAGAGAATGCTCAGTGGCAAAGAGCACTTGTTGCTCTTGCAGAGGACCCAGATTTGACTACAAGCACTCACCATGATGGCTCCTAGACATCCATAACCCGTTTCTAGCTACACACATGGTACACATGCATACATGCATGCAGTTCAAGATGTGAATCCTTAGTTCTACTCTGCTGCCATGTCTGCTGCCTGCTGTCATTATTTTTGCTACCATTTACTCAAATCATCTGAAAGTTCATGGAGTTTTGTCACAATAGAAAAATAACTAATGTAAGGGGACAATTCAACAAGACTATGTTGTAATTGTGAAGAGATACACACCAAACATGGAAAACTATATGTGGTCTGAAAGACTGTCGTTCTTTGCTTTATTGTGGATTCCAAAGCCAAAGAGTTGATCAATTTGTTTATAAAGAATACATATATAGTATCATTAACCATATTTTTACATCTGGATTTATCCTTCATAAACAAACAACAACAAATGCAAAAGAACAAGACCTAACAATCATTGGTCATTGGTACCGATAAACATCAGGGGAATCAATTCCACAAAAAAAATGACAAAAACTAACACAATGGATATGAAACGAAATCCATTCTTCTGCTGCATGCATGAAACACACCTCAACCTCAAAGATAAACATTACCTCAGAGTAAAAAGATGCGAAAAGATTTTACAAGCATATGGACCAAAGAAGAAGATGGGGGAAGCCATTCTAATATCTACCAAAATAGACTTGAACCCTAAATTAATCAAAAGATATGGGGAAGGACACTTCTTACAAAACAAAAGAAAAATCCACCATGGTGACATTTCAATTCTTAACATCTATATCCCTAACAGTACGGTTCCCACCTTTGTAAAGACACATTACTGACGCTGAGAAGGAGGTGACATGAGGTATTATTACCAGCATGTTTCAAATTCTTATTATGTCATAAAGTGAAATGAAAATAAGCAATGTCATGACATGTATAGAAATATTATTTAAAAAATTTTGTAATATGCAAATGTCTTGTTAGTCAAAATTTTCTACAAGTCAGAATGCTAAATTGCATTTCTAATCAGATGACTGTTCTAAAACTGGTGCTGGTGAGTTCTTGACTAATTATGATAAAGATAGTAAGTTTTGCATGTTTTCCAGGATACTTTCTCAATTAAGAGATCGCACATTAGATTTGAGAGACAGAAGAAGACAATGCACCATCCAGCAGTAACTGTAGACAAACACAAGGACAGACATAAGGACAAGAGAATCACCACCATTGTACTGCAGACAGATTTGGGCATCAGCACCCTAGCCCTGGGCTACAAGGACAAGTGTCAGGAGCACATGGCTAATCAATCCACATGTTCACTGGGAGATGAGCTCTAACTTCTAGCCAAGCAGATTATCCCTCACTTGCAGTGCCAACCTTCCTGAACTTCTGATACGGCTTTACCTGAGCCAGTTAGGTTTTCCTTCTCATGTCTAAGGTGCTCCTTGCTAAACAAAGCATGAAACAACATGAACTCATCTAATGATACAACTCAGACCACTAAGTATAGTAAGAGTTGTGTCTGTTGTGGTGATGCAGAAAAGACAGACTTAGGACGCAGGAGTTTTGCCCTCCTGCTTACACAAAAGTCTCAGTGACATACAAAGCCAGGCAGGGTCTGGTAAACACTCTCAGATGATGCAGGCACCAGGAACATCAGGTGATGCAGTCCATTCTCACACTCCTGGCTCTCTAGGTGATGTATGACGTGACATGTCATTATGGAAGGGCTGTTAAACCTTGCTACACACCACTACATGTGTGACAAAAACAGATTCAATTCTGGTATCACCTCAACACACATTTATTTGGTGTTATGATTTGCTTAGGAATTGTGCCCATAAGGCTTATGTGTGAAAAGTTCTATTCCCAGCAAGTAGACCCAGCCTCACCAGGTCATTGATTTGTCAAGTGTTCAGCCAATCCATCAATTTAATGTTGTTACTGGCACTTGATAGAAAGAGAACTGAGGGCTGCTGTGAGGTCCCAGGAGAAATGCCTTAAAAAGGATCACTTGTCTCAAGTTCCTTCTCATCTCTCTCTCCTGCCCAGCTGCCATGATATTAGCAGTCCTCCCCTGACATGGACTTGCTCCATGATATTCAACCTCACATTTGACACACATCAGTGAACCCAAAGAACTATGGACTGAAATTGTGACAACCTTCCTGCCTTTAAGTTGTTATGCTAAAATCCTGTGTCACAGTGAAGAACAATTACCACACTTAGCACAGTCCACACAAGTCAATGGTTTTCTGAGATTCACCTGACAGATGTGCTCCTAATGATGACACAGGCACAGGAAGCAAGCTAGGGAGAGTCTATTCACATGCAGACTGGTACAAGATATATGAAGTTCCCAAACAACTGATTGTAACCTGTATGACTCTTGTTCCTGCTCTTTCTCTGTGTTCCAAAAAGATGTTCAAGCCTATGTACGGTAGCAAACAACTTTGACCATAGCACTAAGGAGGAAGAAGCAGGTGGATTTCATGAAATCAAGGCCAGCCGTGGCAGAATAGTAAGACCCTGTTTCAAAATAAACAACAAGTACCCAATAGGTACCCATGTAATTTTTAACTAATACATGTTTGAAATTGGTTGCCATATTGTTTCCATTGAAGTACAAAATATTTCCCTCAACAAAATTCAAACATTCTTGACCATTGCAAGACACAGAGACAAGAAGATGGGTTATCTTGACACAAAATCATATTCACCGTAGTGTGGTGTAGAGTAGTGTGGAGTGCAGCATCTCACTCTCCACATTTGGAGAACAGATGAGAAGGCTACAGAGGGAAATGCGGCCCATGAACTGGAGGCATACATCAGACATGTTACCCAGGAAATCAAACAGCATATTTTCTCTGGATGGTGAATCCTGGATATTTACAGATACATAATGATTTGTTTGTGGGACAGGGTGGCATAAGTGGAGAGAGGGAGAGAGAATGTGTGTGGGCCACAAGCATATGTAACAAAAAATAGAAGGAACACCAGGGAAGGAAGGAGGATAGTTCACAGGAAAGAGGGAGGAGTCATGCAGGAGAAAAGAATGAACATGAATTTTGTCATAATATAAAATTTTTGCTTTAGGAAATACAACATTATATATGTCAGTGCGTAGAGTTTACAAAAAAGAGGAAATAAGAGAAATTAACAGTAACCTAAGAGAGGAATAATTCTAAGACCTGTGAAAGGGAAAAGACCAGTTCTTTTCCAGATCCTCCAGTGAGAATATAGCCTACTATCTTCATTTCAGACCATGGAGAATTGTGTTTGACCTGTGCTTTCCAGAGCTATAAGGTGGTGCCCAGAATTTGTGTTAAATTGTTACATAAGAAATATTCAAAGGCATAAATGATTTAATTCCTTTTGAGCCAGGGTCCTTCCACTCTTCAGGATCTAAAAGGGCATCTGTTCATTAATTTTCTGCTGAGCCTTGCACCAACGATCGAGGCAGTGAAGCTCTCAGGCAGATGGGGAAGTGTAGAGGTCCAGGGCTGTGTTTGGTGCAGGCAGCTGGTGAGACTCTCAGAGGAGGATTCTGTTCGAAGCTGAAGCACTGTGGGAGGGTAGTTATCATGCTGCTGACAGAAATACTCTGCAATGTCTTCAGCCTGGACACTGCTGATGGTGAGAGTGAAATCCGTCCCAAATCCACTGCCTGTGAAGCGATCAGGAACACCAGTGGCCCGAGTGGATGCATCGTAGATCAACAGTTTAGGAGCCTTCCCTGGATTCTGCTGGTACCATGCTACATAGTCACCCACATTCTCACTAGACTTGCAGTTTATGGTGACCGTATCTCCTAGTGATGCAGGTAGGGATCTGGGAGACTGGGTCATCACAATGTCCCCATGGGAACCTGAAACCAGACATAAGTATGGATTATAAATGTATTCACATAAAACTTCGTGATGCAAACATAAAAATTTTAAAGGTTTTTCTACTGGCATTGTGTCTGCATACTATGGACTGGCTACAGGAAAAAGCTATTATATCCTTTGTATCCAGTAACCATTTGTTTCTCTATAAATGAATTCATTTGAGGATATTTTTACACTTTTAAATTTCTCACCAGACACCCACAGCAGCATGAATATGAAGACCTGGGTCAGTGACTCCATCTTGATGCCCCTGCCTGTCTGATGCATTTCAGTTCTCACTGCACGGCTAGGTTTATAAAATAAGGGCAGCTGGGCTGGCCTGTGGGCACCTATGCAAAGCAGTCAGCAAATAAAGAAGGAAATTGCTTAGGCAGTGGGGTGTGAGAGTATCCGTGTTAAATCAAGAACCAAAAAAACCTTCAAAGTGTGTAAGCAATCACAGGGCAGGATGAGAACATAGAAGTTCAAGGACAAACTTAGAGCTTTCTAACCACAAATGTCCAGATGCTCTCAGGACAGAATCAATACAAAATCAAAGACATTTATAGCCAAGGAAGATTTCAGAATTAATAGTAGAACTACAATTGATTCAGAATCCAAGGGAAACAGTGAACATAACTGAAAGAATGGAAAGAAAAAATTAAAGAAAGAAAGTAAGACAGAAAAAAAAAGAAAGAAAGAAAGAAAAAGAAAGAAAGAAAGAAAGAAGAAAAGAAGGATAGAGTAAGAAAGAAGGAAAGAAGGAAAGAAAGGCAGAGAGAAAGGAGAGTGAAGAGAAAATGAAAGAATAAAGAGTGTGCAGAAGAAAACAGGAAAGTTTGGATTGAGGAGGGAAGGGAAAAGCCTTAGAAGAGACAGGGAATGTAGGAGGTAAAGGAGAAAAATTGAATGTTTCCTTTTGTATTGGAGCTACTGAGAATACTCAGTGGCAAAGAGCACTTGCTGTTCTTGCAGATGACCCAGATTTGATTAAAAGCACTCACATTATGGCTCCGAGGAATCCATAACCCCATTTCAAGGCACACACATGGTACACATACATGCAAACATGCAGTTCAAGGTGTGAATCCTGAGTTCCACTCTGCAGACATGTCTGCTGCCTGCTGTTTCCATTTTTGCTACTGTGTCCTCTAATCATCTGAAAGTTCATGGTGTTTTGTCACAATAGAAAAGTAACTAATGTAAGGGGTCAATTCAACAAGACTGTGTTATAATTGTGAAGAGATACACACCAAACACGGAAAACAGTACGTGGTCTACAAGACTGATGTTCTTTGTTTTATCATGGATTCCAAAGCCAAACAGTTGGTCAATTTCTTTTATAGAATGCATATATGGTATCACTAACCATATTTTTATATATAGATTTCTCCTAAATAAATATTAAATTTACTGACAAAAATTATATATGAAGTCAGGAAGGTAAATTCTATCAACTCAAAACCATACCATTCATTCATTAGGATGGAGGGAGTTAATGAGGTCTCCATATCTAGAAAGCAGATGGAAGTCACAACGATGCGGAGCAATGAAAAAACAGACAGATAGCTGATATGTGACAGAGAAATAAATATGGTACGTTCTGTCACATTTATGAATCTTAGACTTTTAACGTTAATTAATTTCCCCCTCTCTCCCTATCTCTCTCTCTCTCTGTAAAATGGAAACAAAGAACTGGAGAACATTTCGTGAGAGAGTGAACAAGGAACAGAAAAGGGTGGGACACTGGACATGTCTTAAGTAGATTTGCCATTGCTGTGATGACACTTGAGGACCAAAGCATCCTGAGGACAGGGTTTATTCTGATTTTACGTACAGGCAACAGTCCATCAGTGAGAGAAGTCAGGGCAGGAACTCAAGCAGGGCAGAAACCAGAGGCAGGAACTGATGCAGGAGAGTACTACTAATAGGCTTGCCCTCATGACTTCTATGTCCTGCTTTCTCATAGACCTAAGAGCCATTGGCCTAGGGATGGCCCCACCCACAAGGAACTCAACCCAAAAATAATAAAGTCCTACAGGCTTCCTTCCCCACATTCTTTCTTATTACATTCATTTTTTCTCTCCCATACCATATCCCAAACTCATTCTCCCCTGCCTCAACTCCAACCAGCTCCATGCTCCATTTCCCATCTCTCCCATATCCACCTGACCTTATCCCATGTTTCCCCTAAAAAATAGCAGTCCTCCCAGGGTTACTGCTCAAACAGGACATATAAAGGTGGAAGAAGGCTAGACTTGAGCCTCTACATCAAGGCTGGAAGAGAGAGTGTATCAGGAAGAAAAGACACCAAGGGCAGTTTAAAGGGTCTGAGAACTGTCCCCCCCACAACACATTCCAACTTTTTAGAATTCTACAAAAACACCAGGCTAGATAAGAATAAGTTATATGTAGGGACTTAGAGACTCCAGGTCTGCTGCTTCAGTCTCTGTTAGCCCCTAGGAGTCCTAAGCAGTTGACTCTGTGGGGACTGTTCTCTTGGTGTCATTGAGCTCTCTGGCCCCTCCAATCCCTCCTCCTGCTTTTCATCAGGTTTCCCTGAGCTCTGCACAGTGACTGGCCCTGAAGCTCTGCGTCTGCTCCCCTCAGATGCCAGAGGAAGCCTCACTCTCAGTTGAGGTTCCATTGTTTCAAATGAGCACAGATTGTATAAAGCTGACATAAAAATCAGTCAAGACAGGGATAAAGGCGTTTGATACATAATAAACATGAAAATTGTTGCTTATACAAAAACCCAACACTATATATAAAAGCATATGCTAATAAAGATGATTTTAAAAATAAAATAAAGCAAAGGGAGCACAGGTTAGAATATTAGGAATCTCTGTTGAGTTGGAGAGAACAAAGGATATACTCTATTCTAGATCATACAGTTTAGAATACAGGCTACCAAACAACTTAACTTCAGTCCACAAAATTCAGCCTTTGATTTCTGACATCCAGAACTATAAAACGATGAAAATTTCATATGTAAACAAAAGGTATTTTGTATTAAGTTATTAAAGAAGTAGAAAACTCATATAAAGGCTTTTGTTAAATTTTCTATGAAGACATTTCACAAAATAGCATGTAAGAGACACTACACACTTTAATTTTCCGTTGCTCTCTGTGCCAATCACATCAATGAGCCAGGCTTTGGGCTTTTGGTTAAATGGAGAAGTACACAGGTTACGGCTGTGTAGGCAGCTGGTGAGGATCTCAGAGGAGGTTTGATCAGGAGGCTGCAGCTCTGTGGCTGAGAGCAGCCTGCCACCAGGTGGATGACATCCACTTTGCCTCATCTCTGGGGCATGGCTTTTATTCCTTCTCTTCACCAATCTCCACTTCCCTTCCAATCAGATTGCCTACCCTGAGGGATTCCTGTTAGACCCTAATGAATTGTCCTCTAGCTTCTGCTCGTTGCCACTCTTAAATTCTTTTATTAAAGAGATTAAGAATGCCAAGAGGATGTTCAATTTCCCAGGTCACAGATGCTCTGTGAAGCTCAGGAAGACTGCCTGTCACACTTCTTTTCTGCCTGTGAATTCCTTATTTCACATCAAATGATGATCATAAAGCTTCAAGAAAACTTAAAGATAAGTTTACAGGACCAACAGAGCTCTAGATATCATACCTTTGGCATCCAAAACTAAAAAGGAAACTCGAATGTAAGTAGTAATAACAGAAACAAAATGATTCTGCCAGAGTTACAATCGAGAATTGTGATAATGCATGTGTGAGGTGAATTGTGATATTGTTTGAAAAGTACAGAACAGAAAAATAAATAAAAAGGAGCACTGAGGTGTGAGAAGGCACATCTGTAATCTAGAACTGGGGTGAAAGGAACAAAAGGAGCAAACTGGGGGTCAATTCTGGATCAGTCCAACCTGCGTGACACAAGGTCTCATAAGACGCCATTAGTCACCTGAATGTGAGACAACGTAGGCGTTTTATTTCCAAAGAAAATCATGTAACTGATCTTGAAATTTAGGTCTGTATTTTAATCAATATGCTTTGCTCTATTATGTTGTAGAACTGCCTGAACAAGTAAATTGCAATATTCATCTATCAGGCATAATTTATCAAAATATTTCTTTAAAACACATTCAAGTTTTACCTACAAATTGCTAAGTTACCACCATATGAGAGTGGCATAGTACATGGAGTGAAGAAATTCCCAATCTCAAGGCCAAGAATAAAGAAGGTGAGTAACTCTGCCCTAGACAGTGTCTAACAATTTGCCGTGTGCTCTAGACCTTTGTAATCTTCATGATTTACTTTATGACAGCTGCAGTGAGCCTAGATTGTGCTTTCATGTCATTTATTAACTGTTCATTTATATGGGACACAAGGAGAGCAAGGGGATGGACACTAAATGACTTCTGCAGTAAAACTCTAGTGTTTCCCACAGTGTAGGGAGAGAGCCTGGAGACCCTGGAGATGAAGACAGATGATATATATTTTTTTATCTATAAAGCAAAATGTAGGCCCTCTGGAAAAATTGTCAACACTTAAGAGCACTGCCTTCTTTTCCAGAGAATCTGGATTCTTTTCCCAGTGCTCACATAGAGGTTCATAACTATCTGTGGACATAGTTCCAGGTGACCCAATACTTCCTTCTGGCTTCCATGGGTCCTGCACACACATGGTGCATAGACAAACATTCAGACAAACATTCATATATAAAAGAAAAAGTATATTCTCAAACGTATTTTTAAAGTAATACAATTCTTAGTTACTATTTCCCAAAAATCACATTCCAAGACCCATAGTGGATATATGAAATTTCTTTTGCTGCTGTTGGAAATGGACCACAAACCTGTGACTGAAAGCTACAGAAATTAACTCACAATGTTAGAATCAGATAGTCTGAACTCGATGAGTTGATTTTCTTAGACACAGCACCACTTTCCATAATCGCCAAAATGTAGGGACATCAGGTAATGTTGATCTTAGATGCAAATCAGCCTGAGACATCACAAGCTCAACTCAGCCTTGCAGTTCTAGCTCATAGGATCTACCTTCAGACTCTGAGAGATCACAGATAATCAATATCCACAGCAAGAGTGAAGACATGATTGGATTTTTCCATAATCATTCACAAAAAGATACCTTATCTAGGTACACACCAATATCCCAGCAAAAGAGAGCAGAGGCAGGAGGATTATCAGGATTTCGAATCCATCCTGGGCAAATATTAACTTTCAGGACAGCCAAAGCTGCATAACAAAGTACTGCTTCAAAATATCAGAAAAATATATTGTTCCTATCCATCACTCTGAGGTTATCAAAAAACTATCAGAAATGTTTTGAGTGTGAGGAAAAAGGTCTCTGAGGGTAAAAACAACTCTAAGACACCTGAAGTGGGTAAGTTTTGTAGACAAGGCTTTCTCTCACAGTGATGCCTTCCAGTCCTCAGATTCAGGGTTTCCCTACTACCACCCACACTTCTGAAATCACCAACAGTTCCCAAAATATGATGAACAGTAAAAGAAATGTCTATTATAAAAGTGGGATTTCAAATCAGAAATGCTTTGATTAACCTGATTTATATGCATGCAATATATGTAGGTATAAATACATGCATATTCATGCATATGAACATACATCCATATGTGCAGATAGATTTGACACACTATTAACCAATTTATTTTAAAAATTACTTATGTGAAATTTTATATTCACTTCCAAATATACAATTTTCCCCTTTCCATCTTGCCTTCAACAGTGCTATTGGATCTACATTAAAGAGAGATTATATTTTCTGTTTACCAAGTTCTCTGGAATTGAACATATTTGTGATCTTTGATTCACTAAATACAGAAAAAGAACAGTATTAATACTTTTTCCACCAGTGTTATAGTTCACATTGTAGAAGAAACATCAGTATTCTTAATATAGTTCTGATCCATGCAGTAAGTGGAGAAGTCATTGAAAATTATTGTTCTAGTAAGATTTCTATTGCTCTAATCAAACATTAAGACAAAATGACATTTAAGGAGGAAAGGGTTTATTTCAACTTACAGTTCTCAGTTCACCACCCATCACGAATAAAGTCAGCGTAAGAATTAAAGGCAGGAATCTGGCAACAGGTACTGAAGCAGAGGTCATGGAGGAATGCTGTTACTGGCTTGATCCTAATGACTTGCACAGCCTGCTTTCTAATACAACTCAGGACCAACTTCCCAGGGTAGATAGTTTTGGGGCACATGCATATTAATTATTAATTAATAAAATGCTTGGCAGACTGAACTATAGGCCAATTTTATGGAGTCATTTTCTTAACTGAGGTTCTCTCTTCCCAAATGACACCTGTCATAAAGAACATGGACTTTATCTACTGGTTTTCCTCCAAGTATGATATACACCTTGTTGCTTATTCTGAAGTCACACACACACACACACACACACACACACACACACACTGGTTTCTTCCACATAGCTCTTCTTGGCTGTAACTTTGCATATTATTCCCTTGCTAGGCAAATGTTAAAAGGAAACTCAGCTCAAACCTTGCTTTAATTGATCAATAGTTGGTGGTTTAAGCTCTGAAAATGAGGCTCCTTGATCAGCTTCAGGAGTTACTAATGTTTCAGATTCCAAGCAAGGACGTAAGGAGATAAGGACCGGGATGGGTAGGTAGTTATCTCTGAAGTTCTGCTGCTACTGATCTGTGTTCTGCCTTTATGCAATACATAAGGAGCCCCTAGTATTCCCAAGGAACCTTAGTTTCATTGTTTGCTTGTTCAGTGTTTGTCAAAGAATTTGAAGTATACATTCCTTCCTAATTCTAGTGTCCTTTGACTCATGATGATTAGTTTTTTCATTTTTTTTTTACAGAATAACCCAGACACAAATAAATTTTATATATAGGGAATGTCAGAAATTGAATAAAGAAAAATTAGGTCATTACTGCAATTTAAAGGCTTTCTGTTTCAAGATTATGGCTTATAAATATGAAATGAATATTCTTGATTTATTTCCAAACCATTTGTTCTATTAAAAGACACGGCCATAAGAAGATTTTCAATGACAAATCAGCATGTATAAACTATTGTCAATACAGGCAAAACTAGTGGAAAGAGGGTGTCTTTCATAAAGAAGCACTGATTAGGTGACTACAATAATTCTCACATTTATAAACTGCTACATCTTCAGTATGATTTCTGTTGGTAGTTGGAGTGAAATCTGTCCTAGGCTCAATGCTACTGAACCAGTTAAGATTCCCAGGTAAATAGCCAGATGAACAGATGAGGGGTCTGCTTCTGCTTCACTTGGTACCACACTAAAGAGCTTGTTGCTAGAGCTCTGTGCAGACACCACTGGCCTTGCAGCTGGTGGTGACCCTCTGTGCTGCAGACCTAGTCAGGGAGGATCACCACTTCAACCAGGTCCCTCCATTGCTTCTCTAATACTCTTTATTCTCTCCCTGTAGAAGCCAAGAGTTCATAGCTCTTCCTAGAGGTAGCAAACAGGAATAATTCTGTTAGAATCTTTTAATTTATGCACACAATCAAAAGTATATCTAGAATTCTACATGCATTTTATGTAGACAGGTCTGTACCTTACAAGAACTTCAAATCTCATTGAGATTTATTGGCAGGATGGCTGGTGATGATGAGACATAAGTAGTAAGTAACATTTTGTCTGACATCACTTGTCTCTGCAGTAACTCTCCTCTTTCATGTCTTTCCTCTCTCTCTATCTATCTATCTCTCTCTCTCTCTCTCACTCTTTCTCTATCTATCTATCTATCTATCTATCTATCTATCTATCTATCTCATTCTTACTCCCTGTCTCTTGCTTGCTGCCTGTGCATCAAGATATAAATTCTCAGCCCCATAACTACAGGTTGACACCATGCTTTCTGCCATGATGATAATGAGCTAACACTCTGAAACTGTAAGCCCCCAATTAATTGCTTTCTTTTTATGAGAGTTGCCTTGATCATGGTATCTCTTCATAGCAATAGAACACTTGCTAAGACAGGCTGATTCATAGCCAAAGGCTCTGAGACATTTGGGTTTTTAGACTACTCTATGCAGTCTGTAAAACATTGTTCCTACTGAAGATCTGTGTTTCATACTGGTGATCAGATTTTTAAAAAAACATGAATGGGCTATCACAATGTTTACATTGGGGCATGTGTGTTTCCCTTTCACAAATTGTAAATTCTATTCCTGTTATAACATACAAAGACCAAAAATGTTGTGATGACATGACATTGTATCCATCATTTATACAGAGCGAGGTTCCTTAGTCTCCACAGTGATACAGAAATCAAAGAAAACATGTAAAAAGATCATTTCACCAGAAAAATTAATAAGAAGACCATCATGAAAGTTTCTATAAATGATAGAAAGGCTGTATGAACAGAAAGAGTAATCAGTATATGCTGCTGAAGGGATTACACCTGCTACACCCACTGTGGTCATACGGCATGGAAGTCCTCAAGAAAACGTTGAACTACCATATGATGCAGCTACTAGGTGTGCTCGTAAATAAATCTGAACCACCAAAAATAGAGACACTCCCACAATTAAGTTTATGGCTGCACTATTCCTAACAAAAAGAATTTAAAGAACCTAGTGACTATCAGCTGATTGATGGATGATAAAAAGCATGGTATATATATGCAAAGACTTTTACTTCACCAGAATCAAAATGGAATTCATACAAATGTGTCAAATTTTGTACTGCAGCTTTTTATATGGATTTGTTTTACAAAGGACTCATTGTGCAACTGAATGCTTATTTTGCTGTACATAGGGGATAGATGTGAACCAAATTCTCCTAGTCCACGCTGATTAGTAGTTATATTAAAATCTTCTACACCCTTGATGATTTTGTTATTTCATATTCCATCAATAACTGAGAAATTTTTTGTCATGGCGAAAAAAAGCTTCTAAAGCATGGCATGAGGGTGGTTGATTCAGAACATCTGCAAAGTCAAGGTCATCTTGGGATACTTAGTGAGATCCTGTTTCAAGATGGAAATAGAAAAGGATGTGTGCCAGCATCCTCACTGAACATAGAAGGAGAATCAACTCATACCTAGATGAGAATGTGGCCTTACAAACCTTGATTGTAGTTTATTAGACCCTGAGGAGAGGACCCAGACATACTCTGCCCATGTTGCAGGTATTGTAGGTATTGTGTTATCTTATGGTGCAGCAGTAGGAAACAGATATAATACAGTTTCACAACTGTGAGCTAGGACTGGAAACTTGAAAAATTCAGGATGTGCATCTGGGAAAGTTCCTGAGGATCACTTTGTTGAGCTTCTTCACTCCACGTGGGGAAGATACAGAAACAAAAAGAGGCTCATGGAGAAGGGAACAGTGTCTGGGAAGCAAACCTTCCACGATTCTGTCTGTGCAGTCTTGAGCATTTAGTGTTCTTGCACCTACAGGTGGAACGACTAAAAAGAAAAAAGAGCTGGACATGATGACGTGTGATCCAGCAGTAAAGGGAAAGGAGGTGAGTTGCAAGTTCAGGGTTACTGGGCAATAGGCAATGATTTCCAGTCACCTGGAGATATGTGTGAAGATTTTTCAATCCCTCTACTAAAATAGGAAGCAAAAAGTGAAAGAAGGAAAACAGAGACTACGGCCAAATGTGGACTATATTAGAGAATAAAGATGTGCGTATTGGAATAGGAGAAAAGAACACTTAAAGCGTCTGACACTATGGATGAGCATTTGTGATGGACACAGAGATGCAGAGCAGAAGCAAAGCATTACAAACAGCTGCAAGAGGTTTCATATGATCAACTAAAGGGGGATTTATGAAATCTCAGGGAATAGAAGTAGAAACGTAAACCACTAGTGTGAGAATGTCAGCTCAGATCTGCAGGACAACTAACTACTTTCAGTGTTTTAAGCTCTGATTTTTGTCAATGACTGAGGAAAGTGTAAAATGGTTGTCTAGTCAGTCTATCAAACACGAAAGGCTTTAAAGAGGGAGTCTGTAATAAGAAAGCAAATTGAAAAATTATAAAACATATGAGGTGGAACAAACACACGTACTGGTTTTAAAATCTGCTTCTCTGTTTCTCCATTTCACAAACATGACTTCTAAAGTTGTGTGGTTGGGAGTCTGGAGAAAGACACAGCTCAGAGACTGAGCCTCAGTGAGCAGCAACCCCAGGAGGTGTTCATTTAGCCCTGAGGCACAGTAGGAGGAGCCTCCTTACCCTGTTGACAGTAATAACTTGCAGCATCATTGGCCTACACAGGATGGATGGTTAGGGTAAAGTCTGTCTCAGACCCACTGCCACCGAACTGGTAGGGAAGCCAGATTCTAAAGTGGATTTTCTATAGATGAGGAGATTTGGAAGCTGTTCTGGTTTCTGTAGGTACCAGTTCTAGCACTAATACTGGAAAATTGGCATTCTTGCTGGCCCTGCAGGAGATGGTAGAACTCTGTCCTGGAGACATGGTCAAAGAAGCAGGAGACGGTGTCAGCACAATGTTCCCAGTGGAACCTGGAATGATAAACACAGTTTGCTGTCACAGGTGTACTGAAAGCACCCCAGAAAAGAACCATTCCATGTGGAATCTGAAACAGCACTTAGGAACTAACTCTGAGGAATCATAAATGAAAGGGAAACATAAAACCAATTGAATGGCATAATTTCAATGATCAGAACATCAAGAAGCAGTCATGGCCACAATGGATGCTCCCAGCACTGCTCCCTCTCACCTGGAACCCAGAGCAGCAGTACCCTCAGAAGGAGAGCAGCAGACTCCATCTCTGAGTGCTGAACTAGAGGCTGTTGCTTGGACGCCCAGACAAGCTGCATATAAACAGGGTTTGAGCAATCTGCACTGTGTCTAATGTCATAATATGCAAATCAACTCAGAAAAGCTTGCCTTGGGGATCAAACGACACCTGCTCTTGTGCCACCCTATGTCACTATGTCATTTAGGATCAGCAAAGAATTCCCTAGAGTAGATTGAGTGTACCCTGAGTGATTTTTTGACTGGCCCTATGGAATATTCACATTCTGTTAATTTGAGGTTCCGTTTGTGGACACACAGTTGCTGCTCTTCTGTAAAGGATGTGAGTGCAAGAGGACTTTGAGCGCTCAAAATTAAACTGTACTTTTAAATTGTCATTTTTATTTTATGTGTAAGTGCTTTTTGTCTGCATATATGTCTATCCACCACATTTGTGCCTGTTGCCCTTGAATGCCAGAAGAGGAAATTGGATGTGCTTTAAATAATGTTGCAGATGGTTGTGAACTGCATATGGATCCTGGGAACTGATCCTATGACCTCTGTAAGAGCAGGATTTGCTCTTAACCATTGAGCCATTTCTCCAGCCTCAAACTACTTTTCAGTATCTTAGAGAAACAACATATTTTTTCATTGTGGTACTTCTCAACAAAGAAAACAATCATGTTTAATAAGACAGAGAAAAAAGAATGTGGCATGGTTATATTAATATGAAAGTTGGCTCCACAAAGAGACTTTAATCTAAAGATCATCAGAAACAGAAAAGACCATGAATGTTGAATATGGGATGAAGAAGGAGGTTTGAAACATAAACTTAGAATGAACAGGCATCACTGAGGATAAGGCTTTCCAAGTTCTCACTCCAAAGCCAATACTGAGGCCACTCAATGCTTTCCCAAGCAGATGAATATTTTACCCTGAAACCAGGAACACTACAACAGAATGTAGTCATGCATGTAGTTGCTTCATGAACAGAGTGAAAGATATCCTGGCTATATCCCTGCAATGAAACATGTGGCAAATAATGATGTTGAGCTTTGCATTCCTCTGGAAACAAACCATCAAATAGGTCCACACAGGAACATAGCTTTTAATACAACCCCAGATGATCTCAGTAGTAACTCTCTTTTATAATAAACATTTCCGTTCTTTATGGCACCTGAACTGGAGGCACTGACAATGGTAAACATTGTGTACAGTGAGAGGGAAAGGCAGGTATTGCTGCTTCCAGGTATTTGACAGGGAGAAAGGCCTTGGATCCTGATATCCACTCATAGTATAAGGATAATTCAAGGGGGTTAGAGAAGCTTAATTTCCCTCACTCAAGGAGTGAAGTAGATTTCTGCTTGACTGTCCACTGAAGTCTCATGGGGTAAAGCCATGACCATGAGGGTGTAGATTTGTTGGTGGTGGAACACGTATGAACAGAGGGAAAGTGGTAATGTCTGTGGTCACTGAAACTGTGCCCTTGGGAAGGACTGTTCTTGTAAACTCTTCCCATTTCCTTCCTCCACTACTCCAATCCTGATGTGCTGCCTCAGCACAGACTCACACAGGGCTTTCTACACAGATCCAAACCCCAAAAACTGAGCCAACATTGTGCTCATTGTGTCCTTTTCTTCCAGTGATGAAAGCACTGATGACCACATGAGGTATCTCCCTTTTTATGCAATTCAGAGCAAGAGATGTGGAAGACATTACACAATGAAACATCGACAAACACACTCAGTTGGTGTTAGTGAGACAGTGATTTTCACCATTGCTTGTCATTCTCTGTGAGAAATGTCCCTTGGATATTGCATTTATGCCTCACATTGGTACCACCACCTGCATGGCTTTCCCTATTTATGAGTGTGGGAGGTCTCTCCATCCTGTATCTTCTTCAACTTCATTTTTCAATTCCTCAGTGATTTCATTGTAGGGCTCTTAAACCACTTTGCTAATCTATTCATAGATATTTTGTTTTAAATTTGTAGTGAATGGAATTCCCCCTAATGTCTTTTAGTAAGTTACTGATTACTACACAGAAAAGCTACTGATTTTCATGTGTTCACTTTATAATCCTGCATTTTGATCATATGATGCACTTAGCTGAAATAATTTCAAGACCAAGAGTTTTATGGTGCAGTTTCTAGAGTCTTTTAAGTATAAGAAAATATTGTAATTTGACCTCTTCATTTACTATTTATATCCCTTTCATTTCTTCTCTTGCATTTTCTGTGACTGATATTTGAGCATTTCACTGAAGAAGAGTGAGAGAATCAAGACTCTTATTTTACTCCATATTTGAAAAGCAAAACTCTGGTTTTCCTCACTTACTATGATTACAATAACATTTTCATCATTCATATTCCTCGTGTTTGTTTTATTTTGCTTTACTGTGTCAATATGAATTTGATTCAGAATCCCATCTTTGTTTTGTTGTTATATCTTTGATGTCATTATGAACAGGGTTTTCAGTAAACTACAACAGAGTCTAGCACACATGGAGTAAAAACGTATTGGCTCACAGTCATTAAAATATTTCTCTATCTCATCCTGCACCACCTGCTGCTGTCAGGACCATGGTCTCTAGATGGGCAACGCAGCTCCGGGCATGGAGACCTTGACCTATGCTTCTTGAACTGCCATGCGTACAGCTCCTGTAGCAGCAGTCTCGAGATCAACTTCAGATACATGAAGTTGAGAAGGTTCTTCTGTGCACTCTTCCGTTTCATCCTGGAGGTAGCAGGCTTTTCAGAACTCAGCCAGTGGGGACAACTGTATGTTGATAGGCTGCACATTAAACCAAGGGATATTCATCTCCTTCATAGCCTCTCAGAATCCTCTTCAAGGAGAAATTGACATGCAAATTCCCAACCAAGTGATCTCCCAAGATATTGCAGACATTCATCTCTTCAACCTCTCAGCACCTTCGTTATACTTCAATAAAGACTTCCTCATGAATCCCATTACATTGCTCTTGTGTCTCTGTATCATTCACAAAAGAGTATGAGAGAGGTTCTTCTATGACAATGTCTTTAGGAATCTAAAGGCCATTTGTGACTGTCCATTTTTTCCCCATAAAGGAAACTTTCTGTTCTCATTTCAATTAGTACATTCTCTATGTTTTTGTTTTATTTTTTCCCTCAGCTCTTCTATATCATATGATCTGTCATTAGTCTCTTATCATGTGCTGGAATTCCTTGACATTATGGTTGTGCTTTGCTGCTGCCCAGCCGAGGGAGGGATGAATGGATCAGTGCCGAGAAAGAAGAGGTGGAAGTGCACTTGTTAAAATGAAAGCTGTCACATTATCAAACTAGAGGGTTTGCTAAGGGCTCATTCACATTTGGTGGAGATCACCCAGGGTTTTATTTGTACAGAACTTTTTTAAAATCTCCCAGTTATTGCATTACAGAGAGGTTTGTCACTGCAACAACGTCACATTAGTCATGTAAGCAAACAATTGTTTAACTTTACGTTTTCAGAAGCACATCACATAGATGGGAGTCAGCTTCAGACTGGCGTCATAGGTCCAAAATCAAACAGGCAACTGTATTTTTAATGAAATGTGAGCACACTATTAAAGTTTTACTTGATAATTTCAGGGGTGATTATCTATGTGTCCTTGTCTTTACAGACATGCTAACTCCCCTATCTTGGCCCTGGTCTTTACTGGGGAATTTACTAGTGCGTTCCATGACAGAAATAATTTTGACATACGACTCTCTCATTCTCTGTGTCTGTCAGGTCCCAGATATTAGACATGAAACAACTCCAACAGTTACTTATGGCATCCTGGACTTGAGGGTCAGTGAGATTATTATTTACATTTAGTGTTACAATCACCGTGTCCTTGTTTTCTACAAGGTGTCCCTTTCCCAATTAGGAAGAGCTGAATTAAAGATTGCTTTTAATTTTACCAATAAGCAACACAGACACCATGACCAAAAAGACTCTCAGCAACTGTGCAGCAGAAAGAAGCAGAGAGGTAACTATCCCCTTGGCATGCCAGCAACCGGAAGTCTTGTCAAGCAGTTTACCTGCACCACGATGGTGGTATAGTCACCAACAGTGCTTCATGTTTTACAGAATTATTGATGCTTCAATCCCATGTTTGTTCTGCTTCAACCATCATCTGTCATCTTTTGCTTTGATTTCTTTCAGTCTGTTGGCGATTTTGTTATTTTGTCTGTTGTGTTCGATTCATTAAAAATTTTATTCCCATCATTCTCATTTGAGGACATTTTTTCTTCCTAGCTCACTTTTTTTGGCCAAGTCGCTAATTGTCTTGTTACTCTTGCTGATGTTTCCCTTAATATCAGTACCTTTCCTCCCCACAGCCTTGACTGAATTCATTTCTTGTGTGTATCTTTTGTGGCAATTCTTCTTTTAAGGAGTATGGCTTTGAAATCTTCACCCAATAATACATTTATTTCAGTATCTGTGAGTTAAGTCCTTGAGAATATTATAATCTGTCATGGGCATCATTTCTGCCTAGCTTTTTCATGTTGTTGTGTTTCTGTGATATGATTCAGGTCCCTTGGTTTAAGTACATCTTTTGGTTTATGTGAGGCTTTTATAAACATAGCCACATACTCTTAAGGTTTCACTGCCCAAAATCACTCAGATAATCTTTCATCTTTAAGATATTTGGAGATCTCCAGCAAGTCTCAGATAAGGAGACTTCAGAGGAAGATGTGGTCCCACGCATAGAGGCAATATCTACCACATATTTTCTTCTTTATGGATTATAAATATGTGAATTCTAAATGTGTAAAGATTATATGTGTATTTGGATATATGTAGGTATGTGTGGTATATCTCTGTGCTAGTGTATTTTTAAGCAGGTGTATATGCATATATGTATGTCTTTTATATCTATATGTGCTTGTTTATGTGGGTATGTATGTGTGTATATGCGTGTAAGTATGTGTGCATTTATGGGAGTGAGAAAAAGACAGAAGGGAGAGAAGTGGAATGAGGGGAAGAAAAAATAGCAGGAAAGGGAATTGGAGATTAGTGGATATGGCCAAAGTATGATAGAATTGAAAGACCGGGCTTTTATAAAACTTATGTAAAATGAATATATACCAATAACGGGTTTTCAGGGGCAGCAAAATTGCTCAAAGAGCAAGGAAAATTGGCACAAAGCATGAAGTCAGACCAGAGATTGATCCACAGAACTCACCTGGCAACATGAGAGAATCAAGTCCAAATTGTCCTCAGACATCCACAAACATGGGACATGCACACCTACAGACACACACACAGACACACAAACACACACACACACACAGGGAAAGAGAGAGAGAGAGAGATGCATTCTCACATGCACACACACAACGATAATAACCTAAAATGTAATGAAAATGAAAAGAATTTATGAAAAAGAAGAGAAAGGCAGAAGAAATGTACATCAGTAAGGAAGTATTAAATCCCACTAGATTCTAGAAACAGCAAGAAACCTATTCTTTCCTAGAGCTTCCAACTGAAATGCAATCTGCCAACATCGTCACTTCAGCCCAGACAGTCTAATGTTGGATACCAGATTCATAGAAATAAAGAAAGATATTCCTCTCATATTCAAGCAACAGAGTTTGTGGTAAATTGCTGCATGAGGAATAGACAGCTAATACTGAGTTCTCTATATTTTCATTCTAATGTTTTTCATACCAAAGACATAGGAAACACTGAACCCAATATTTTTTTTTTGCTGAGCTCTGCAAAATTTTTCATCACACTTTCAGAAACACTGGTCTCAGGCAGAAGGGGAAGTGTGCAGGTCAAACACTGTGTGGTGCAGGCAGCTGGTCAGACTCTCAGAGGAGGTTTCTCTTCGAGGCTAAAGCACTGTAGGAGGATAACTGTGCCGCTGCACACAGTAATAAGTTGCCAGGTCCTCATCCTGTAAACTGCTGATGGTGAGACTGAAATCTGTCCCAGATCCACTGCCTACGAAGCAATCAGGGACACCAGTTTGCCGAGTGGATGCCCAGTATATCAGTGGTTTAGGAGCCTGTCCTGGTTTGTGCTGCAGCCAGGTCAAGTAGTTCTGATTGGAGCTTCCTACAAGACTCTGACTGCAGTTGATGGAGACTGTCTCTCCTCTGGACACAGACAGCGAGGATGGAGATTGGGTCATCACAATGTCCCCACAGGCACCTGCAATCAGGAAGAGACAAGGAACATGCATATACACAGACAAAGACAGGTTATAATGACAGTTGAAATTTGTTATTTAAGGGTCCTTGTAATATTAGATTGTCAGAGTACTGTTATGTAAGAAATATTATACCCAGGCACACACTGTAAATTTCTGTATACAAAAATGTGACTCTGTAAAGATTATAAAAATTTTAAGTTTCTCACCAGACACCCAGAGCAGCAGGAACATGAGGACCTGTGTCTGTGACTCCATATTGCCACCCCTGCCTGTCTGAGACACCTAAGTTCTCACATAAAAGGCCTGGATATAAATTCTGAGCAGATGGGCTGGGCAAGAGGAGACCATGCAAAGCAGTCAGCAAAATAAAAAAAAATGCCTGGGAAGGGTGTCAGTGAGCGGCTGGTGTCAATCAACAGCCAAAAATACCAGCACAGAGATCATGAGCAATCACTGAAAGAGATCCGGTTACAGCTCTCCAACAGAGATCTAATAGATGCTCTGACAGAATCTCCGGTTTTAAAATCCAGAACATTTTTTAAGAAATTTACTTTTGCAGAAATGTTAACAGAGTTATCACAAACTGACCGTTTTTAAGTCAAATTATATACAAAAAAACACCAACACCACAACAACAAAGAAACATACACTAAGAAACAATGCAATAAGGGAAACAAATATTGGAAAAAGGAAAAGAAGAAAGGCAAAAAAAGATAGAATTGTGGCAAAATTTGTTGATTATCACCCATCTCCAAAGCCACTCATGTACTAAGGGCAATGAACAGTGCTTCAGACATTTGAACTCCAGTTTCAGGTTAAATAGGGGACAGAGATACAAAAGAAGCCCAGAATTCATTCTGGAATTCCTGGGGATCATTAATTTAGCCTGGGATCAGACCAGCTTTATTCTCAAAATAAAGGTAAACCCAGAAGAAACTAACTAGTATGCTTCCCACAACTTTGATGAACTGAAAGAGGGTTCTATATCTGCGGAAATGGAGGAAAATAAAATAAACAGAATTTCTTCATAAAATAGTTCTGTAAACCTACACTGCCAAGAGTTGCTATTCCAGAAATACATATTCTACTGTAATCTAGAGACTAGCAGTATTAAATGGGTTAAGATGGTCTTGCTGACATAGTAACATGTAAAAACTTTCCAGCAGGGGGCAGAGCCATCCTAAATCAAGTAATAGCTTTACTAAGACCAACAATTCACAACATTAGGGATTGTTGTCATGCAAGGGAAAAATGTTTGAGTATGAATGAAAATAAATAGCAATAAAAGAAATCACAGAGCCTTCCAAGATTCAGATTAGTGAATTGTGAAAGTATTCATAAGATATAAATCATAAACCCAGTATCATGTGTAAAGCAGAAGAAAAAAAATAAATGAATAAAATATCACTGAAAAGAGTGGAGGTTCACACTTGTAATCACAGAATGTGGACATAGAAACAGAACGATCATGAATTTGAGGCCACCCTGGGGTACGTAGCAGTTTTAGGCCAGTCTAATCTATGCAAAGAGAAACTCTCTCAAAAAGTGTTTCATTAATAAAAGAGTTTCAAGGCAGGAGATCGCAATTTCGAGCCAAAGTAAATTATTTACCTGATGATAATATTTTATCATTGAACCAAGAATATTACTTAAAATCAAATATGTGTTTAACCAATGTGCATTTCCCTTTTATTTTCCATTACATGTATAATTTAATATGACAACTTCTCAGGTATAGAGCATTAAATAATTTCTGATCACCATATTCAAATCTCATCTATAAATTGACAATACATCATGACAAGAGAGAGACAAACATTGTGAGGATTATGAAAGTTACCAATCTCAAGGTCAAGAATATCCATCTATCAAGGTGTCATGTGCTCTTGATCTCTGCAAAACTTTCAACTTTGATTTGTGACAGCTGCAGGGACTTCCCAATATCCATTACAAGAAATAGTAGGCATAGGAAGACTTACAATAATTCTCAAAAAGTAATATATTATTGTTTCTTCAAATCAGCAGGTGGGTCCTGAGGATGTGGGAGTTTATTACTGCATTCAAGTTATAGGAATTTTTTATACAGCGTGACAGTCATGAACAAAATCTGTCTGCTTAGGGATTCACAGAGTGTACACATGCTTTGTTGCTCAGGAGGGTCTGATTCTGTATTAAAGGATAAGGTTGGAAAACTCGAAGCAGCTAGTCACAGCCGAGGGTTCTTTGACACTGGTACCAGTAGACACTTAAGATAAACAAACCCATTATTGAACCCATAACCTTTAACAGCTGTGAATGTCATGGTAGTAGACCAGTAGAGACAGTGCTCCTTAGTTAGGCTCCTTTTCTTTTCAGTAAAGATCCTCATCAAAAGTACCTTAGATCCTATCACACATTCGCATTCAACCAAGCAGAGCATGAATGAGATTCCAAAAAATGAATCTACCCTAATCAAATATCCTACAATGTACTGAGAGAAATGGCCATTTGACAGAGACCTTACAGTCACGAGGAAACGCTGATCAAAATAAGAAAGCTGACTGGGAAGTTAAAAGAGATGCTAGAGAGAGATATGAAAGCCCTTGTCTCCGTCACACAAAAGTCACATTCAGTGCTGCTTCATAGAAGAACACTATGAGGTTAGGTCTCACTCTGCATCTCTGACCCACTCACCTTCCCCAAATTAGGCTGTACAATAAACCACAGCAACACACCCAGCTTTAGTCAGTGGCTCAGCTTCTGTTCACTCCTGAAATTGTGCAAACTTAACCTCATGGATTCCATCAGTCCATTTCAGGGTTTCCTCTCCTGCCTACCATCCAAGAAGGAGTCTGTATTGCTACCTTGTGATTCTCTGTAATGGCCTGTTTTTCTACTCTGGGGGCGTGGCTTTGCTTTGTGACATCCGTTCTCTTATGGGTCTCAACAGGGCTGATGAGTTTACAGTTTCTTCAGTCTCTTCCTTTCTGGTAAGATGAAGTGTCTCCTCTAGGCAACTTCATGCAGAAATAAAGCTTTTAATAATGAACTCCATTAACTTTACTCAATTGTGTGTAACAGCTCATTACTTTCTCACCCCTGGGGTAGGTATGTAGTTGAGTGCTGTGTTGCTATGTAGGTGTGTGATTATGGGGGTTGTTTTTGTTTTTGTTTTGTTTTGCTTTTTTGAAAAAGAGAGGGCATGAAACTTTCATGACTGCTGGTCGCTCAGAATGAGGATGAGAAGATGTCTGAACGTCATGAGGAATTCAGCCTTTTCAAACACAATTTCATCTGCTCTCATTATTAGTTTAATTTTCGTCTCCAAAAGAACAATGGGCTGATGTTTTTCTTTTATAAATATGGAGACAATTCTCTGTCCTCTTTGTTACTCACAGATCATTAGAGGGGCTTCCTCCTACCTACCTAAATATATGACTTCTAGTGGATACATATTCTATTCTTTAAAAATAAAATTAATTTGCTGCTTGAATGGTTCATGTGTTTCTTCTTATAAGGAATATTTTAACAAGCACATTAGGCTAGTGATGTCTTCCAGGACAGAACCTGCACTCTCAGCTTTCCATTCTAGTCTAACTCCACTCATATGTATCAGCTGCCAATCCACTAAACACTTTTTACAATGCATGTGCCAAGCATGATTATGAAGATGTATAGCATCTTACCTACTATTTGTAGGGAAAGCATGGACCAAGATTAGGAGACAATTAAATCACACAGTGTGGCAAACAGAACACAGGGTAGGAATGCCAGTTCCCAGGAAATGAAACTTTTACCTTTTCAAAGGATGAGGCAAGGACCTGGACTGGACCTTGCCAGTTCAACCCTAGGGAAGAACAGAGATCTAACTCACCCTATGTCTTTTGATCATGGCCTCGAAGAGAGCTTTGGATTGGTCTGGATCTCAACTGGTTCCCATTTTTACTTTTTAAAGCCTGATGAGTTATACTATTTGAGTGTCTAAGGGTCCTCAATATCCCTTAAAGCAGCAAAGGATTTCTAATATTTTTAAATCTTCATTTACACAAATAATCTGAGCCTAGCAATGAATGAATGTTGAAAGATGTACGTGGAAGTGTCTATAATAAGAATTTTATCAGCTTTGAAGTGTAATTGAATAAAATAAGAATACCACCCTGATCAATAATTAATTACTTAACGGTTAATTTTCTAAACTAATATTCTTATAATGCCATATTTCTTCTAAGTGATTTAAAATAACATCCCATTTTATACAGATTCACTGTAGCTTATAGAAGCAACGCAGACTTCTCTATAGACAAAATGACACTAAAGTTAACTGAAGATGAACTGCTTGTACTAAATCCCTTCAGTGCAATATCACAGCTTTTAAGGCATTTAACTCATCATTTTCTTTCTCAGTCTAATAACATTTGTACTTAGGAGGAGTATAGTTGCTTTGCTTTGCATAGTTTGTAGAACATCTGTTCCAGACCTTCTGGCTTTTAGAGTTTCCAATGAGAAGTCTAATATTATGCTACTGACTCTGTCTATAAATATTACTTGAGCATTTTCCCTTGCAACGTTAAGAATCTTTCTATGTTCTGTGCATTTAGTATTTTGATTATTCCTAGTCTTGGGGAAGTTCTGTTCTGGCCCCCTCTCTTCAGTGTTCTGTGTGCTTCTTGGACATTGATAGGCACCTCCCTCCTTCAGATGGGACAATTTCCTCCTATCATTTTTGTGAATGAATTTTCTGCACCTCTGTCCTGGATTATTTCTTCTTCCTCTTCCTCTTCCTCTCCTGCTCCTTATACTTCTTTTCCTCATGCTCCTCCTCTTTATTCTTATTCTTCATTTTCTTCTTCTTATATACCTATTATTCATGGACCTTGGATATTTTATAGTATCATAGATTTCTTGGAGAGATTTGAATGAATTTTTAAATTTAACATTCACTTTGATTGAGGAATCCTTCTCATCTAACTTTCTACAAAACTTGAGATTCACTCTACCGTGTCTGCTAATTTCGTGGCGAGGCTTGCCACTGAGACTATTGTTTCACTTCCTCAATTTTTATTTTCCACTTTTATCTCAATTTGAGTTCTCGTTAGTGATTCCATTTCTGTTAAATTCTACTTCCATGTCTTTAAACGCTGTCTTTATTTGATCCAACTGTGTGTGTCTTCATGATCTTCATTAATGGTTTATTGATACCATGTTAAGGTCCTTGGTCATCACATTTGTAATTGCTGTTTCAAGTCCCTGCCCTTTCATTTCTCAGGATCTACTGTAGTAGAGTTACTGGGTTCTGTGCAGGTACTTTATGTTAGCTGTTCATATTTATAAGCTTGTGATGGTGTCTAGGTATCTGCTGTAGGAATGACTGAGCTGATTCTGGTTTATGATATCAGATCTTGTCGTTCTTGGGTGGGTTGTTCCATTGCATCATTTCTACTGACAGCTTTGGAGCACTAGAAAGTGTTGTTGCTGTAGATGGCCTGGTACACAGTGTCTCTTCAGAACAACGGTGGTAGAGAGGAATAAAGGTGAGCTAGGAGACATGACTTAGAGAGACTTCAGAAAAGCACTTAGGAGATCCTGGCCACATTAAGAGGTGGGATGCCCATGGAGTTGGAGGTGTACTGGAAGGAAGGCTCCAGCAAGAGGCTTACACTAAGACAAAATAATCTGAAGAGAGAGGAATGACATGGCTGTGGGACCCTGGATCGGTATCAAGAATTGGAGTCTCTTCTGAAAAGAATTAAGTAGGGAAAGGGGTAGCTACAATCAGGTTGATACAGGACCAGGAATGAGACAGAACAGAGGTTCTGTACTTTTTAAGAATCAATAGTATGGTTTATCAACTTTAGTTTCCCAAATTCTGCAACATGGAAAACAGCCATTTGCCAGATTTCTCCACTTTTAGTTCCCTTAGGGTTCCAACTGGCAATGGTGCTTCTTGATTTTACAGAAAATACATCGGACATTTCTCCATAATTTCCTTGATTTCTTAGCATATAATGGAGAAGTTCCTTTTTAAATTTTTCCTGTTTACATGGTGTTTTCCATAAAATTTTGAGGCTTCTAACACAATTTCTGTTAAAAACTGCTCAATCTCATCATTCCCTTGTCCAATGGGCCTGGCAACCCTGTATGATATGTAGTATTGAGCAATATCTAATGGACCATTTCTGTCTAGATTTGCTCTTTACAGTGCCAAAAATATTCGTGTGTATGAATTATCAGGAACAAATTCCCAGCAGTTTCTATATGCAAAACAACTGCAAACTGAGAATCAATGATGGTATTAAGAGATTCAGGAGAGTCTAACAATACCATAAGAGTAGCATACAACTCTGATTTTGAACTGAAGCCTATGGAATTTGATCAACTTTCTTATTTTTTTCTGACATGTAGCCTGCCATTCCTGACTTATTTGCATCCATATAAAATGTGAGTGATCCAAAAATAGGTTTTTCTTTCCCAATATGTGGGAATATCTAGTGAGTTCCTTTATCAGACTGATTTACTTGCTTTTAGGATGTTTGATATTAATCTCTGAAATAATTGCTACAAGCTCTTTGCCAATCTTCATTAATTATCCATAATGGCATAATCTCAGAATTAGTATAGGGCACTACTATTTCTGCTGGATCTGTTCCTGACAGCTGACAAATTCATATTATTCCTTTTTTAAATAAATTGGCAATATTTTTATATACGTCTTTAATTTTTACTCTGCATATGTGCCATAAACAACCATTCTAAAATATTACCCTCTCTCCATAAGAATTCCAGTAATGGAATGTTTTGAATGAATGATGACCAAAATACAATTCAGGTGAGGATCTATGTGACTCGCATATTCATCTTGTAGTCTCTTTTCTACCAAAGTTAACTCCTGCTTGTCTGCAGGGTTTACCTGTCTCAGAGTATATAGGCTGGATTCTCCTTACAACATTTGAAACTAATTGCTTAGTTCTTGTGTAGTAAATCCAATTCTGAGTCTTCCCCAATTGATCTCTCCCAATAATTTATAGAAGGGATAATTACAATACATACATATACACCTGACAGACTTCATTATACAAGCATTGATACTTAAAGTGTCTTTTCTAACCTACCTGCGGTGGCATACACTGTTGATCCTAAAACTTGTGAGCAGAAGGCAGGAGGATCTCTGTGAATTTGAGGACAGTCTGGTCTCTATAATGGGTACAAGATTTCCCAGTACTATGTCATGAAACTGTGTCAAAGTAAAAAAAAAAATGCCTTTTCCTATGGCGATTTGTCTGGGTTGATATACGAAACAGCAATTATGTCCTGGTACTCTCTATAAGGACATGGTTTTTCTCTAAGAAATAAGCACTGTGAAATATTACAATAGTTTTAAATATCTCAGCAGATATCCAGAGGAACAGAGACATGACAATCTAGGTCTGTGATTCAATCTTGCTGCCCTGCCTGTATGTAACAGCTAAGCTCTCATTGCACAGCCTGAGTTTGTACAGTCTGAACAACTAGGATGTCCTGTAGGAACCCATGCAAAGCATACAGAAAATGAGAGCACAAACTGTATGGCAGCGTATGTGAGGGTTCCCAATGTCAATCAACAGACAAGATCATAAGAGAGCATGAGCAATCACTGGCAAGGAAGTCAACATGAAATCTCAGAGACCAACAAAGCCCACAAACCAAAAAAGTCTAGAGGTTCTAATCACAGACTTAAATTAACAACATGGGCATGGAAGGCATGTTCATATCAGTTAACACACATGATGGTAGAACAATCAAAGATTAGCAGGCTTTGGGACATAGGTAAAGTGGTAGATAACAACAGAATGCATCAAAAGGGGAAAGGAGGATAAGTGACTAAATAGGAATGACAAGGACAGGGAAATAAACGGGAGGAAACAAATGAACGAGAGGGGAATGGAAAAGAAATAGAGGTAAAGGAAAGGAAGAAGGAAATTGGGGTATGGGAAGGGAGTGGAAAGAGGAAGACAGGGATGAAAAAGAAAAGAGTGAAAAGGGAAAAGCAAAAGATACAAATTTTGTAAAAATTTTTTTTATAACACTGGAAAAAATTAGTCCAGATACAAATATTTTGTATCCTATATTCAACAGAGAGTAGTGAAAAATTCCTGAGTTGCGGTTTCCAAGCTGGACATCAATCAAAGAGCAAAGACATGCCCTGAGTATACCCATGGATTTATATGGCATTCTCATTTAACTATAGAGTTATAAGGGGATTTAATATCATTGGAAATGTAAACCAAATTGACACCAACCTTCCAAAAGACAGAAAAGGTTACTACAAAAAATAGGAAATGGATGGACAGAGTGAAAAGCAAGAATTACTCAGGAAGACATGTTGCAGCCCAGTGCTGAACCCCAACACTGATGTTTACTTTATTACAAAAATCCACGTCCTAGAGCCCAGGGCCAACCCTATGGATCATGAAAAATTGACAACAATAAGGGTTTCTGGATGCTAATCGGTAAAAATTCTTGGAAAAGCTGATGTGGCCTGATGCTACCACCTGAGCCAATCGTAGATAACAACTTGGCCAGACATCTCCTGTACCATAGTCACCAAGGCAGTGAGTCACCACAGGTAGGAAGCCTGCTAGCCCAAGCCTTCCACTACATCAGCTCTGCTAACCAAACCCCAATCCACTGCCATTCCCCCAACCCTAACACCACCCTGTCTCACCATCACCATAAAAGTCAGATGTGGTACAGATGCTAAGGGACCATAGGTGCAAGGGCACATTACTATATCCAGAAAAATTTTAAATTACTATAGATAATTCCCTGATAACTCTAAACTCAAACGATATCTATGTACACATTCAGCACTACACATCTACTAGAAGCAAAACTTCAACCCATGGTGGTTAACTATGCTCAGAAAAGCAGAGGAAATAAATTGTCTCAACCATCATAATCAATATAGGATGGGGACAAATACACAAACACACACACACAGACACCACAAACAACAAATAATAAAAATAACAAAAGTGAACACTCATTGGTCACTGGAATCACTAAAATTCAGTGGACTCAATTCTCTAATAAATAACACAAACTAGCAGAACGTATTTAAACAAAATCCATCATCTGCTGCATGCATGAAACACACCGCAACCTCAAAGATAATCATTACCTCAGAGTAAACAGTTGAAAAGATTTTCCAATCGAACAGACTCAAGAAGCAAGTTAGTGTAGCCATTCTCAGAGCAAACAAAACAGACTTGACGCCTAAATTAATCAAAAGAGATGAGGAAGACTACTTCATATTCATCAAAAGAAAACTCTACCAAGACAACATTTCAATTCTTAAACTCTATATCCCCAACAGAAGGGTTCCAAATTTTATAAAAACACATTACTGAAGCTGAGAAGGAGCTAACAGTAGATAGTATTACCAGCCTATTTAGAATTCTCATTAAGCCATAAAGTGAAAAGAAAGTAAGGAAATGTCATGACATGAATAAAATGTTGTTTTAATCTTTCTTACTATGCAAAAGTCTTGATGTTTAAATTTTCCTAGAAGTCAAGTGTTAATATGATTTCTAATAAGATGATTCTTATAAAAGTGGAGCTGGTGAGTTCTTGGCTAATTATGATCAAGATGGTTAATTTTGTATGTTTTTCTGGAGAATTGCTCATTTCAGCGATAGCACATTAGAGTTGAGAGACAGAAGAGGATAATGCACCATCCAGCAGCAACTCAAGACCAACACAAGGACAGACATAAGGACAGTAGAATCACCACCATTGTGCTGCAGGCAGATGTGGCCATCAGCACCATAGCCCTGGGCTACAAGGACAAGTATCAGGAGCACATGGCTACAAAGTCCACATGTTCACTGGGAAATGAGCTCTAACTTCTACTCAATCAGAATATTCCTCACAAACAGTGCCAAACTTCTTGAACACCTAATACCACTTTACCTAAGCCAGTTAATGTCCACAGAATAGATCCCAAATTCTTCCTTCTCATGTCTATGATGCCTTTGGATTTGTTCATGAACTCCACTGATGATACAACTCAGACCACTAAGTATCGTAACAGTTGTGTCTGTGCTGGTGATACAGAAAAGACAGACTTGGGACTCAGGAGGTTTGCCTGCCTGCTGACAATAAAGTCTCAGTGTCCTACAAACCAGGCAATGTCTGCCAAACACTCTCAGATCATGCAAGCACCAGGTAGAGCAGTGATGCAGCCCATTCTCACACTTCTGCTTTTCTAGATAGATTATGGCATGGCATGTCACTGTGGTGTGGGGCACTTGACATTTCTACATGTATGCCAAACACAGATTCAATTCTGGTGTTATCTCGTCACACATTTTATTGGAGATATGATAAGTGAGAAACTGTTCCCAAAAGACTCATGTGTGAAAAGTTTTGTGCCCAGCATGTAGACCCAGCTATGGCCAGGTAATTGATTTGTGAACTTTTGAGCCAATCCATCAATTAAATCTTGTTACTGGAATGTGATCAAAATAGAACTGGAGGCTCTGTGATGTCTCAAGAGTCATGCCTTAAAAAGTAGGACTTCTCTCAAGCCCCTTCTCATCTCTCTCTCCTGCTCAGCTGCCATTAGGTAAGCAGCCTTCCCCTGACATGGACTTGTTCCATGATATTCAGCCTCACATTTGACTCAAAGCAATGAACCCGAAGAAATAGAAAGAAATTGTGAAAACCTTCCTGTCTTTAAGTTATCTTCCTGAGATCCATTTTCACAGTGAAGAAACAATTTCCACACATGGCACAATCTACACAAGCCCATGCTTCTCCTAGGTACATCTGAAAAATGGGCTCCAAATGAAGACACAGGCACAGGAAGCAAGCTAGTGAGTGCCTAGTCACATGCAGATGGTATAAGATATATGGAGTTCCCAAACAACTGTTTGTAACCTATATGACTCTTGTTCCTGCTCTATGTCTGTCTTTCAAAATAAATGTTCAACACTAGGTATGGTAGCAAACAACTTTGACCCCAGCACTAAGGAGGAAGAAGTGGGTGGATTTCATGAGATCAAGGCCACACTATTCTACCAGGAGAGATCCAGGCCAGCCATGGCTGGATTATAAGACCCTGTTTCAAAATGACAACAAGAACCCATGTCAGTAACTACACTTTATCAAAAAGAAGAGGTGAGAGAAATTATCAGGAGCTGAAGAGTAAGGGAAAATTCTCCTGTGAAAGCCAAAAGACTAATTTTTCTCCAGATCCTTCAGTGAGAATATAACCTACATTCTTGACTTCAATATATGGAGATTTGTGTGGGACTTGTGCATTGCAGAACTATAAGATGGTGAACTTATCGTGTTCAAGCAATAGAATTTGCCCTAAAATGTTACAGAAGAAATAAAAAAACAGACACAAATGATTTACTTCTTTTCGTGATGAGGTTCTTCCAATTTGAAGGATCTAAAAGGGCATCAATGCATGAATTTTTCTACTGAGCCTTGCACAAATAACTCAGACATAGAAACTCTCAGAGAGAAGGGGAAGTCTGCATGTTCAGGGCTGTGTTTGGTGCAGGCAGCTGGTGAGAGTCTCAGAGGAGGTTTCTGTTCGAGGCTGAAGCACTGTGGGAGGAAGTTTAAAACCTTGAAGACAGTAATAATCTGCCATGTCTTCAGCCTGGACACTGCTGATGGTGAGACTGAAATCTGTCCCAGATCCACTGCCTGTGAAGCGATCAGGAACCGGTGTCCAGAGTGGATGCTGAATAAATCAGCCATTTAGGAGCCTGCCCTGCCTTCTGTTGGAACCATGATAAGACATAACTATATACATTCTCACTTGACTTGCAGCTTAATGTGACCCTGTCTCCTACTGATGCAGGCAGGGATCTGGGAGACTGAGTCATCACACTGTCACCACGGGAACCTGAAATCAGAAATAATTGATATAAACATATTCACACAAAACTCCATGATGCAAACACTGAAATTTAAAATTTTTTTCTAATGGCAATATGTCTGCATAATATTGACTTGCTACAGAAAAAAAGGTACTCTATTGTATGTATCCAGTAACTGTTATTTCTCTACAAATGAATTAATCTGAAGATGTTATTACATTTTTAAATTCCTCACCAGACACCCAGAGCAGCAGGAATATGAAGATCTGTGTCTGTGAGTCCATCTTGATGCTCCTGCCTGTCTGGTGCATTTCAGTTCTCACTGCACAGCTCGGTTTATAAAATAAGGGCAGCTGGGCTGGTCTGTAGGCACCTATGCAAAGCAGTCAGCAAATAAAAAAGTAAATTGCCTGGGCAGAGGGGTGTCAGAGTATCTGGGTTAAATCAAGAGTAAAAAATAACATCAAAGTGTGTAAGCAATCACAGGGAAGAATGAGAACACAGAAGCTCCAGGACAAACTTAGAGCTCTCTAGCCACAAGTGTTCTGGTGCTCTCAGGACAGGATTGGTTCAAAATGAAATATATTTATAATAGGTGAGTTTTACAGAAAAAAAAAAATAGTAGATCTACCATTGAACGACAATACAAGGGTAACAATGAACATGCTGGGCCATAACAGAAAGAAAGGAAGAAAGAAAGAAAGAAAGAAAGAAAGAAAGAAAGAAAGAAAGAAAGAAAGAAAGAAAGAAAGAAAGAAAGAAAGAAAGAAGGAAGGAAGGAAGGAAGGAAGGAAGGAAGGAAGGAAGGAAGGAAAGGAAGGAAGAAAGAAAGAAAGAAAGAAAGAAAGAAAGAAAGAAAGAAAGAAAGAAAGAAAGAAAGAAAGAAAGAAAGAAAGAAAGAAAAGAAAGAAAGAAAGAAAGAAAGAAAGAAAGAAAGAAAGAAAGAAAGAAAGAAAGAAAGAAAGAAAGAAAGAAAGAAACAAAGAAAGAAAGAAACAAAGAAACAAAGAAAGAAACAAAGAAAGAAACAAAGAAAGAAACAAAGAAAGAAACAAAGAAAGAAACAAAGAAAGAAAGAAAGAAAGAAACAAAGAAAGAAACAAAGAAAGAAACAAAGAAACAAAGAGAAACAAAGACAAGAAAGGAAGGAAGGAAGGAAAGAAAGACAAGGAAGGAAGGAAAGAAAGACAAGGAAGGAAGGAAAGAAAGAAAGAGGAAAAGGAAAAAGAGAAAAGAAAGAAGCAAAGAAAGAAAGGGAGAAAGAAAGGATATTGGAGGGAAGAAATAAAGAATGAGGAAAAGAAGGAGAGGATAGAGAGGAATGAAAGAATAAAAAGGGTGCAGAAGAGGAGAGGAAAATTTTGGAGGAGGGAAGGGAAATGCAGGAGAGGAGAGAGGGAATTTAAGAGGTAAAGAAGGAACATTAAAAGACTCCTTTTGGGGAAGGGGAGCTAGAGAGAATACTCAGTGGCAAAGTTGTTGTTCTTGCAGAGGACCCAGATGTGATTACAAGCACTCACATGATGGCTCCTAGACATCCATAACTCCATTTCTAGGCACATGCATAGTACACAGACATACATACATTCAGTTCAAGATGTGAATCCTTAGTTCTACTCTGCAGCCATGTCTGCTGCCTGCTGCCTCCATTTTTGCTACCATGGACTCTAATCACCTGAAAGTTCATGGTGTTTTTTCACAATAGAAAAATAACTAATGTAAAGGGACAATTCATCAAGACTATGTTATAATTGTGAAGAGATACACACCAAACATGGAAAACTGTATGTGGTCTGAAAGACTGTCTTTCTTTGCTTTATAATGATTTCCAAAGCCAAACTGTTGATCAATTTGTATTTGAAGAATACATATATAGTATCATTAACCATATTTTTATATTTGATTTCTCCATCATAAACATTGAATTTACTCACAAAAATGTTATATAAAGTCAGGAAGATAAATTATATCAACACAAAATTATATCATTCCTTCATTAGTATGCAGGGAGGTGATGGGGTCTCCACATCTAGAAAGCAAAGGGAAGTCAGAAGGATGCAGAGTAGAAATAAACAGACAGACAGCAGATATGTGACAGAGAAATGAATATGATGTGTTCTCTCACATTCATAAATCTTAGATTTTTGAACTTAATACTGTGTGTGTGTGTGTGTGTGTGTGTGTGTGTGTGTGTGTGTGTGTGTGTAAAAGGGAAACAAATAGAGGTGGAAGAACAATTTGTGAGAGAGTGAGCATGGAACAGAAAGAGTCAAGCACAGGACATGTCTTAACTAGATTTGCAATTGCTGTGATGACACATGAGGACCAAAGCAGCATCCTGATAAACTGTTTTATTCTGGTTTCACTTACAGGCAGCAGTCCATCAGTGAGAGAAGTCAGGACAGGAACTCAAACAGGGCAGAAACCAGAGGCAGGAACTGATGCAGGAGAGTACTGCTTACAGGCTTGCACTCATGACTTCCATGTCTTGCTTTCTCATACAGCTAAGAACCACTGGCCTAAGGATGGCTCCACCCACAATGAACTGAAACCTTCCCACAAACAGCAAAGTCCTTCAGACTTGCCGTCCCCCTATTCTTTCTTACTAAGTTCATTTTTCTCTCCTATAATGTATCCCAACCTCATTCTCCCCTCCCTCAACTCCAACCAGCTCCATGCCCCATCTCCCATCTCTCCCATCTCCACCCCACCTCACTCCATGTTTCCCCCTGAGCAGAGCAGGCCTCCCAGGGTTACTTCAAACAGGACATATAAAGGTGGAACAAGGCTAAACATGAACCTCTACATCAAGGCTTGCTGAGAGAGTCCAGCAGCAATAAAGGACTCCAAAGGCAGGCAAAATGGACAGATCCTGCCCCAACACACTCAAACTTTTACGAATTCTACAAGAACACCAGGCCAGATAAGAGTAAGACATATGTAGGGGACTTACAGGCTCCAGGTCTGCTGCTTCAGTCTCTGTTAGCCCCTAAGAGTCCTAAGCAGTTGACTCTGTGGGGATTGTTCTCCTGCTGTCAATGAGCACTCTGGACCCTGCAATCCCTCCTCAGGTTTCCTGAGCTCTCTCTAATGTTTGGCCCTGGACTTCTGCATCTACTTCCCTCAGAAGACAGAAGAAGCTTCACTCTCAATTGAGGTTCCATCCTTTCAAATGAGTACAGTTTGTGGCAAGTTGACATAAAAACCAGTCAGAACAGGATAAATGTGGTATAAACATTATAAACCTGAAAAGAGTTGCTTATATAAAAGCCAACACTATGTAAAATAGTATATGCTAATAAGGATGATTTAAAAAAATTAAATGGAAGCAAAGGGAACACAGGCTAGAATACTTGGAAACTCTGTAGCAGTTAGAGAGGGCAAAGGATATACTCTGTTCTAGATCATACAGTTTAGAATACAGGCTACCAAACAACTTAACTTCAGTCCACAGAATTCAGCCATTGTCTTCTGACATACAGAACTATAAAATGATGAAAATTTCAAATGTAAACCACAGGTCTTTTGTATTAAGTTATTAATGAAGTAGAAAGCTCATATAAAGGCTTTTGTGAAATCTTACTATAAAGACATTCATATCATAGGATGTAAGAGACACTACACACATTAATTTTCTGTTGCTCTCTGTGTCAATCACATCAATGAGCCAGGCTTTGGGCTTTTGGGTAAATGGAGAAATACACAGGTTACTGCTGTGTAGGCAGGTGTTGAGGATCTCAGAGGAGGTTTGATCAGGAGGCTTCAGCTCTGTGGCTGAGAGCACCCTGCCACCAGGTGAATGACACCCACTATGCCTCATCTCTGGGGCATGGCAGTAAAACTCTTGTGTTTCCCACAGTGTGTAGGGAGAGAGCCTGGACACCCTGGAGATTAAGACAGATGATATATATATATATATATATATATATATACATACATATACATATATATATATATATTGAAGCAAAATATAGGCCCTCTAGAAAAATTGTCAACACTTAAGAGCACTGCCTGCTTTTCCAGAGAATCTGGATTATTTTCCCAGCGCTCACATAAAGGTTCATAACTGTCTGTGGACATAGTTCAGGGTGACCCAAGTGCTGTGTCTCTGCTGGTGATACAGAAAAGACAGACTTGGGACTCAGGAGGTTTGCCTGCCTGCTGACAATAAACTCTAAGTGTCCTACAAACCAGGCAGTGTCTGACAAATTCTCTCAGATCATGCAAGTACCAGGTAGAGCAGTAATGCAGCCCATTCTCACTCTTCTGCTTTTCTAGATAGATTATGGCATGGCATGTCACTGTGGTGTGGGGCACAGACATTTCTACATGTATGCCAAATACAGATTCAATTCTGGTGTCATCTCAACACACATTTCATTGGGGTTATGATAAGGTTAGAAATTGTTCCCAAAAGGCTCATGTATGAAAAGTTTTGTACCCAGCATGTAGACCCAGTTATGGCCAGGTAATTGATTTGTGAAGTTTTGAGCCAATTGATCAATTTAATCTTGTTACTAGCATGTAATAGAGATAGATCCTGGGGGCTTGTGTGAGGTCACAAGAGTCATGCCTTAGAAAGTAAGACCTGTCTCAAGCCCCTTCTCATCTCTCACTCCTGCCCAGCTGCCATTATGTGAGCAGACTTCCCCTGCCATGGACTTGCTCCATGATTTTCAACCTCATATTGATGCACATCAATAAACCCAAAGAACCACGTAGAATAAAAATGTGACAACCTTCCTGAGTTTAAGTCGTTTTCCTAAGATCCTTTGTCACAATGAAGAAACAATTACCACACTTGGCACAGTCCACACAAGACAATGCTTTTCCTAGGTACATCTGAAAAACATGTTCCTAATGTTGACAGAGGCACAGGAAGCAGGTTAGTGATTGCCTATTCACATGCAAATTGGAATAAGATATATGGAGTTCTCAAACAACTGTTTGTAGCCTATATGACTCCTGTTTCTGCTCTATCTCTGTGTTTCAAAATAGAAGCTCAAGCCTAGGTATGGTAGCAAACAATTTGATCCCAGCACTAAGGATAAAGAATGAGGTGGATTTCATGAGATCAAGGCAGGCTATACTATCAGGAGAAGTCCAGGCCAGCCATGTCAGAATAGCAAGACCCTGTTTCAAATATAACAAGAACCCAATAGGTACCCAAGTAATTTTTAAATAGAATATGTTTGAAATTGGTTACCATATTGTTTCCATTGATGTGCGTAATGTTTCCCTCAACAAATATCAAACACTCTTGATTATTGTAAGACACAGAGACAAGAAGATGGGTTATCTTGATACAAAATCATATTCACCATAGCGTGGTGTAGAGTAGTGTAGAGTGCAGCATCTCAGTCTCCACATTTGGAGATCAGATGAGAAGATCATAGAGGGAAATGTGGCCCATGAACTGGAGTCATGGATCAGACATGTTGCCTAGGAATTCAAAGAGCATATTTTCTCGAATTATGAATCTTGCATGTATACAGATACATAAAACCATGTCTGTTGGCAACAGGAGGGAGGGAAGGGGATAAAGGGAGAGAGAATGAGGTGGGGGCCAGAAGCGTATATAAAAAAATTTAAAAGGAAACCCGAGAAGGAAGAGGTTAGTTGAAGGGAAACTGGGAAGAGTCATAAAGCAGAAAATGATGGACACGAACTTTGTTAAAATGTAAATTTTTGCTTTAGGAAATACATCATTATTTATATCAGTAAGTAGAGTGAACAGAAAAGAGGAAATGAGAGAAATTACCAGTAGCCAAAGAGAGGGTGAATTCTAGGACCTGTGAAAGGCAAAAGACCAGTACTTCTCCAGATCCTCCAGGGAGAATACAGCCAACAATCTTGACTTCAAGCAATGGAGATTTGTGTTGGACTTGTGCATTCCAGAACAATAAGATGGTGTACTTATCATGTTCAAGCCACAGAGTTTGCCCTAAAATTTTACAGAAGAAATAAAAAAACAGACACAAATGATTTACTTCTTTTTGAGATAAGGTCCTTCCAATCTGAAGGATCTAAAGGGGCAGCAGTGCATTAATTTTCTGCTGAGCCTTGGACAAATAACTCAGGCACTGAAGCTCTCAGAGAGAAGGGGAAGTGTGCATGACCAGGGGGTGTTTGGGGCAGCAGCTGGTGAGACTTTCAGAGGAGGTTTCTGTTCGAGGCTGAAGCACTATGAGAGGAACGATAAATGCTGCAGACAGTAATAATCAGCCTGGAAACTGCTGATGGCGAGAGTGAATTCTGTCCCAGATCCACTGCCTATGAAGTGATCAGGAACCCGCAGTGTCCAGAGTAGATGCCAAATACATCAGGAATTTTGGAGCCTGCCCTGCTTTCTGCTGGAATCCTGCTACAGAGCTATATACATTCTGACTGGACTTGCAGATTAATGTGACCCTGTTTCCTACCGATGCAGGCAGGGATCTCAGAGACTGAGTCATCACAATGACCCCAGAGGAATCTGAAATCAGAAACAATTCATTTAAATATATTTACACAAACCTCCATGATGCAAACATTGAAAGATAAAATGTTTTTTCTAATGGCATTATGTCTGCATAATATTGATTTGCTACAAGAAATACCTACTATATCCTGTGTATCCAGTAACTGTATGTTTTCTACAAATGAATTAATCTGAAGATATTTTTAGATTTTTAAATTTCTCACCAGACACCCAGAGCAGAGGAATATGAAGAACTGGGTCTGTGACTCCATCTTGATGCTGCTACCTGTCTGGTGCATTTCAGTTCACACTTCAAAGGCTTGATTTATAAAATTAGGGCAGCTGGGATGGCCTATAGGCACCTATGCAAAACAGCCAGCAATTAAAGAAGGAAATTGCCTGGTCAGTGGTGTGTGAGAGAATCTGGGTTAAATCAAGAGCCAAAAATAGCATCAAAGGGTGTAAACAATCACAGGGAAGGACAAGCACATAGAAGATCAAGGACGCACTTAGAACACTCTCACCACAAATGTCCAGATGCTCTTAGGACAGGATCAGTTCAAAATGAAAGATATTTATAAGAGATGATATTTACAGAAATAATAGTAGATCTACCATTGAGTGACAGACCAAATGTAATAATGATTATGCTGGGCAATAACGAAGGAGAGAAAGAAAGAAAGAAAGAAAGAAAGAAAGAAAGAAAGAAAGAAAGAAAGAAAGAAAGAAAGAAAGAAAGAAAGAAAGAAAGAAAGAAAGAAAGAAGGAAGGAAGGAAGGAAGGAAGGAAGGAAGGAAGGAAGGAAGGAAGGAAGGAAGGAAAGAAAGAAAGAAAGAAAGAAAGAAAGAAAGAAAGAAAGAAAGAAAGAAAGAAAGAAGAAAGAAAGAAAGAGGGAGCAAAGAAGGAAGGTAAGAAGGAAGAAAGAGAGAAAGAAATAGGAGGGGAAGGAAGGAAGGAAGAAAGGAGGGAGGAGAGAAGGAAAATGAAAAAGTAAAGAAAGAAAAGAAAGAAAAAGAAAGGGAGAAAGAAAGGAAATTGAAGGGAGGAAATGAAAGAATGAGAAGAAGAAGGAGAGGATAGAGAAGAATGAAAGAATAATGAAGGTATAGAAGACGAGGGGAAAATTTTGGAAAAGGAAAGGGAAATGTGGGAGAGGAGAGAGGGAGTGTAGGAGGTAAAGAAGGAGTAAAATTGAATGTTTCCTTTTGTATTGGAGCGACAGAGAATGCTCAGTGGCCAAGAGCACTTGTTGCTCTTGCACAGGACCAAGGTTTGACTACAAGCACTCACCATGATGGCTCCTAGACATCCATAACCCATTTCTAGCTACACACATGGTACACATACATACATACATGCAGTTCAAGATGTGAATCCTTAGTTCTACTCTGCATCCATGACTGCTGCCTGCTGCCTCCATTTTTGCTACCATTTACTCTAATCATCTGAAAGTTCATGGTGTTTGTCACAATAGAAAAGTGACTAATGTAAGGGGACAATTCAACAAGACTATGTTATAATTGTGAAGAGATACACACCAAACATGGAAAACTGTATGTGGTCTGAAAGACTGTCGTTCTTTGCTTTATTGTGAATTCCAAAGTCAGACTTGATCAATTTGTTTATAAAGTATACATACATAGTATCATTAACCATATTTTTACATCTGGATTTATCCTTCATAAACAAACAACAACAAATGCAAAAGAACAAGACCTAACAATCATTGGTCATTGGTACCGATAAACATCAGGGGAATCAATTCTGCAAAAAAAATGACACAAACTAACACAATGGATTGGAAATGAAATCCATTCTTCTGATGCATGCATGAAACACACCTCAACCTCAAAGATAAACATTACCTCAGAGTAAAGAGTACAGAAAAGATTTTACAAGCATATGGACCAAAGAAGAAGCTGGTGTAGCCATTCTAATATCTACCAAAATAGACTTGATCCCTAAATTAATCAAAAGATATGGGGAAGGACACTTCTTACTCACCAAAAGAAAAATCCACCAAGGTGACATTTCAATTCTTAACATCTATATCCCCAACAGTACCGTTCCCACTTTTGTAGAAACACAATACTGAAGCTGAGAAGGAGGTGACATTAGGTAGTATTACCAGCATGTTTAGAATTCTTATTATGTCATAAATTGAAATGAAAATAAGCAATGTCATGACATGCATAGAAAGATTTTTTAAAAATTTTTGTAATATGCAAATATCTTGTTAGTCAAAATTTTCTACAAGTCAGAATACTAAATTGCATTTCTAATCAGATGACTGTTATAAAACTGGTGCTGGTGAGTTCTTGACTAATTATAATCAAGACAGTAAGTTTTGCATGTTTTCCAGGGTAATTTCTCAATTAAGAGATCGCACATTAGATTTGAGAGACAGAAGAAGACAATGCACCATCCAGCAGTAACTGTAGACAAACACAAGGACAGACATAAGGACAAGAGAATCACCACCATTGTACTGCAGACAGATGTGGGCATCAGCAACCTAGCCCTGGGCTACAAGGACAAGTATCAGGAGCACATAGTTAATCAATCCACATGATCACTGGGAGATGAGCTCTAACTTCTAGCCAAGCAGAATATCCCTCACTGGCAGTGCCAACCTTCCTTAACTTCTGATACGGCTTTACCTAAGCCAGTTAGGTCTTCCTTCTCATGTCTAAGGTGCGCTTTGCTTTGTTTCATGAACTCATCTAATGATACAACTCAGACCACTAAGTATAGTAAGAGTCTGTTGTGATGCAGAAAAGACAGAGTGAGGACTCAGGAGTTTTACCCTCCTGCTTACACTAAAGTCTCAGTGGCATACAAAGTCAGGCAGTGTCTAACAAACACTCTCAGATGATGCAGGCACCAGGAACACCAGGTGATGCAGCCCATTCTCACACTCCTGGCCCTCTAGGTGATGTACGACGTGACATGTCATTATGGAAGGGCTGTTAAACCTTGCTACACAGCTCTACATGTATGATAAATACAGATTCAATTCTGGTGTCACCTCAACACACATTTATTTGGTGTTATGATTTGCTTAGGAATTGTGCCCAGAAGGCTTATGTGTGAAAAGTTCTGTCCCCAGAGTATAGACCCAGCCTCACCCAGGTCATTGATTTGTAAAGTGTTCAGCCAATCCATCAATTTAATGTTGTTACTGGCACTTGATAGAAAGAGAACCTGAGGGCTGCTTTGAGGTCCCAGGAGAAATGCCTTAAAAAGGATAACTTGTCTCAAGTTCCTTCTCATCTTTCTCTCCTGCCCAGCTGCCATGAAGTGAGCAGCCCTCCCCTGCCATGGACTTGCTCCATGATATACAACCTCACATTTGACACACATCAGTGAACACAAAGAACTATGGACTGAAATTGTGACAACCGTCCTGCCTTTAAGTTGTTATGCTAAAATACTCTGTCACAGTGAAGTACAATTGCCACACTTAGGACAGTCTACACAAGTCAATGCTTTTCTGAGATGCTCCTGACACATGTGTTCCTAAAGATGACACAGGCACAGGAAGCAAGCTAGGGAGTCCCTATTCACATGCAGACTGGTACAAGGTATATGGAGTTCCCAAACAACTGATTGTAACCTATATGACTCTTATTCCTACTCTTTCTCTGTGTTCCAAAGAGATGCTCAAGCCTATGTATGGTAGCAAACAACTTTGACCACAGCACTAAGGAGGAAGAGGCAGGTGGATTTCATGAAATCAAGGCCAGTCGTGGGAGAATATTAAGACCTTGTTTCAAAATAAACAAGAACCCAATAGGTACCCAAGTAATTTTTAGCTAATACATGTTTGAAATTGGTTGCCATATTGTTTCCATTGAAGTACAAAATATTTCCCCCAACAAATTTCAAACATTCTTGATAATTGCAATACACAGAGACAAGACGATGGATCATCTTGATACAAAATCATATTCACCGTAGTGTGGTGTAGAGTAGTGTGGTCTGCAGCATCTCACTCTCCACATTTGGAAATCAGATAAGAAGACTGCAGAGCGAAATGTGACCCATGAACTGGAGGCATACATCAGACATGTTACCTAGGAATTCAAAGGGCATATTTTCTCTGGATGGTGAATCCTGGATATTTACAGATACATAAAAATGTGTTCGTGTGGGTGGAGGTAAGTGGAGAGAGGGAGAGAGAATGTGTGTGGGCCACAAGCATATGTAACAAAAAATAGAAGGAGCACCAGGGAAGGAAGGAGGATAGTTGACAGGAAAGAGAGAGGAGCCATGAGGAGAAAAGAATGAACATGAATTTTGTCATAATATAAAACTTTTGCTTTAGGAAATACAACATTATATATGTCAGTACGTAGAGTTTACAAAAAGGGGAAATAAGAGAAATTAACAGTAACCCAAATGAGAGGGAAATTCTAAAACCTGTAAAAGGGAAAAGACCAGTTCTTTTCCAGATCCCCCAGTGAGAATATAGCCTACCATCTTCATTTCAGTCCATGGAGAATTGTGTTTGACCTGTGCTTTCCAGAACTATAAGGTGATGACCAGAATTTGTGTTAAATGTTACATAAGAAATATTCAAAGGCATAAATGATTTAATTCCTTTTGAGCCAGGGTCCTTCCATTCTGAAGGATCAAAAGTGCATCTGATCATTAATTTTCTGTTGAGCCTTGTAACAACGATCCAGGCATAGAAGCTCTCAGGCAGATGGGGAAGTGTAAAGGTCCAGGGCTGTGTTTGGTGCAGGCAGCTGGTGAGACTCTCAGACGAGGTTTCTGTTCAAGGCTGAAGCACTGTGGGAGGAAGTTTATAATCTTGAAAACAGTAATAATCTGCCATGTCTTCAGCCTGGACACTGCTGATTGTGAGAGTGAAATCCGTCCCAGATCCACTGCCTGTGAAGCGATCAGGAACACCAGTGTGCCGAGTGGATACACCGTAGATCAGCAGTTTAGGAGACTTCCCTGGATTCTGCTGGTACCATGCTACATAGGTACCCACATTCTCACTGGACTTGCAGTTTATGGAGACACTGCTTCCTAGTGATGCAGGTAGAGATCTGGGAGACTGGGTCATCACAATGTCCCCATGAGAACCTGAAATCAGACATAAGCATGGATTATAAATGTAATCACATAAAACTTCATGATGGAAACATTAAAATTTAAAAGGTTTTTCTACTGGCATTGTGTCTGCCTAGTATGGACTGGCTACAGGAAATAGCTATTATATCCTTTGTATCCAGTGACCATTTGTTTCTCTAGAAATGAATTCATCTGAAGATAGTTTTACACTTTTAAATTTCTCACCAGACACCCACAGCAGCAGCAATGTGAAGATCTAGGTCTGTGACTCCATCTTGATGCCCCTGCCTGTCTGGTGCATTTCAGTTCTCACTTCATGGCTAGGTTTATAAAATATGGGCAGCTGGGCTGGCCTGTAGGCACCTATGCAAAGCAGTCAGCAAATAAAGAAGGAAATTGCTCAGGCAGTGGGGTGTGAGAGTATCCATGTTAAATCAAGAACCAAAATACCATCAAAGTGCATAAGCAATCACAGGACAGGATGAGAACATAGACGCTCAAGGACAAACTTAGAGCTCTCTAACCACAAAGGTCCAGATGCTCACAGGATAGAATCAATACAAAATCAAAGACATTTATAGCCAAGGACGATTTCAGAAATAATAGTAGAACTACCTTTGATGGACAATCCAAGGGAAACAGTAAACATAACTGAAAAGAAAAAAGAGAAGAAGAAAGAAAGACAGACAGAAAGAAAGAAAGAGAGAGAGAGAAGGAAAGATTGGCTGAGAGAAAGGAAAGAGAAAATGAAAGAATAAAGAGTGTGCAGAAGAATACAGGAAAGTTTGGATTGAGAAGGGAAGGGAAAAGCCTGAGAAGAGACAGGGATTGTAGGAGGTAAAGAAGGAGAAAAATTGAATGTTTCCTTTTGAATTGGAGCTACTGAGAATACTCAGTGGCAAAGAGCACTTGTTGTTTTTGCAGAGGACCCAGATTTGACTACAAGCACTCACCATGCTGGCTCTTAGACATCTATAAGCCCATTTCTAGCTACACAAAGGGGACACAAACATACATACATGCAGTTCAAGGTGTGAATCCTGAGTTCCACTCTGCAGACATGTCTGCTGCCTGCTCTCTCCATTATTGCTACCATGTACACTAATCATCTGAAAGTTCATGGTGTATTATCACAATAGATAAGTAACTAATGTAAGGGGTCAATTCAACCAGACTAGGTTATAATTGTGAAGAGACACACACCAAACATGGAAAACTGTATGTAGTCTGAAATACTATCATTCTTTGCTTTATCGTGGATTCCAAAGCCAAAGAGTTGATCAATTTGTTTATAAAGAATAAGTATATAGTATCATTAACCATATTTTTATATCTGGATTTCTCCTTCATAAACAAACAACAACAGCAAAGGCAAAGAACAAGACCTAAAAATCATTGGTCATTGGTACCGATAAACATCAGGGGAATCAATTCTGCAAAAAAATGACACAAAGTAACACAATGGATTTGGAACAAAATCCATCCTTCTGCTGCATGCATGAAACACACCTCAACCTCAAAGATAAATATTACCTCAGAGTAAAGAGTTGCGAAATAATTTTACAAGCATATGGACCAAAGAAGAGGCTGATGTAGCCATTCTAATATCTACCAAAATAGACTTGATCCCTAAATTAATCAAAATATATGGGGAAGGACACTTCTTACTCTTCAATAGAAAAATCCACCAAGGTGACATTTCAGTTCTTAACATCTATATCCCCAACAGTACCGTTCCCACTTTTGTAAAGACACAATACTGAAGCTGGGAAGGAGGTGACATTAGGTAGTATTACCAGCATGTTTAGAATTGAAATGAAAATAAGCAATGTCATGATATGTATAGAAAGATTTTTAGAAATTTTTGTAATATACAAACATCTTGTTAGTCAAAATTTTCTGCAAGTCAGAATGCTAAATTGCATTTCTAATCAGATGACTGTTATAAAACTGGTGCTGGTGAGTTCTTGACTAATTATGATCAAGATAGTAAGTTTTCCATATTTTCCAGGATAATTTCTCCATTAAGAGATCCCACATTAGATTTGAGAGACAGAATAGGACAATGCACCATCCAGCAGCAACTCTACACAAACACAAGGACAGACATAAGGACAATAGAATCACCACCATTGTAAGGCAGGCAGATGTGGGCATCAGCACCCTAGCCCTGGGCTACAAGGATAAGTATCAGGAGCACATGGTTAATCAATCCACATGTTCATTTGGAGATGAGCTCTAACTTCTAGCCAAGCAGAATATCCCTAACTTACAGTGCCCACCTTCCTGACCTCCTGATACAGCTTTACCTAAGCCAGTTAGGTCTTCCTTCTCATGTCTAAGGTGCTCTTTGCTTTGTTTCATGAACTCATCTAATAATACAACTAGACCACTAAGTATAGTAAGAGTTGTGTCTGTTGTGGTGATGCAGAAAAGACAGAGTGAGGATTCAGGAGTTTTGCCCTCCTGCTTACACAAAAGTCTCAGTGGCATACAAAGTCAGGCAGTGTCTAACAAACACTCTCAGATGGTACAGACACCAGGAACATCAGGTGATGCAGCCATTCTCACACTCCTGGCTCTCTAGGTGATGTACGACGTGACATGTCATTATGTAAGGGCTGTTAAACCTTGCTACACAGCCCTACATGTGTGATAAATACAGATTCAATTTTGGTGTCACCTCAACAAACATTTATTTGGTGTTCCGATTTGCTTAGAAATTGTGCCCTTATGTCTTATGTGTGAAAAGTTCTGTCCCCAGCTTGTAGACCCAGCTAAAACCAGGTAACTGATTTGTGAAGTGTTCAGCCAATCCATCAATTAAATGTTGTTACTGGCACTTGATAGAAAGAGAACCTGAGGGCTGCTGTGAGGTCCCAGGAGAAATGCCTTAAAAAGGATAACTTGTCTCAAGTTCCTTCTCATCCCTCTCTCCTGCCCAGCTGCCATGATATTAGCAGCCCTCCCCTGACATGGACTTGCTCCATGATATTCAACCTCACATTTGACACACATCAGTGAACCCAAAGAACTATGGACTGAAATTGTGACAACCGTCCTGCCTTTAAGTTGTTATGCTAAAATACTCTGTCACAGTGAAGAACAATTACCACACTTAGGACAGTCTACACAAGTCAATGCTTTTCTGAGATTCACCTGACACATGTGCTCCTAATGATGACACAGGCACAGGAAGCAAGCTAGGGAGAGCCTATTCACATGCAGACTGGTACAAGACATATGGAGTTCCCAAACAACTGATTGTAACCTATATGACTCTTGTTCTTGCTCTTTCTCTGTGTTCCAAAGAGATGCTCAAGCTTATGGATGGTAGCAAACAACTTTGACCATAGCACTAAGGAGGAAGAAGCAGGTGGATTTCATGAAATCAAGGCCAGCCGTGGCAGAATAGTAAGACCCTGTTTAAAATAAACAACAAGAACCCAATAGGTACCCAAGTAATTTTTAGCTAATACATGTTTGAAATTGGTTGCCATATTGTTTCCATTGAAGTACAAAATATTTCCCCCAACAAATTTCAAACATTTTTGATTATTGCAAGACACAGAGACAAGAAGATGGATTATCTTGATACAAAATCATGTTCACCGTAGTGTGGTGTAGAATAGTGTGGAGTGCAGCATCTGACTCTCCACATTTGGAAATCAGATAAGAAGACTGCAGAGGGAAATGTGGCCCATGAACTGGAGGCATACATCAGACATGTTACCTAGGAATTCAAAGGGCATATTTTCTCTGGATGGCGAATCCTGGATATTTACAGATTCACAAAAATTTGTTCGTTTGGGTGGAGGTAAGTGGAGAGAGGGAGAGAGAATGTGTGTGGGCCACAAGCATATGTAACAAAAAATAGAAGGAGCTCCAGGGAAGCTAGGAGGATAATTGACAGGAAAGAGAGAGGAGCAATGAAGGAGAAAAGGATGAACATGAATTTTGTCATAATATAAAACTTTTACTTTAGGAAATACAGCATTATATATGTCAGACCTAGAGTTTACAAAAAAAAGAGGAAATAAGGGAAATTAACAGTAACCCAAGAGAGAGGGATAATTCTAAGATCTGTGAAAGGAAAAAGACCAGTTCTTTTCCAGATCCTCCAGTGAGAATATAGCTTACTATCTTCATTTCAGTCCATGGAGATTTGTGTTTGATCTGTGCTTTCCAGAACTATAAGGTGGTGACTTGATCATGTTCAATCACAGAATTTGTGTTAAACTGTTAAATAAGAAATACTTAAAGGCACAAATGATTTAATTCCTTTTGAGCCAGGGTCCTTCCATTCTGAAGGATCAAAAGTGCATCTGTTCATTAATTTTCTGCTGAGCCTTGCACCAAGGATCCAGGCAGAGAAGCTCTCAGGCAGATGGGGAAGTGCACAGGTCCAGGGCTGTTTGGTGCAGGCAGCTGGTGAGACTCTCAGAGGAGGTTTCTGTACGAGACTGAAGCACTGTGGGAGGAAGGTTATTATGCTGCATACAAAAATAATCTGCCATGTCTTCAGCCTGGACACTGCTGATGGTGAGAGTAAAATCCGTCCCAGATCCGCTGCCTGTGAAGCGATCAGGAACACCAGTGGCCCGAGTGGATGCATCGTAGATCAGCAGTTTAGGAGCCTTCCCTGGATTCTGTTGGTACCATGCTACATAGTTACCTACATTCTCACTGGACTGGCAGTTTATGGAGACCCTGCTTCCTAGTGATGCAGGTAGGGATCTGGGAGACTGGGTCATCACAATGTCTCCATGGGAACCTGAAATCAGACATAAGCATGGATTATAAATGTATTCACATAAAACTTCATGATGCAAACATAAAAATTTAAAAGGTTTTTCCAATGGCATTGTGTCTGCATAGTATGGATGGCTACAGGAAATAGCTATTATATCCTTTGTATCCAGTAACCATTTGTTTCTCTAGAAATGAATTCATCTGAAGAAATTTTACACTTTTAAATTTCTCACCAGACACCCACAGCAGCAGCAATGTGAAGATCTGGGTCTGTGACTCCATCTTGATGCTCCTGCCTGTCTAGTGCATTTCAGTTCTCACTGCACACCTCGGTTTATAAAATTAGAGCAGCTGGGCTGGGCGGTAGGCACCTATGCAAAGCAGTCAGCAAATAAAGTAGGAAATTGCTTAGGCAGTGGGGTGTGAGAGTATCCGTGTTAAATCAAGAACCAAAAAACCTTCAAAGTGTGTAAGCAATCTCAGGGCAGGATGAGAACATAGAAGCTCAAGTATAAACTTAGAGCTCTCTAACCACAAATGTCCAGATGCTCTCAGGACAGAATCAATACAAAATCAAAGACATATATAGCCAAGGAAGATTTCAGAAACAATAGTAGAACTACCTTTGATTGACAATCCAAGGGAAACAGTGAACATAACTGAAAGAATGGGAAGAAAAAATTAAAGAAGGAAAGTAAGACAGAAAAAGAAAAGAAAGAATGAAAGAAAGAGAGAAAGAAAGAAGGATAGAGTAAGAGAGAAGGAAAGAAGGAAAGAAAGGCAGAGAGAAAGGAAAGAGAAAATGAAAGAATAAAGAGTGTGCAGAAGAATACAGGAAAGTTTGGATTGAGGAGGGAAGGGAAAAGCCTGAGAAGAGAGAGGGAATGTAGGAGGTAAAGAAGGAGAAAAATTGAGTGTTTCGTTTTGTATTGGAGCTACAGAGAATACTCAGGGGCAAAGAGCACTTGCTGTTCTTGCAGACGACCCAGATTTGATTAAAAGCACTCAAATTATGGCTCCGAGGAATCCATAACCCCATTTCAAGGCACACACATGGTACACATACATGCATACATGCTGATCAAGGTGTGAATCCTGAGTTCCACTCTGCAGACATGTCTGCTGCCTGCTGTTTCCTTTTTTGCTACTATGTCCTCTAATCATCTGAAAGTTCATGGTGTTTTGTCACAATAGAAAAATAACTAATGTAAGGGGTCAATTCAACAAGACTATGTTATAATTGGGAAGAGATACACACCAAACACGGAAAATAGTATGTGGTCTACAAGACTGTTGTTACTTTGCTTTATCATGGATTCCAAAGCCAAACAGTTGGTTGATTTGTTTATAAAGAATACATATGTGGTATCACTAACCATATTTTTATATTTAGATTTCTCCTAAATAAATATTAAATTTCCTGACAAAAATTATACATGAAGTCAGGAAGTTAAATTCTATCAACTCAAAACCATACCATTTATTCATTATTGTGGAGGGAAGTTATGGGGTCTCCACATCTAGAAAGCAGAAGGAAGTCAGATGGAGGCGGAGCAATGAAAAAACAGGCAGAGAGCAGATATGAGACAGAGAAATAAATATGGTATGTTCTCTCACATTTATAAATCTTAGACTTTTAACCTTAATTAAATTCCCCTCTCTCTCTATCTCTCTCTCTCTCTGTAAAATGGAAACAAAGGAGTGGGGGACATTTTGTGAGAGAGTGAACAGGAACAGAAAGAGGAGAGCACAGGACATGTCTTAACTAGATGTGCCATTGCTGTGATGACACATGAGGACCAAAGCAGCATCCTGAGGACAGGATTTATTCTGATTACTTCCAGGCAGCAGTCCATCAGTGAGAGAAGTCAGGGCAAGAAATCAAACAGGGCAGAATCCAGAGGCAGGAACTGATGCAGGAGAGTACTACTAATAGGCTTGCACTCATGACTTCTATGTCCTGCTTTCTCATAGAGCTAAGAACCATTGTCCTAGGGATGGCCCCACCCACAATGAACTCAACCCACAAATAATAAAGTCCTACAGGCTTGCCTTCCCCACATTCTTTCTTATTAAATTCATTTTTTCTCTCCCATAACATATCCCAAACTCATTCTCCCCTCCCTCAACTCCAACCAGCTCCATGCCCCATTTCCCATCTCTCCCACATCCACCTGACCTTATCCCATATTTCCCCTAAAAAGAGAGCAGGCCTCCCAGGGGTACCGCTCAAACAGGACATATAAAGGTGGAACAAGACTAGACTTGAGCCTCTGCATCAAGGCTGGAAGAGAGAGTGCATCAGGAAGAAAGGACACCAAGGGCAGTTAAAAGGGTCTGAGAACCGTCCCCCCCCCACAACACACTCCAACTTTTAGAATTCTACAAAAACACCAGGCTAGATTAGAATAAGTTATATGTAGGGACTTAGAGACTCCAGGTCTGCTGCTTCAGTCTCTGTTAGCCCCTAGGAGTCCTAAGCAGCTGACTCTGTGGGGACTGTTCTCTTGGTGTCATTGAGCTCTCTGGCCCCTCCAATCCCTCCTCCTGCTTTTCATCAGGTTTCCCTGAGCTCTGCACAGTGATTGGCCCTGGAGCTCTGCATCTGCTCCCCTCAGTTGCCAGAGGAAGCCTCACTCTCAGTTGAGGTTCCATCCTTTCAAATGAGTACAGTTTGTATCAAGCTGACATAAAAATCAGTCAGGACAGGGATGAATGCGTTTGATAGATTATAAACATGAAAATTGTTGCTTATACAAAAAGCCAACAATATATATAAAAGCATATGCTAATCAAGATGATTTATAACACAAAATGGAAGCAAAGGGAGCACAGGTTAGAATATTAGGAAACTCTGTTGAGTTGTAGAGAACAAAGGATATACTCTATTCTAGATCGTACAGTTTGGAATACAGGTTACCAAACAACTTAACTTCAGTCCATGGAATTCAGTCTTTGACTTCTGACATCCTGAACTATAAAACGATGAAAATTTCATATGTAAACAAAAGGTATTTTGTATTAACTTATTAAAGAAGTAGAAAACTCATATAAAGGCTTTTGTTAAATTTTCTATGAAGACATTTCACAAAATAGCATGTAAGAGACACTACACACATTAATTATCTGTTGCGCTCTCTGCCAATCACATCAATGAGCCAGGCTTTGGGCTTTTGGGTAAATGGAGAAGTACACAGGTTACAGCTGTGTAGGCAGCTGGTGAGGATCCCAGAGGAGGTTTTATCAGGAGGCTGCAGCTCTGTGGCTGAGAGCAGCCTGCCACCAGGTGGATGACATCCACTTTGCCTCATCTCTGGGGCATGGCTTTTATTACTTCTCTTCCCCACTCTCCACTTCCCTTCCAAGCAGATAGCCTACCCTGAGGGATTCCTTTTAGACCCTAAGGAATTGTCCTCTAGCTTCTTCTCGTTGCCACTCTTAAAGTCTTTTATTAAAGAGATTAAGAATGCCAAGAGGGAGTTCAATTTCCCAGGTCACAGATGCTCTGTGGAGCTCAGGAAGACTGCCTGTCACACTTCTTTTCTGCCTGTGAATTCCTTATTTCACATCAAATGATGATCATAAAGCTTCAAGAAAACTTAAAGATAACTTTACAGGTCCAACAGAGCTCTAGATATCATAACTTGGCATCCAAAACTAAAAAGGAAACTCGAATGTAAGTAGTAATAACAGAAACAAAATGATTCTGCAAGAGCTTACAATCGAGAATTGTGAAAATGCATGTGTGAGGTGAATTGTGATATTGTTTGAAAAGTACAGAACAGAAACATAAACAAAAAGGAGCACTAAGGTGTGAGAAGGCACATCTGTAATCTAGAACTTGGGTGAAAGGAACAAAAGGAGCAAAATGGGGTCAATTCTGGATCAGTCCAATCTGCGTGAGACAAGGTCTCATAAGACGTCATTAGTCACCTGAATGTGAGACAACGTAGGCATTTTATTTCCAATGAAAATCATGTGACTGATCTTGAACTGTAGGTCTGTATTTTAATCGATATGCTTCCTACTATTATATTGTAGAACTCCCTAAATAAGTAAATTGTAATTTTCATATAGGAGACATAAAATATCAAATTATTTCTTAAAACCACATCCAAGTTTCACCTACAAATTGCTAACATCCCATCATATGAGACTGAATCAGTATATGGGTGGAAGAAATTCCCAATCTCAAGGTCAAGAATAAGGAAGATGAGTGATTCTGTCCTGGACAGTGTCTAAATATTTGTCATGTGCTCTTGATCTATGAAATCATCATGATTTACTTTGTGACAGCTTCAATAAATCTACATTGTTCTTTCGTGTCATTTACTATTGCTCATTCAGATGGAACAGATGGAGAGCAAGGGACTAAAACATAAAAATCATATGCTAAAAACTGCAGTACAAAAAACTCATAAGATTCCCACAGTGTATAGCGATAGAGCCTGGAGACTCTGGAGCAATATACAATATATATATATATATATATACATACACACACACACACATACATACATATACATACATGCATACATACATATATGGTTTTTAAAAGCAAAATATATGGCCTAAAGAAAAATGTTCAACATATAACAGCACTGTCTGCTTTTCCAGAGAATCTGGGTTCTGTCCCCAGCACTCACATGGAGGTTTATAACTGTCAGTGGCCATAGTCCCAGGTTACCCAGGTCTTCCTTCTGGCTTCCATGGGTCCAGCACACACATGGTGCATTAATATTTAAAAGAAAAAGTATATTCTCAAACATATTTTTTAAAGTAATACAATTCTTAGCTACTATTTCCCAAAAATCACATTCCAAGACCCATAATCGATATATGAAATTCCTTTTGCTGCTGTTGAAAATGGACCACAAACCTGTGACTGAAAGCTACAGAAATTAACTCACATGTTAGATTCAGGTAGTCTGAACTCGATGAGTTGATTTTCTTAGACACAGCACCACTTTCCATAATCGCCAAAATGTAGGGACAGCAGGGAATGTTGATCTTAGATGCATATCAGCCTGAGACATTACAAGCTCAACTCAGCCTTGCTGTTCTAGCTCATAGGATCTCCCTCCAGACTCTGAGTGATCACAGATAATCAATATCCACAGCAAGAGAGAAGACATGATTGGATTTTTCCATAATCATTCACAAAAAGATACCTTATCTAGGTACACACCAATATCCTAGCAAAAGAGAGCAGAGGCAGGAGGGTTATCATGATTTCAAAGCCATCCTGGGCAAATATTAACTTTCAGGACAGCCAAGGCTGCATAACAAGGTACTACCTTAAAATATCAGAAAAATATATTGTTTTCTGTTCATCTCTCTGATGTTATCAAAAAACTATCAGAAATGTTTTGAGTGTGAGGAAGAAGGTCTCTGAGGGTAAAAACAATTCTAAGACACCTGAAGTGGGTAAGTTTTGTAGACAAGGCTTTCTCTCACAGTGATGCCTTCCAGTCCTCAGATTCCGGTTTCCCTACTGCCACCCACACTTCTGAAATCACCAACAGTTCCCAAAATATGATGAACAGTAAAAGAAATGTCTATTATAAAAGTGGGATTTCAAATCAGAAATGCTTTGATTAACCTGATTTATATGCATGCAATATATGTAGGTATAAACAGATGCATATTCATGCATATGAACATACATCCATATGTGCAGATAGATTTGACACACTATTAACCAATTTATTTTAAAAATTACTTATGTGAAATTTTATATTCACTTCCAAATAAACAATTTTCTCCTTTCTTTCTTGCCTTCAACAGTGCTATTGGATCTACATTAAAGAGAGATTATAGTTTTCTATTCACCAAGTTCTCTGGATTTGAACATATTTGTGATCTTTGATTCACTAAATACAGAAAAAGACCATTATTAATACTTTTTCCACCATGGTTATAGTTCACATTGTAGAAGAAACGTCAGTATTCTTAATATAGTTCTGATCCATGCAGTAAGTGGAGAAGTCATTGAAAATTATTGTTCTAGTAAGATTTCTATTGCTCTAATCAAACATTAAGACAAAAAGTCATTTAAGGAGGAAAGGGTTTATTTCAACTTACAGTTCTCAGTTCACCACCCATCACGAATAAAGTCAGCGTTAGAATTAAAGGCAGGAATCTAGCAACAGGTACTGAAGCAGAGGTCATGGAGGAATGCTGGTACTGGCTTGATCCTAATGACTTGCACAGCCTGCTTTCTAATACAACTCAGGACCAACTTCCCAGGGTAGATAGTTTTGGGGCACATGCATATTAATTATTAATTAATAAAATGCTGGGCAGACTGAACTGTAGGCCAATTTTATGGAGTCATTTTCTTAACTGAGGTTCTCTCTTCCCAAATGACACCTGTCATAAAGAACATGGACTTTATCTACTGGTTTTCCTCCAAGTATGATATACACCTTGTTGCTTATTCTGAAGTCACACACACACAGACACACACACACACACACACACACACACACACACACAACACACACACACACTAGTTTCTTCCACATAGCTCTTCTTGGCTGTAACTTTGCATATTATTCCCTTGCTAGGCAAATGTTAAAAGGAAACTCAGCTCAAACCTTGCTTTAATTGATCAATAGTTGGTGGTTTAAGCTCTGAAAATGAGGCTCCTTGATCAGCTTCAGGAGTTACTAATGTTTCAGATTCCAAGCAAGGATGTAAGGAGATAAGGACCAGGATGGGTAAGTAGTTATCTCTGAAGTTCTCCTGCTACTGATCTGTGTTCTGCCTTTGTGCAATACATAAGGAGCCCCTAGTGTTCCCAAGGAACCTTACTTCCATTGTTTGCTTGTTCAGTGTTTGTCAAAGAATTTGAAGTATACATTCCTTCCTAATTCTAGTGTCCTTTGACTCATGATGATTAGTTTTTTCTTTTTTTTAACAGAATAACTCAGACACAAATAAATTTTATACATAGGGAATGTCAGAAATTGAATAAAGAAAAATTAGGTCATTACTGCAATTTAAAGGCTTTCTGTTTCAAGATTATAGCTTATAAATATGAAATGAATATTCTTGATTTATTTCCAAACCATTTGGTCTATTAAAAGACACGGCCATAAGAGGATTTTCAATGACAAATCAGCATGTATAAACTATTGTCAATACAGGCAAAACTAGTGGAAAGAGGGTGTCTTTCATAAAGAAGCACTGATTAGGTGACTACAATAATTCTCACATTTATAAACTGCTACATCTTCAGTATGATTTCTGTTGGTAGTTGGAGTGAAATCTGTCCTAGACTCAATGCTACTGAACCAGTTAAGATTCCCAGGTAAATAACCAGATGAACAGATGAGGGGTCTGCTTCTGCTTCACTTGGTACCACACTAAAGAGCTTGTTGCTAGAGCTCTGTGTAGACACCACTGGCCTTGCAGCTGGTGGTGACCCTCTGTGCTGCAGACCTGGTCAGGGAGGATCACCACTTCAACCAGGTCCCTCCATTGCTTCTCTAATACTCTTTATTCTCTCCCTGTAGAAGCCAAGAGTTCATAGCTCTTCCTAGAGGTAGCAAACAGGAATAATTCTGTTAGAATCTTTTAATTTATGCACACAATCAAAAGTATATCTAGAATTCTACATGCATTTTATGTAGACAGGTCTGTACCTTACAAGAACTTCAAATCTCATTGAGATTTATTGGCAGGATGGCTGGTAATGATGAGACATAAGTAGTAAGTAACATTTTGTCTGACATCACTTGTCTCTGTGGTAACTCTCCTCTTTCTTGTCTTTCCTCTCTCTCTCTCTCTCTCTCTCCCTCTCTCTCTCTCCTCTCTCTCTCTCTCTCTCTCTCTCTCTCTCTCTCTCTCTCTCTCTCTATCTATCTATCTCATTCTTACTCCCTGTCTCTTGCTTGCTGCCTGTGCATCAAGATATAAATTCTCAGCCCCATAACTACAGGCCTGACACCATGCTTTCTGCCATGATGATAATGAGCTAACACTCTGAAACTGTAAGCCCCCAATTAATTGCTTTCTTTTTAGGAGAGTTGCCTTGATCGTGGTATCTCTTCATAGCAATAGAACATTTGCTAAGACAGGCTGATTCATAGCCAAAGGCTCTGAGACATTTGGGTTTTTAGACTACTCTATGCAGTCTGTAAAACATTGTTCCTACTGAAGATCTGTGTTTCATACTGGTGATCAGATTTTTAAAAAAACATGAATGGGCTATCACAATGTTTACATTGGGGCATGTGTGTTTCCCTTTCACAAATTGTAAATTCTATTCCTGTTATAACATACAAAGACCAGAAAATGTTGTGATGACATGACATTGTACCCATCATTTACACAGAGCGAGGTTCCTTAGTCTCCACAGTGATATAGAAATCAAAGAAAAGATGTAAAAAAGATCATTTCACCGGAATAATTAATAAGAAGACCATCATGAAAGTTTCTATAAATGATAGTAAAACTGTATGAACAGAAAGAGTAATCAGTATACGCTGCTGAAGGGATTACACCTGCTACACCACTGTGGTCCACAGCATGGAAGTCCTCAAGAAAACGTTGAACTACCATATGATTCAGCTACTAGGTGTGCTCCTAAAAAACTCTGAATCACCATGAAATAGAGAAACTCCCACACTTAAGTTTACGGCTGCACTATTCCTAACAAAAAGAATTTAAAGAACCTAGTGACTATCAGCTGATTGATGGATGATAAAAAGCTGGTACATATAGGCAAAGACTTTGACTTCACCAGAATCAAAATGGAATTCATACAAATGTGTCAAATTTTGTACTGCAGCTTTTTATATGGATTTGTTTTACAAAGGACTCTTTGTGCAATTGAATACTTATTTTGCTGTACATAGGGGATAGATGTGAACCAAATTCTCCTAGTTCACGCCCAAATTCTCCTAGTTCTCGCTGATTAGTAGTTGTATTAAAATCTTCTACACCCTTGATGATTTTGTTATTTCGTATTCCATCAATAACTGAGAAAATTTTTGTCATGGCGAAAAAAAGCTTCTAAAGCATGGCATGAGGGTGGTTGATTCAGAACATCTGCAAAGTCAAGGTCATCTTGGGATACTTAGTGAGATCCTGTTTCAAGATGGAAATAGAAAAGGATGTGTGCCAGCATCCTCACTGACCATAGAAGGAGAATCAACTCATACCTAGATGAGAATGTGGCCTTACAAACCTTGATTGCAGGTTATTATACCCTGAGGAGAGGACCCAGACATACTCTGCCTATGTTGCAGGTATGGTAGGTATTGTGTTAACTTATGGTGCAGCAGTAGGAAACAAATATAACACAGTTTCACAACTGTGAGCTAGGACTGGAAACTTGAAAAATTCAGGAATTGCATCTGGGAAAGTTCCTGAGGATCACTTTGTTGAGCTTCTTCACTCCACATTGGGAAGATACAGAAACAAAAAGAGGCTCATGGAGAAGGGAACAGTGTCTGGGAAGCAAACCTTCCACGATTCTGTCTGTGCAGTCCTGAGCATTTAGTGTTCTTGCACCTACAGGTGGAACAACTAAAAAAGAAAAAAGAGCTGGACATGATGACGTGTGATCCAGCAGTAAAGGGAAAGGAGGTGAGTTGCAAGTTCAAGGTTACTGGGCAATAGGCAATGATTTCCAGTCACCTGGAGATATGTATGAAGATTTTTCAATCCCTCTACTAAAATAGGAAGCAAAAAGTGAAAGAAGGAAAACAGAGACTACGGCCAAATGTGGACTATATTAGAGAATAAAGATGTGTGTATTGGAATAGGAGAAAAGAACACTTAAAGCGTCTGACACTATGGATGAGCATTTGTGATGGACACAGAGACGCAGAGCAGAAGCAAAGCATTACAGACAGCTGCAAGAGGTTTCATATGATCAACTAAAGGGGGAGCTATGAAATCTCAAGGAATAGAAGTAGAAACGTAAACCACTAGTGTGAGAATGTCAGCTCAGATCTGCAGGACAACTAACTACTTTCAGTGTTTTAAGCTCTGATTTTTGTCAATAACTGAGGAAAGTGTAAAATGATTGTCTAGTCGGTCTATCAAACACGAAAGACTTTAAAGAGGGAGTCTGTAATAAGAAAGCAAATTGAAAAATTATAAAACATATGAGGTGGAACAAACACACATACTGGTTTTAAAATCTGCTTCTCTGTTTCTCCATTTCACGAACATGACTTCTAAAGTTGTGTGGTTGGGAGTCTGGAGAAAGACACAGCTCAGAGACTGAGCCTCAGTGAGCAGCAACCCCAGGAGGTGTTCATTTAGCCCTGAGGCACAGTAGGAGGAGCCTCCTTACCCTGTTGACAGTAATTACTTGCAGCATCATTGGCCTACACAGGATGGATGGTTAGGGTAAAGTCTGTCTCAGACCCACTGCCACCGACCTGGTAGGGAAGCCAGATTCTAAAGTGGATTTTCTGTAGATGAGGAGATTTGGAAGCTGTTCTGGTTTCTGTAGGTACCAGTTCTAGCACTAATACTGGAAAATTGTCATCCTTGCTGGTCCTGCAGGAGATGGTAGAACTCTGGCCATGGAGACATGGTCAAAGAAGCAGGAGACGGTGTCAGCACAATGTTCCCAGTGGAACCTGGAAAGATAAACACAGTTTGCTGTCACAGGTGTACTGAAAGCACCCCAGAAAAGAACCATTCCATGTGGAATCTGAAACAGCACTTAGGAACTAACTCTGAGGAATCATGAATGAAAGGGAAACATAAAACCAATTGAATGGCATAATTTCAATGATCAGAACATCAAGAAGCAGTCATGGCCACAATGGATGCTCCCAGCACTGCTCCCTCTCACCTGGAACCCAGAGCAGCAGTACACTCAGAAGGAGAGCAGCAGACTCCATCTCTGAGTGCTGAACTAGAGGCTGTTGCTTGGATACCCAGACAAGCTGCATATAAACAGGGTTTGAGCAATCTGCACTGTGTCTAATGTCATAATATGCAAATCAACTCAGAAAAGCTTGCCTTGGGGATCAAAGGACACCTGCTCTTGTGCCACCCTATGTCACTATGTCATTTAGGATCAGCAAAGAATTCCCTAGAGTAGATTGAGTGTACTCTGAGTGATTTTTTGACTGGCCCTATGGAATATTCACATTCTGTTAATTTGAGGTTCCGTTTGTGGACACACAGTTGCTGCTCTTCTGTGAAGGATGTGAGTGCAAGAGGACTTTGAGCGCTCAAAATTAAACTGTACTTTTAAACTGTAATTTTTATTTTATGTGTAAGTGCTTTTTGTCTGCATATATGTCTATCCACCACATTTGTGCCTGTTGCCCTTGAATGCCAGAAGAGGAAATTGGATGTGCTTTAAATAATGTTGCAGATGGTTGTGAACTACATATGGATCCTGGGAACTGATCCTATGACCTCTGTAAGAGCAGGATTTGCTCTTAACCATTGAGCCATTTCTCCAGCCTCAAACTACATTTCAGTAACTTAGAGAAACAACATATTTTTTCATTGTGGTACTTCTTAACAAAGAAAACAATCATGTTTAATAAGACAGAGAAAAAAAGAATGTGGCATGGTTATATTAATATGAAAGTTGGCTCCACAAAGAGGCTTTAACTAAAGATCATCAGAAACAGAAAAGACCATGAGTGTTGAATATGGGATGAAGAAGGAGGTTTGAAACATAAACTTAGAATGAACAGGCATCACTGAGGATAAGGCTTTCCAAGTTCTCACTCCAAAGCCAATACTGAGGCCACTCAATGCTTTCCCAAGCAGATGAATATTTTACCCTGAAACCAGGAACACTACAACAGAATGTAGTCATGCATGTAGTTGCTTCATGAACAGAGTGAAAGATATCCTGGCTATATCCCTGCAATGATACATGTGGCAAATAATGATGTGGAGCTTTGCATTCCTCTGGAAACAAACCATCAAATAGGTCCACACAGGAACATAGCTTTTAATACAACCCCACATGGCAACAAGAGAGAATCAAGTCCAAATTGTCCTCAGACATCCACAAAAATGGGACATGCGCACCTACAGACACACACACACACACACACACACACACACACACACACACACAGGGAAAGAGAGAGAGAGAGAGCTATGCATTCTCACATACACACACACAACTAAAATGTAATGAAAATGAGAAGAATTTATGAAAAAGAAGTGAAAGGCAGAAGAAATGTACATCAGTAAGGAAGTATTAAATCCCACTAGATTCTAGAAACAGCAAGAAACATATTCTTTAATAGAGCTTCCAACTGAAACGCAATCTGTCAACAATGACACTTCAGCCCAGACAGTCTAATGTTGGATACCAGATTCATAGAAATAAAGAAAGATATTCCTCTCACATTCAAGCAACAGAGCCTGTGGTAAATTGCTGCATGAGGAATAGACAGCTAATACTGAGTTCTCTATATTTTCATTCTAATGTTTTTCATACCAAAGACATAGGAAACATTGAACCCAATATTTTTTTTTGCTGAGCTCTCCAAAATTTTTCATCACACTTTCAGAAACACTGGCTCTCAGGCAGAAGGGGAAGTGTGCAGGTCAAACACTGTGTGGTGCAGGCAGCTGGTGAGACTCTCAGAGGAGGTTTCTGTTCGAGGCTGAAGCACTGTGGGAGGAGTACTGTGCCGCTGCAGACAGTAATAAGTTGCCAGGTCCTCATCCTGGAAATTGCTGATGGTGAGAGTGAAATCCGTCCCAGATCCACTGCCTACGAAGCGACCAGGGACCCCAATGTGCCGAGTGGATGCCCAGTACATCAGGCATTTAGGAGCCTGGCCTGGTTTCTGCTGGAGCCAGGACAAGTAATTCCGATTGGAGCTTCCTACAAGACTCTGACTGGACTTGCAGTTGATGGAGACTGTCTCTCCTCTGGACACAGACAGAGAGGATGGAGATTGGGTCATCACAATGTCCCCACAGGCACCTGCAATCAGAAAGAGACAAGGAACATACATATACACAGACAATGGCAGATTGTAATGACAGTTGAAATTTGTCATTTAAGGGTCCTTGTAATATTAGATTGTCAGAGTATTGTTATGTAAGAAATATTAAACCCAGGCACACACTGTAAACTTCTATATACAAAAATGTGACTCTGTAAAGATTATAATGATTTTAAATCTCTCACCAGATACCCAGAGCAGCAGGGACATGAGGACCTGTGTCTGTGACTCCATATTGCCACCCCTGCCTGTCTGAGGCACCTCAGTTCTCACATAAAAGGCCTGGATATAAATTCTGAGCAGATGTGCTGGGCTAGAGGAGACCATGCAAAACAGTCCACCAAAACAAAAAAAAATGCCTGAGCAAGGTGTCAGTGAGCGGCTGGTGTCAATCAACAGCCAAACATACCAGCACTGAGATCATGAGCAATCACTGAAAGAGATCCGGTTACAGCTCTCCAACAGAGATCTACAAGATGCTCTGATAGAATCTCTGGGTTTAAAACCCAAGGCATAATTAAATCAATTGGCTTTTGCAGAATGTTGGAAGGACTATCACAAACTGACCATTTTTAAGTCAAATATTGTACAAAAAATCACCACCACAACAACAAATAAGCATAGACTAAGAAACCATGCAATAAGAGAAACAAATGTTGAAGACAGGAAAAGAAGAAAGGGAAAAAAGATGGAATTGAGACAAAATTTACTGCTTATAACCCATCCCCAAAGCCACCCATGTACTAAGGGCAATGAACAGTGCTTCAGACATTTGAACTTCAGTTCTAGGTTAAATAGGAGACAGAGATACAAAAGAAGCCCAGAATTCACTCTGGAATTCCTGGGAATCATTAATTTAGCCTGGGATCAGACCAGTTTTATTCTCAACGTAAAGGTAAACCCAGAAGAAATTAACTAATATGCTTCCCACAACTTTGATGAACTGAAAGAGGGTTCTAAATCTGCGGAAATGGAGGAAAATAAAATAAACAGAATTTCTTCATAAAATAGTTCTGTAAACCTACACTGCCAAGAATTGCTATTCCAGAAATACATACTCTAGTGTAATCTAGAGACTAGCAGTATTAAATGGGTTAAGATGGTCTTGCTGACATAGTGAACATGTAAAAACTTTCCAGCAGGGGGCAGAGCCATCCTAAATCAAGTAATAGCTTTACTAAGACCAACAATTCACAACATTAGGGATTGTTGTCATGCAAGGGAAAAATATTTGAGTATGAAAGAAAATAAATAGCAATAAAAGAAATCACAGAGCCTTCCAAGATTCAGATTAGTTAATTGTGAAAGTTAATTAGTTATTCATAAGATATAAATCATAAACCCAGTATTATGTGTAAAGCAGAAGAAAAAAAATAAATGAATAAAATATCACTGAAAAGAGTGGAGGTTCACACTTGTAATCCCAGAATTTGGAGGATAGAAAAAGAACAATCACATTTGACACACATCAGTGAAACCAAAGAACTATGGACTGAAATTGTGACAACCGTCCTGCCTTTAAGTTGTTATGCTAAATACCTCTGTCACAGTGAAGAACAATTACCACACAAAGGAGAGTCCACACTAGTCAATACTTTTCTGATATGCACCTGACACATATGCTCCTAATGATGACACAGGCACAGGAAGCAAACTAGGGAGAGCCTAAACATGAAGACTGGTACAAGATATATGGAGATCCCAAACAACTGATTGTAACCTATATGACTCTTATTCCTGCTCTTTCTCTGTGTTCCAAAGACAAGCTCAAGACTATGTATGGTAGCAAACAACTTTGACCACAGCACTAAGGATGAAAAAGCAGGTGGGTTTCATGAAATCAAGGCCAGCCTTGGCAGTATAGCAAGACCCTGTTTCAAAATAAACAACAAGAACCCAATAGGATCCCAAGTAATTTTTAGCTAACACATGTTTGAAATTGGTTCCCATATTGAAGTACAAAATATTTCCCTCAACAAATTTCAAACATTTTTCACTATTGCAAGACACAGAGGCAAGAATATGGATTATCTTGATACAAAATCATATTAACCGTAGTCTGGTGTAGTGTGGAGTGCAGCATCTCACTCTCCACATTTGGAGAACAGATGAGAAGACTGCAGAGGGAAATGTGGACCATGAACTGGAGGCATATATCAGACATGTTACCTAGGAAATCAGAGAGCATATTTTCTCTGGATGGTGAATCCCGGATATTTACAGATACATAAAAATTTGCTGGTGTGGGTGGAGGTAAGTGGAGAGAGGGAGAGAGAATGTGTGTGGGCCACAAGCATATGTAACAAAAAAATAAAAGGAACATCAGGGAAGCTACGAGGATAATTGACAGTAAAGAGGGAGGAGTCATGCAGGAGAAAAGAATGAACATGAATTTTGTCATAATATAAAACTTTTGCATTAGGAAATACATAATATATGTCAGGACGTAGAGTTTACAAAAAAATAGGAAATAAGAGAAATTAACAGTAACCCAAGGGAGAGGGATAATTCTAAGACCAGGGAAAGGGAGAAGACCAGTTCTTTTCCAGATCCTCCAGTGAGAATATAGCTTACTATCTTCATTTCAGTCCACGGAGATTTGTGTTTGACCTGTGCTTTCCAGAACTAGAAGGTGGTGACCTGATCATGTTCAATCACAGAATTTGTGTTAAACTGTTACATAAGAAATATTTAAGGCATAAATGATTTAATTCCTTTTGAGCCAGGGTCCTTCCATTCTGAAGAATCAAAAGTGCATCTGTTCATTAATTTTCTGCTGAGCCTTGCACCAAGGATCCAGGCATAGAAGCTCTCAGGCAGATGGGGAAGTGCACAGGTCCAGGGCTGTGTTTGGTGCAGGCAGCTGGTGAGACTCTCAAAGGAGGTTTCTGTTCGAGGCTGAAGCACTGTGGGAGGAAGGTAATAACCTTGAAGACAGAAATACTCTGCTATGTCTTCAGCCTGGACACGGCTGATGGTGAGAGTGAAATCTGTCCCAGATCCACTGCCTGTGAAGCGATCAGGAACACCAGTGGCCCGAGAGGAGGCACCGTAGATCAGCAGTTTAGGAGCCTTCCCTGGATTCTGTTGATACCATGCTACACCAGCACCCACATTCTCACTGGACTTGCAATTTATGGAGACACTGCTTCCTAGTGAGGCAGGTAGGGATCTGGGAGACTGGGTCATCACAGTGTCCCCATGCGAACCTGAAATCAGACATAAGCATGGACTATAAGTGTATTCACATAAAACTTCATGATGCAAACATGAAAATTTAAAAGGTTTTTCCAATGTCGTTGTGTCTGCCTAGTATGGACTGGCTACAGGAAATAGCTATTATATCCTTTGTATCCAGTAACCATTTGTTTCTCTAGAAATGAATTCATCTGAAGATAGTTTTACACTTTTAAATTTCTCACCAGACACCCACAGCAGCAGCAATATGAAGATCTGGGTCTGTGACTCCATCTTGATGACCCTGCCTGGCTGGTGCATTTCAGTTCTCACTTCACGGCTAGGTTTATAAAATAAGGGCAGCTGGGCTGGGCGGTAGGCACCTATGCAAAGCAGTCAGCAAATAAAGAAGGAAGTTGCTTAGACAGTGGGGTGTGAGAGTATCCCTGTTAAATCAAGAACCAAAATACCATCAAAGTGCTTAAGCAATCTCAGGGCAGGATGAGAACATAGACTCTCAAGGACAAACTTAGAGCTCTCTAACCACAAATGTCCAGATGCACTCAGGACAGAATCAATACAAAATCTAAGACATTTATAGCCAAGGAAGTTTTCAGAAATAATAGTAGAACTACCATTGATTGAGAATCCAAGGGAAACAGTGAACATAAGTGAAAGAATAGAAAGAAAAAATTAAAGAAGGAAAGTAAGACAGAAAACAGAAAGAAGAAAGAAAGAAAGAAAGAAAGAAAGAAAGAAAGAAAGAAAGAAAGAAAGAAAGAAAGAAAGAAAGAAAGAAGGAAGGATAGAGTAAGAGAGAAGGAAAAAGGAAAGAAAGGCAGAGAGAAAGGAAAGAGAAAATGAAAGAAAAAAAGTGTGCAGAAGAATACAGGAAAGTTGGGATTGAGGATGGAAGTTAAAAGCCTGAGAGGAGAGACGGAGTGTAGGAGGTAAAGAAGGAGAAAAATTGAATGTTTCCTTTTGTATTGGAGCTACTGAGAATACTCAGTGGCAAAGAAAACTTGCTGTTCTTGCAGACGACCCAGATTTGATTAAAAGCACTCACATTATGGCTCCGAGGAATCCATAACCCCATTTCAAGGCACACACATGGTACACATACATGCATACATGCAGTTCAAGGTGTGAATCCTGAGTTCCACTCTGCAGACATGTCTGCTGCCTGCTGTTTCCATTTTTGCTACCATGTCCTCTAATCATCTGAAAGTTCATGGTGTTTTGTCACAAGAGAGAAGTAACTAATGTAAGGGGTCAATTCAACAAGACTATGTTATAGTTGTGAAGAGATACACACCAAACACGGAAAATACTATGTGGTCTCCAAGACTGTTGTTCTTTGCTTTATCATGGATTCCAAAGTCAAACAGTTGGTCAATTTGTTTTTAAAGAATACATATGTGGTATCACTAACCATATTTTATATTTAGATTTCTCCTAAATAAATATTAAATTTACTGACAAACATTATATATGAAGTCAGGAAGGTAAATTCTATCAACTCAAAACCATACCATTCATTCATTATTGTGGAGGGAGGTTACTGGGTCTCCATATCTAGAAAGCAGAGGGAAGTCAGAAGGATGCGGAGCAATGAAAAAGAGGCAGACAGCAGATATGTGACAGAGAAATAAATATGGCATGTTCTCTCACATTTATAAATCGTAGACTTTTAATCTTAATTAATTTCCCCCCCTCTCTCTCTCTGTAAAATGGAAACAAAGGAATGGGGACATTTTGTGAGAGAGTGAACAAGGAACAGAAAGAGGAGAGCACAGGACATGTCTTAACTAGATTTTCCATTGCTGTGATGACACATGAGGACCAAAGCAGCATCCTGAGGACAGGGTTTATTCTGATTTCACTTCCAGGCAGCAGTCCATCAGTGAGAGAGGTCATGGCAGGAAATCAAACAGGGCAGAATCCAGAGGCAGGAACTGATGCAGGAGAGTACTAATATTAGGTTTGTGCTCATGACTTCTATGTCCTGCTTTCTCATAGAGCTAAGAACCATTGGCCTAGGGATGGCCCCACCCACAATGAACTCAGCACAAAAATATAAAGTCCTACAGGCTTGCCTTCCCCACATTCTTTCTTATTAAATTCATTTTTTTCTCTCCCATAACATATCCCAAACTCATTCTCCCCTCCCTCAACCACAACTAGCTCCATGCCCCATTTCCCATAGCTCCCATATCCACCCGACCTTATCACATGTTTCCCCTAAAAAGATAGCAGGCCTCCCAGGGTTACTGCTCAAACAGGACATATAAAGGTGGAACAAGGCTAGACTTGAGCCTCTACATCAAGGCTGGAAGAGAGAGTATTCAGGAAGAAAGGACACCAAGGGCAGTTAAAAGGGTCTGAGAACCATCCCCCCACAACACACTCCAACTTTTAGAATTCTACAAAAACACCAGGCTAGAAAAGCATAAGATATATGTAGGGGACCTTAGAGACTCCAGGTCTGCTGCTTCAGTCTCTGTTAGCCCCTAAGACTCCTAAGCTGTTGACTCTTGGGACTGTTCTCTTGGTGTCATTGAGCTCTCTGGCCCCTCCATTCCCTCCTCCTGCTTTTCATAAGGTTTCCCTGAGCTCTGCCTAGGGATTGGCCCTGGAGCTCTGAATTTGCTCCCCTCAGATGCCAGAGGAAGCCTCACTCTCACTTGAGGTTCCATTGTTTCAACTGAGTACAGTTTGTATCAAGTTGACATAAAATCCAGTCAGGACAGGGATAAATGCATTTGATAGATTAAAAACTGGAAAATTATTGCTTATACAAAAACCCAACACTATATATAAAAGCATATGCTAATCAAGATGATTAAAAAAATAAAATAGAAGAAAAGGGAGCACAGGTTAGAATATTAGGAAACTCTGTTGAGTTGGAGAGAACAAAGGATATACTCTATTCTAGGTCATACAGTTTAGAATATAGGCTACCAAACAACTTAACTTCAGTCCATGGATTTCAGTCTTTGACTTCTTACATCCAGAACTATAAAACGATGAAAATTTCATATGTAAAAAAAGGTATTTTTTATTAAGTTATTAAAGAAGTAGAAAACTCATATAAAGGCTTTTGTTAAATTTTCTATGAAGACATTTCACAAATTAGCATGTAAGAGACACTACACACATTAATTTTCTGTTCTTCTCTGTGCCAATCACATCAATGAGCCAGGCTTTGGGCTTTTGGGTAAATGGAGAAGTACACAGGTTACGGCTGTGTAGGCAGCTGGTGAGGACCTCAGAGGAGGTTTTATTAGGAGGCTGCAGCTCTGTGGCTGAGAGCAGCCTGCCACCAGGTGGATGACATCAACTTTGCCTCATCTCTGGAACATGGCTTTTATTCCTTCTCTTCTCCAGTCTCCACTTCCCTTCCAAGCAGATTGCCTACCCTGAGTGATTCCTTTTAGACCCTAATGAATTGTACTCTAGCTTCTGCTCGTTGCCACTCTTAAATTCTTTTATTAAAGAGATTAAGGATGCCAAGAGGGAGTTCAATTTCCCAGGTCACAGATGCTCTGTGGAGCTCCGGAAGACTGCCTGTCACACTTCTTTTCTGCCTGTGAATTCCTTATTTCACATCAAATGATGATCATAAAGCTTCAAGAAAGCTTAAAGATAACTTTACAGGACCAACAGAGCTCTAGATATCATACCCTTGGCATCCAAAACTAAAAAGGAAACTCGAATGTAAGTAGTAATAACAGAAACAAAATGATTCTGCAAGAGCTTACAATCGAGAATTGTGAAAATGCATGTGTGAGGTGAATTGTGATAGTGTTGGAAAAGTACAGAACAGAAAAATAAACAAAAAGGAGCACTAAGGTGTGAGAAGGCACATCTGTAATCTGGAACTGGGGTGAAAGGAACAAAAGGAGAAAATGGGGGTCAATTCTGGATCAGTCCAACCTGCGTGAGACAAGGTCTCATAAGACGCCATTAGTCACCTGAATGTGAGACAACGTAGGCGTTTTATTTCCACAGAAAATCACGTAACTGATCTTGAAATTTAGGTCTGTGTTTTAATCATTATGCTTCCCTCTTTTATGTTGTAGAAGTCTCTAAATAAGTAAATTGCAATATTCATATATCAGGCATAATTTATCAAAATATTTCGTTAAAACACATTCAAGTTTCACCTACAAATTGCTAACATACCACCATATGAGAGTGACATAGTACATGGATTGAAGAAATTCCCAATCTCAAGGTCAAGAATAAGGAAGGTGAGTAACTCTGCCCTAGACAGTGTCGAACAATTTGCCGTGTGCTCTAGACCTTTGTAATCTTCATGATTTACTTTATGACAGCTGCAGTGAGCCTAGATTGTGCTTTCATGTCATTTATTAACTCTTCATTTATATGGGACACAAGGAGAGCAAGGGGCTGAAAAGTAAAAGACTCCTGCAGTAAAACTCTAGTGTTTCCCACAGTGTAGGGAGAGAGCCTGGGACCCTGGAGATGAAGACAGATGATATATGTATTTTATAAAGCAAAATGTAGGCCCTCTAGAAAAATGGTCAACACTTAAGAGCACTGCCTGCTTTCCCAGAGAATCTGGATTCTTTTCCCAGCGCTCACATAGAGGTTCATAACTGTCTGTGGACATAGTTCCAGGTGACACAATACTTCCTTCTGGCTTCCATGGATCCTGCACGCACATGGTGCACAGACAAACATTCAGACAAACATTCATATATAAAAGAAAAAGTATATTAATAAATGTATTTTTAAAAGCAAAACAATTCTGAATTACGGTTTCCAAAAATCATTTTCCCACAGTCCATAGTGGATACATGAAATTCCTTAGACTGCCTTTAAAAATGGACCACAACCCTGTGACTGAAAGCTACAGAAATTAACTCGCAATGTTAGAATCAGATAGTCTGGACTCGATGAGTTGATTTTCTTAGACACAGCACCACTTTTCATAATCGCCAAAATGTAGGGACAGCAGGGAATGTTGATCTTAGATGCAAATCAGCCTGAGACATTACAAGCTCAACTCAGCCTTGCTGTTCTAGCTCATAGGATCTCCCTTCAGACTCTGAGTGATCACAGATAATCAATATCCACAGCAAGAGAGAAGACATGATAGGATATTTCCAAAATCATTCACAAAAAGAAATTAATGAAAAGTTATCTCTTCTTTATCTAGGTATACACCTATGATTCCAGCAAAAGACAGCAGAGGCAGGAGGGTTACCATGATTTCAAAGCCATCTTGGGCAAATATTAAGTTTCAGGAGAGCCAAAGATGCATAACAAGATACTGCTTTAAAATATCAGAATGAAAATATATTGTTCTCTCTTCATCTGTCTGATATTCTCAAGAAACTATCAGAAATGTTTTGAGTGTGGGGAAGAAGGTCTCTTTGGGTAAAAAGAACCCTAAGGCACCTGGAAGTGGGTAAGCGCTGTAGACAAGGCTTTCTCCCACAATAATGCCTTCCAGTTCTCAGATTAAGGGTTTTTCTTCTACCATCCACACTTCTGAACTCACCCACAGTTTCTAAAATATGATTAACAGTAAAAGAAATGTCTATTATAAAAGTGGGATTTCAAATCAGAAATGTTTTGATTGACCTGATTTATATGCATGCAAAATATGTAGGTATAAATAGAAGCATATTCATGCATATGAACATACATCCATATGTGCAGATAGATTTGACACACTCTTAACCAATTCATTTTAAAAATTACTTATGAGAAATTTTATATTCACTACCAAATATACAATTTTCCCCTTTCCATCTTGCCTTCAATGGTGCTATTGGATCTACATTAAAGAGAGATTATATGCTTCTATTTACCAAGTTCTCTGGAATGGAACATATTGGTGATCTTTGATTCACTAAATAGAGAAAAAGAACAGTATTAATGCTTTTTCCACCAGTGTTATGGTTCACATAGTGGAAGAATTATCAATATTCTTAGAATAGATCTGAACCATGCTGCTAGTGGTAAAAGTCATTGAACATCACTGTTCTAGTAGGATTTCTATTGCTCTAATCAAACATTAAGACAAAAGTAACGTAAGGAGGGAAGGGTTTATTTCAACGTACAGTTCTCAGCTCACCACGCATCACTGAGTATACTCAGGATTAGAATTAAAGGCAGGAATCTGGCAACAGGAACTGAAACAGAAGTCATGGAGGAATGCTGGTACTGGCTTGCTCCTCATGACTTGCTTAGCCTGCTTTCTACAACTCAGGACCAACTTCCAAGTCAGATAGTTGTTGGGACGCATATATTAATTATTAATTAAGAAAATGCTGGACAGCCTTGACTATAGGACAATTTTATGTCGTCATTTTCTTAACTGAGGTTCTCTTGTCCCAAAATAAGCACCTGTCATTAAGACATGGACTTTATCTACTGGTTTTTCTCCAAGTATGAGATACGCCTTGTGGCTTATTCTGAAGTCACACACACACACACACACACACACACACACACACACACACACACACTAGTCTCTTCCGCATAACTACTCTTGGCAGTGATATACAAAGCTTTCTGCTTTAAATAAAAACATAAATAACTTAGTCGCCTGCCTTTATTTCTTACCATGTTGATATAATTTCATATACCTCTTGGATGAATAGTATTAAAGTATTGAACTATAGAGGTTGCTGTTTGAATGGCTCAATTGAGTTACATGAAATGTGGCTAAATAAAGCTTAGATTGGGATTCGTCTGAATTTCATTAAATTCCTGAAATAGCCCTAAACATAATTATACCATTTTCTGCAGTGTACTCATGCAAACTGGGACTTGCAACATTGTTGATTATAAAATCACAATGTCTACAACCTCTGAAAGATGCTGAAGCTGTGCTAGGTTGTATGAAATATTCAGACAAGATGAACTTATTTTGAAAATTATGAAAGCATATCCATGGCCCTAACATGTAGATTTGCATTCATCTGTAATAAATACTGAAAATATACAATAACAAATATAGTATAAGACAAGTTTTCTCATGATTTGTTATCATTAATTTTTATCTTCTATATCTACCTTACAGAACTATATGCCTGAAGTTGCACTAAAAATTTCACATGTGATATTACAATTCATACACCATGTACTTCAGAAACCATGCACAGAGGACCCTGAGCTGCAACAGACATGACTGCCTCTTTCATGAAGACTAGCTTTCAGGATACCAGAAGGCACTGTACCTGCAAAATTCCAAAGGAAGGAAAACAATTAACAGTACTACCCAACTATGAAACCCATGAACCACATGGGCCAGTGTTGTACAATAACCCTAAGAGGGCAGTAGTGGCATGTAAACCTTAATGGTAACCAGCAGGTTTCTAATTGGAATTAAGAAGTACACAATGAGACGGAAATCATGCCTCATACCCGAAATCTAGTCAACTATCCAAAGTCATGATCTTGGAGGAGAACCTAAGCCTGCTATTTTACTAATCAGCATAATCCTAACTACACTCTAAATAATTTGTCATTTTCCCACAGATGACTATATCCATCAACACTAATCAAGGAAACGTCCCTTTGCCACAGATGAAAGCTGTAATAGCTAAAATCAAGACACAGAATTGTGTAGACCTGTCCCACTAGATATATCTACAAAATATTCCCACATTCAAAGCTCAGCAAACATTATGGACAGTCAGAGGAAAATTGACATCCTTGCTGGCCCTACAGAAGATCATAACGCTCTGTCCTGGAGACATGGTCAAAGAAGCAGGAGACTGTCTCAGCACAAGGTTACCAGTGGAACCTGGAATGATAAACACAGTTTGCTGTCACAGGTGTACTGAAAGCACCCCAGCAAAGAACCATTGCATGTGGAATCTGAAACAGCACTTAGGAACTAACTCTGAGAAATCATAAAAAAAAAGGGAAGCATAAAACCAATTGAATGGCATAATTTCAATGATCAGAACATCAAGAAGCAGTCAGGGCCACAGTGGATGCTCCCAGCACTGTTCCCTCTCACCTGGAACCTGGAGCAGCAGTTCCCACAGCAGGAGAGCAGCTGACTCCATCTCCGAGAGTTGAACTAGAGGCTGCTGCTTGGACACCCAGGCAAGCTGCCTATAAAGAGGGTTTGAGCAATCTACACTGTAGCTAATGTCACAATGTAAAAATCAACTCTGAAAGCTTACCTTGGGGCTCAAAGGACACCTGCTCTTGTGTTACCCTATGCTAGTTAGGATTTCAAAGAATTCCCTAGAGTAGATTAATTGTATCCTAAGTTTTTTTTGAGAGTCCCCATGGAATCATCACATTCTGTTATTTTGAGGTTCCATTTGTGGACACACAGTTGCTTATCTGTTGTAAAGGATGTGAGTGCAAAAGCACTTTGATCGCTCGAAATGAAACACAGTTTGAAACCGTCATTTTTATTTTATGTGTAAATGGTTTTTGTCTTGTCTCAAGTCCCTTCTCAGCTCTCTCTCTCCTGCCCAGCTGCCATGAATTGAGCAGTCCTCCCCTGCCATGGGACTTGCTCCATGATATTCAACCTCACATTTGACACACATCAGTGAAACCAAAGAACTATGGACTGAAATTTTGACAACCGTCTTCCTTTAAGTTGTTATGCTAAAATCCTCTGTCACAGTGAAGAACAATTACCACACGTAGCACAGTCCACACAAGTCGATGCTTTTCAGAGATGCACCTGATACATGTGCTCCTAATGATGATACAGGCACAGGAAGCAAGCTAGGGAGAGCCTATTCACATGCAGACTGGTATAAGACATATGGAGTTCCCAAACAACTGATTGTGACCTGTATGACTCTTGTTCCTGCTCTTTCTCTGTGTTCCAAAGACATGCTCAAGCCTATGTATGGTAGCAAACAACTTTGACCACAGCACTAAGGAGGAAGAAGCAGGTGGATTTCATGAGATCAAGGCCAGCCATTGCAGAATAGTAAGACCCTGTTTCAAAAATAACAACAAGAACCCAATAGGTACCCAAGTAATTTTTCACTAATACATCTTTGAAATTGGTTGCCATATTGTTTCCATTAAAGTACAAAATGTTTCGCTCAGCAAATTTCAAACATTCTTGATTATTGCAAGACACAGAGACAAGAAGATGGATCATCTTGATACAAAATCATGTTCACCGTAGTGTGGTGTAGAGTAGTGTGGAGTGCAGCATCTCACTCTCCACATTTGGAAATCAGATGAGAAGACTGCAGAGGGAAATGTGGCCCATGAACTGGAGGCATACATCAGCCATGTTACCTATGAATTCAAAGAGCATATTTTCTGCATGGTGAATCCTGGATATTAACTAATACATAAAAATGTGGGGTTTTTTTGGGGAGAGGGTAAGTGGAGAGAGGGAGAGAGAATGTGTGTGGGCCACAAGCATATGTAACAAAAATAGAAGGAACACCAGGGAAGCTAGGAGGATAGTTGAAAGGAAAGAGGGAGGAGCCATGAAGGAGAAAAGGATGAACATGAATTTTTTCATAATATAAAACTTTTGCTTTAGGAAATACAACATTATATATATATACCAGTTGTAGGGATTACAAAAAAAGAGGAAATAAGAGAAATTAACAGTAACCCAAGAGAGAGGGATAATTCTGAGACCTGGGAAAGGGAGAAGACCAGTTCTTTTCCAGATCCTCCAGTGAGAATATAGCCTACTATCTTCATTTTGGTACACAGAGATTTGTGTTTGACCTGTGCTTTTCAGAACTAGAAGGTGGTGACCTGATCATGTTCAATCACAGAATTTGTGTTAAACTGTTACATAAGAAATATTTAAGGCATAAATGATTTAATTCCTTTTGAGCCAGGGTCCTTCCATTCTGAAGGATCAAAAGTGCATCTGTTCATTAATTTGCTGCTGTGCCTTGCACCAAGGATCCAGGCATAGATGCTCTCAGGCAGATGAGGATGTGTACAGTTCCAGGGGTGTGTTTGGTGCAGGCAGCTGCTGAGACTCACAGAGGAGGTTTCTGTTCGAGGATGAAGCACTGTGGGAGGAAGGTTATAATCTTGAAGACAGAAATACTCTGCCATGTCTTCATCCTGGACACTGCTTATGGTGAGAGTGAAATCCGTCCCAGATCCCCTGCCTGTGAAGCGATCAGAAACACCAGTGTGCCGATTGGATGCACCGTAGATCAGCAGTTTAGGAGACTTCCCTGGATTCTGTTGATACCATGCTACACGAGCACCCACATTCTGACTGGACTTGCAGTTTATGGAGACAGTGTCTCCTAGTGATGCAGGTAGGGATCTGGGAGACTGGGTCATCACAATGTCCCCATGGGAACCTGAAATCAGACATAAGCATGGATTATAAATGTATTCACATAAAACTTCATGATGCAAGCATGAAAATTTAAAAGGATTTTCCAATGGCATTGTGTCTGCCTAGTATGGACTGACTACAGGAAATAGCTATTATACCCTTTGCATCCAGTAACCATTTGTTTCTCTGGAACTGAATTCATCTGAATATTTTTGCAATTTTAAATTTCTCACCAGACACCCCCAGCAGCAGCCTACTATCTTCATTTCACTCCATGGAGATCTGTGTTTGAACTATGCTTTCCAGAACTATAAGGTGGTGACCTGATCATGTTCAATCACAGAATTTGTGTTAAACTGTTACATAAGAAATATTTAAGGCATAAATGATTTAATTCCTTTTGAACCAGGGTCCTTCCATTCTGAAGGATCAAAAGTGCATCTGTTCATTAATTTGCTGCTGTGCCTTGCACCAAGGATCCAGACATAGATGCTCTCAGGCAGATGGGGAAGTGTACAGGTCCAGGGCTGTTTGGTGCAGGCAGCTGGTAAGACTCTCAGAGGAGGTTTCTGTATGAGACTGAAGCACTGTGGGAGGAGAGTTTTTATGCTGCACACAAATATAATCTGCCATGTCTTCAGCCTGGACACTGCTGATGGTGAGAGTAAAATCAGTCCCATATCCACTGCCTGTGAAGCGATCAGGAACACCAGTGGCCCGAGTGGATGCACCGTAGATCAGCAGTTTAGGAGCCTTCCCTGGATGCTGCTGGTACCATGCTACATAGTTATACACATTCTCACTAGACTTGCAGTTTATGGTGACCCTGTCTCCTAGTGATGCAGGTAGGGATCTGGGAGACTGGGTCATCACAATGTCTCCATGGGAACCTGAAATCAGACATAAGCATGGATTATAAATGTATTCACATAAAACTTCATGATGCAAACATGAAAATTTAAAAGGTTTTCCAATGACATTGTGTCTGCATAGTATTGACTGGCTACAGGAAATAGCTATTCTATCCTTTGTATCCAGTAACCATTTGTTTCTCTAGAAATGAATTCATCTGAAGAAATTTTACACTTTTAAATTTCTCACCAGACACCCACAGCAGCAGTAATAGGAAGATCTGGGTCTGTGACTCCATCTTGATGCCCCTGCCTGTCTGGTGCATTTCAGTTCTCACTTCATGGCTAGGTTTATAAAATTAGAGCAGCTGGGCTGGGCGGTAGGCACCTATGCAAAGCAGTCAGCCAATAAAGAAGGAAATTGCTCAGGCAGTGTGGTGTGAGAGTATCCGTGTTAAATCAAGAACCAAAAAACCTTCAAAGTGTGTAAGCAATCTCAGGGCAGAATGAGAACATAGAAGGTCAAGGACAAACTTAGAGCTCTCTAACAACAAATGCCCAGATGCTCTCAGGAAAGAATCAATACAAAATCAAAGACATTTATAGCCAAGGAAGATTTCAGAAATAATAGTAGAACTGCCTTTGATGGAAAATCCAAGGGAAACAGTGAACATAACTGAAAGAATGGAAAGAAGGAAAGAAAGAAAGAGGGATAGAGTAAGAGAGAAGGAAAAAGGAAAGAAAGGCAGAGAGAAATGAAAGAGAAAATGAAAGAATAAAGAGTCTGCAGAAGAATACAGGAAAGTTGGGAGTGAGGAGGGAAGGGAAAAGCCTGAGAGGAGAGAGGGAATGTAGGAGGGAAAGAAGGAGAAAAGTTGAATGTTTCCTTTTGTATTGGAGCTACTGAGAATACTCAGTGGCAAAGAGCACTTGCTGTTCTTGCATAAGACCCAGATTTGATTAAAAGCACTCACATTATGGCTCCGAGGAATCCATAACCCCATTTCAAGGCACACACATGCTACACATACATGCATACATGCAGTTCAAGGTGTGAATCCTGAGTTCTACTCTGCAGACATGTCTGCTGCCTGCTGTTTCCATTTTTGCTACTGTGTCCTCTAATCATCTGAAAGTTCATGGTGTTTTGTCACAATAGAAAAGTAACTAATGTAAGGGGTCAATTCAACAAGACTGTGTTATAATTGTGAAGAGATACACACCAAACACGGAAAATAGTATGGGGTCTACAAGACTGTTGTTCTTTGCTTATCATGGATTCCAAAGCCAAACAGTTGGTCAATTTCTTTATATAGAATGCATATATGGTATCACTAACCATATTATTATATTTAGATTTCTCCTAAATAAATATTAAATTTCCTGACAAAAATTACATATGAAGTCAGGAAGGTAAATTCTATCAACTCAAAACCATACCATTCATTCATTAGGATGGCGGGAGGTTATGGGGTCTCCACATCTAGAAAGCAGAAGGAAGTCAGAAGGATGTGGAGCAATGAAAAAACAGGCAGACAGCAGATATGTGACAGAGAAATAAATATGGTATGTTCTCTCACATTTATGAATCTTAGACTTTTAACCTTAATTAATTCCCCCCCCTCTCTCTGTAAAATGGAAACAAAGGAGTGGGGGACATTTTGTGAGAAAGTGAACAAGGAACAGAAAGAGGAGAGCACAGGACATGTCTTAACTAGATTTGCCATTGCTGTGATGACACATGAGGACCAAAGCAGCATCCTGAGGACAGGATTTATTCTGATCACTTCCGGGCAGCAGTCCATCATTGAGAGATGTCAGGGAAGGCAGGAACTGATGCAGGAGAGAACTACAAATAGGCTTGCCCTCATGACTTCTATGTCCTGCTTTCTCATAGAGCTAAGAGCCATTGGCCTAGGGATGGCCCCACCCACAATGAACTCAACCCACAAATAATAAAGTCCTATAGGCTTGCCTTCTCCACATTCTTTCCTATTAAATTCATTTTTTTCCCTCCCATAACATATCCCAAACTCATTCTCCCCTCCCTCGACTCCAACCATCTCCATGCCCCATTTCCCATCTCTCCCATATCCACCCGACCTTATCCCATGTTTCCCCTAAAAAGAGAGCAGGCCTCCCAGGGTTACCGCTCAAACAGGACATATAAAAATGGAACAAGGCTAGACTTGAGCCTCTACATCGAGGCTGGAAGAGAGAGTGCATCAGGAAGAAAGGACACCAAGGGCAGTTAAAAGGGTCTGAGAATCGTTCCCCCCACAACACACTCCAACTTTTAGAATTCTACAATAACTCCAGGCTAGATAAGAATAAGTTATATGTAGGGACTTAGAGACTCCAGGTCTGCTGCTTCAGTCTCTGTTAGCCCCTAGGAGTCCTAAGCAGTTGACTCTGTGGGGACTGTTCTCTTGGTGTCATTGAGCTCTCTGGCCCCTGCAATCCCTCCTCCTGCTTCTCATCTGGTTTCCCTGAGCTCTGCCCAGTGACTGGCCCTGGAGCTCTGCATCTGCTCCCCTCAGATGCCAGAGGAAGCCTCACTCTCACTTGAGGTTCCATCCTTTCAAATGAGTACAGTTTGTATCAAGCTGACATAAAATCCAGTCAGGACAGGGATAAAGGCGTTTGATAGATTATAAACATGAAAATTGTTGCTTATACAAAAACCCAACACTATATATAAAAGCATATGCTAATCAAGATGATTTATAACACAAAATGGAAGCAAAGGGAGCACAGGTTAGAATATTAGGAAACTCTGTTGAGTTGGAGAGAACAAAGGATATACTCTATTCTAGATCATACAGTTTGGAATACAGGTTACCTAACAACTTAACTTCAGTCCAAGGAATTCAGTCTTTGATTTCTGACATCCAGAACTATAAAACGATGAAAATTTCATATGTAAACAAAAGGTATTTTGTATTAACTTATTAAAGAAGTAGAAAACTCATATAAAGGCTTTTGTTAAATTTTCTATAAAGACATTTCACAAGATAGCATGTAAGAGACACTACACACATTAATTTACTGTTGTTCTCTGTGCCATTCACATCAATGAGCCAGGCTTTGGGCTTTTGGGTAAATGGAGAAGTACACAGGTTACAGCTGTGTAGGCAGCTGGTGAGGATCTCAGAGGAGGTTTTATCAGGAGGCTGCAGCTCTGTGGCTGAGAGCAGCCTGCCACCAGGTGGATGACATCCACTATGCCTCATCTCTGGGGCATGGCTTTTATTCCTTCTCTTCTCCACTCTCCACTTCCCTTCCAAGCAGATGGCCTACCCTGAGGGATTCCTTTTAGACCCTAATGAATTGTCCTCTAGCTTCTTCTCGTTGCCACTCTTAAATTCTTTTATTAAAGAGATTAAGAATGCCAAGAGGGAGTTCAATTTCCCAGGTCACAGATGCTCTGTGGAGCTCAGGAAGACTGCCTGTCACACTTCTTTCTGCCTGTGAATTTCTTATTTCACATCAAATGATGATCATAAAGCTTCAAGAAAACTTAAAGATAACTTTACAGGACCAACAGAGCTCTAGATATCATAACTTGGCATCCAAAACTAAAAAGGAAACTCGAATGTAAGTAGTAATAACAGAAACAAAATGATTCTGCAAGAGCTTACAATCGAGAATTGTGATAATGCATGTGTGAGGTGAATTGTGATATTGTTTGAAAAGTACAGAACAGAAACATAAATAAAAAGGAGCACTAAGGTGTGAGAAGGCACATCTGTAATCTAGAACTGGGGTGAAAGGAACAAAAGGAGCAAAATGGGGTCAATTCTGGATCAGTCCAACCTGCGTGAGACAAGGTCTCATAAGACGCCATTAGTCACCTGAATGTGAGACAACTAAGGCGTTTTATTTCCTAAGAAAATCATGCGACTGATCTTGAAATATAGGTCTGTATTTTAATCGATATGCTTCCCTCTATTATATTGTAGAACTCCCTAAGTAAGTAAATTGTAATTTTCATATAGCAGACATAAAATATCAAATTATTTCTTAAAACCACATCCAAGTTTCACCTACAAATTGCTAACATCCCATCATATGAGACTGAATCAGTATATGGGTGGAAGAAATTCCCAATCTCAAGATCAAGAATAAGGAAGATGAGTGATTCTGTCCTGGACAGTGTCTAACTATTTGTCATGTGCTCTTGATCTATGAAATCATCATGATTTACTTTGTGACAATTTCAGTAATTCTACATTGTTGTTTCGTGTCATTTACTATTGCTCATTCAGATGGAACAGATGGAGAGCAAGGGACTAAAACATAAAAATCATATGCTAAAAATTGCAGTACAAAAAACTCATAAGATTCCCACAGTGTATAGCGATAGAGCCTGGAGACTCTGGAGCAATATACAATATATATATATATATATATACATACACACACACACACATACATACATATACATACATGCATACATACATATATGGTTTTTAAAAGCAAAATATATGGCCTAAAGAAAAATGTTCAACATATAACAGCACTGTCTGCTTTTCCAGAGAATCTGGGTTCTGTCCCCAGCACTCACATGGAGATTTATAACTGTCTGTGGCCATAGTCCCAGGCTACCCAGGTCTTCCTTCTGGCTTCCATGGGTCCAGCACACACATGGTGCATTAATATTTAAAAGAAAAAGTATATTCTCAAACATATTTTTTAAAGTAATACAATTCTTAGCTACTATTTCCCAAAAATCACATTCCAAGACCCATAATCGATATATGAAATTCCTTTTGCTGCTGTTGAAAATGGACCACAAACCTGTGACTGAAAGCTACAGAAATTAACTCACATGTTAGATTCAGGTAGTCTGAACTCGATGAGTTGATTTTCTTAGACACAGCACCACTTTCCATAATCGCCAAAATGTAGGGACAGCAGGGAATGTTGATCTTAGATGCATATCAGCCTGAGACATTACAAGCTCAACTCAGCCTTGCTGTTCTAGCTCATAGGATCTCCCTCCAGACTCTGAGTGATCACAGATAATCAATATCCACAGCAAGAGAGAAGACATGATTGGATTTTTCCATAATCATTCACAAAAAGATACCTTATCTAGGTACACACCAATATCCTAGCAAAAGAGAGCAGAGGCAGGAGGGTTATCATGATTTCAAAGCCATCCTGGGCAAATATTAACTTTCAGGACAGCCAAGGCTGCATAACAAGGTACTACCTTAAAATATTAGAAAAATATATTGTTTTCTTTTCATGTCTCTGATGTTATCATAAAACTATCAGAAATGTTTTGAGTGTGAGGAAGAAGGTCTTTGAGGGTAAAAACAACTCTAAGACACCTGAAGTGGGTAAGTTTTGTAGACAAGGCTTTCTCTCACAGTGATGCCTTCCAGTCCTCAGATTCAGGGTTTCCCTACTACCACCCACACTTCTGAAATCACCAACAGTTCCCAAAATATGATGAACAGTAAAAGAAATGTCTATTATAAAAGTGGGATTTCAAATCAGAAATGCTTTGATTAAACTGATTTATATGCATGCAATATATGTAGGTATAAACAGATGCATATTCATGCATATGAACATACATCCATATGTGCAGATAAATTTGACACACTATTAACCAATTTATTTTAAAAATTACTTATGTGAAATTTTATATTCACTTCCAAATAAACAATTTTCCCCTTTCTTTCTTGCCTTCAACAGTGCTATTGGATCTACATTAAAGAGAGATTATAGTTTTCTATTTACCAAGTTCTCTGAATTTGAACATATTTGTGATCTTTGATTCACTAAATACAGAAAAAGAACATTACTAATACTTTTTCCACCATGGTTATAGTTCACATTGTAGAAGAAACATCAGTATTCATAATATAGTTCTGATCCATGCAGTAAGTGGAGAAGTCATTGAAAATTATTGTTCTAGTAAGATTTCTATTGCTCTAATCAAACATTAAGACAAAAAGTCATTTAAGGAGGAAAGGGTTTATTTCAACTTACAGTTCTCAGTTCACCACCCATCATGAATAAAGTCAGCATTAGAATTAAAGGCAGGAAGCTAGCAACAGGTACTGAAGCAGAGGTCATGGAGGAATGCTGTTACTGGCTTGATCCTAATGACTTGCACAGCCTGCTTTCTAATACAACTCAGGATCAACTTCCCAGGGTAGATAGTTTTGGAGCACATGCATATTAATTATTAATTAATAAAATGCTGGGCAGACTGAACTATAGGCCAATTTTATGGAGTCATTTTCTTAACTGAGGTTCTCTCTTCCCAAATGACACCTGTCATAAAGAACATGGATTTTATCTACTGGTTTTTCTCCAAGTATGATATACACCTTGTTGCTTATTCAGAAGTCACACACACACAGACACACACAAACACACACACACACACACACACTAGTTTCCTCCACATAGCTCTTCTTGGCTGTAACTTTGCATATTATTCCCTTGCTAGGCGGATGCTAAAAGGAAACTCAGCTCAAACCTTGCTTTAATTGATCAATAGTTGGTGGTTTAAGCTCTGAAAATGAGGCTCCTTGATCAGCTTCTGGAGTTACTAATGTTTCAGATTCCAAGCAAGGACGTAAGGAGATGAGGACCGGGATCGGTAGGTAGTTATCGCTGAAGTTCTGCTGCTACTGTTCTGTGTTCTGCCTTTATGCAATACATAAGGAGCCCCTAGTATTCCCAAGGAACCTTAGTTTCATTGTTTGCTTGTTCAGTGTTTGTCAAAGAATTTGAAGTACACATTCCTTCCTAATTCTAGTGTCCTTTGACTCATGATGATTAGTTTTTTCTTTTTTTTACAGAATAACTCAGACACAAATAAATTTTATATATAGGGAATGTCAGAAATTCAGTAAAGAAAAATTAGGTCATTACTGCAATTTAAAGGCTTTCTGTTTCAAGCTGATGGCTTATAAATATGACATGAATATTCCTGATTTATTTCCAAACCATTTGTTCCATTAAAAGACACGGCCATAAGAAGATTTCCAATGACAAATCAGCATGTACAAACTATTGTCAATACAGGCAAAACTAGTGGAAAGAGGGTGTCTTTCATAAAGAAGCACTGATTTAGGTGACTGCAATAATTCTCACGTTTATAAACTGCTACATCTTCAGTATGATTTCTGTTGGTAGTTGGAGTGAAATCTGTCCTAGATTCAATGCTACTGAACCAGTTAAGATTCCCAGGTAAATAGCCAGATGAACAGATGAGGGGTCTGCTTCTGCTTCACTTGGTACCACACTAAAGAGCTTATTGCTAGAGCTCTGTGTAGACACCACTGGCCTTGCAGCTGGTGGTGATCCTCTGTGCTGCAGACCTAGTCAGGGAGGACGACCACTTCAACCAGGTCCCTCCATTGCTTCTCTAATACTCTTTATTCTCTCCCTGTAGAAGCCAAGAGTTCATAGCTCTTCCTAGAGGTAGCAAACAGGAATAACTCTGTTAGAATCTTTTAATTTATGCACACAATCAAAAGTATATCTAGAATTCTACATGCATTTTATGTAGACAGGTCTGTACCTTACAAGAACTTCAAATCTCATTGAGATTTATTGGCAGGATGGCTGGTGATGATGAGACATAAGTAGTAAGTAACATTTTGTCTGACATGACTTGTCTCTGCAGTAACTCTCCTCTTTCATGTCTTTCCTCTCTCTCTCTCTCTCACTCTCTCTCTCTCTCTCTCTCTCTCTCTCTCTGTCTCCCTCTCTCTCTCTTTCTCTATCTATCTATCTATCTATCTATCTATCTATCTATCTATCTATCTACATATGTATCTATCTATTTCATTCTTACTCCCTGTCTCTTGCTTGCTGCCTGTGCATCAAGATATAAATTCTCAGCCCCATAACTACAGGCCTGACACCATGCTTTCTGCCATGATGATAATGAGCTAACACTCTGAAACTGTAAGCCCCCAATTAATTGCTTTCTTTTATGAGAGTTGCCTTGATCGTGGTATCTCTTCATAGCAATACAACATTTGCTAAGACAGGCTGATTCATAGCCAAAGGCTCTGAGACATTTGGGTTTTTAGACTACTCTATGCAGTATGTAAAACATTGTTCCTACTGAAGATCTGTGTTTCATACTGGTGATCAGATTTTTAAAAAAACATGAATGGGCTATCACAATGTTTACATTGGGGCATGTGCGTTTCCCTTTCACAAATTGTAAATTCTATTCCTGTTATAACATACAAAGACCAAAAATGTTGTGATGACATGACATTGTATCCATCATTTATACAGAGCGAGGTTCCTTAGTCTCCACAGTGATACAGAAATCAAAGAAAAGATGTAAAAAAGTCATTTCACCGGAATAATTAATAAGAAGACCATCATGAAAGTTTCTATAAATGATAGTAAGGCTGTATGAACAGAAAGAGTAATCAGTATACGCTGCTGAAGGGATTACACCTGCTACCCCACTGTGGTCCACAGCATGGAAGTACTCAAGAAAACGTTGAACTACCATATGATGCAGCTACTAGGTGTGCTCCTAAAAAACTCTGAATCACCATGAAATAGAGAAACTCCCACACTTAAGTTTACGGCTGCACTATTCCTAACAGAAAGAATTCAAAGAACCTAGTGACTATCAGCTGATTGATGGATGATAAAAAGCTGGTATATATATGCAAAGACTTTGACTTCACCAGAATCAAAATGGAATTCATACAAATGTGTCAAATTTTGTACTGCAGCTTTTTATATGGATTTGTTTTACAAAGGACTCATTGTGCAATTGAATACTTATTTTGCTGTACATAGGGGGTAGATGTGAACCAAATTCTCCTAGTCCACGCTGATTAGTAGTTGTATTAAAATCTTCTACACTCTTGATGATTTTGTTATTTCATATTCCATCAATAACTGAGAAAATTTTTTGTTATGGCAAAAAACAGCTTCTAAAGCATGGCATGAGGGTGGTTGATTCAGAACATCTGCAAAGTCAAGGTCATCTTGGGATACTTAGTGAGATCCTGTTTCAAGATGGAAATAGAAAAGGATGTGTGCCAGCATCCTCACTGACCATAGAAGGAGAATCAACTCATACCTAGATGAGAATGTGGCCTTACAAACCTTGATTGCAGGTTATTATACCCTGAGGAGAGGACCCAGACATACTCTGCCCATGTTGCAGGTATTGTAGGTATTGTGTTATCTTACGGTACAGCAGTAGGAAACAGATATAATACAGTTTCACAACTGTGAGCTAGGACTGGAAACTTGAAAAATTCAGGAATTGCATCTGGGAAAGTTCCTGAGGATCACTGTGTTGAGCTTCTTCATTCCACATTGGGAAGATACAGAAACAAAAAGAGGCTCATGGAGAAGGGAAGAGTGTCTGGGAAGCAAACCTTCCACGATTCTGTCTGTGCAGTCCTGAGCATTTAGTGTTCTTGCACCTACAGGTGGAACAACTAAAAATAAAAAAGAGCTGGACATGATGACGTGTGATCCAGCAGTAAAGGGAAAGGAGGTGAGTTGCAAGTTCAGGGTTACTGGGCAATAGGCAATGATTTCCAGTCACCTGGAGATATGTGTGAAGATTTTTCAATCCCTCTACTAAAATAGGAAGCAAAAAGTGAAAGAAGGAAAACAGAGACTACGGCCAAATGTGGACTATATTAGAGAATAAAGATGTGCGTATTGGAATAGGAGAAAAGAACACTTAAAGCGTCTGACACTATGGATGAGCATTTGTGATGCAAACAGAGATGCAGAGCAGAAGCAAAGCATTACAAACAGCTGCAAGAAGTTTCATATGATCAACTAAAGGGGGAGTTATGAAATCTCAAGGAAATAGAAGTAGAAACGTAAACCACTAGTGTGAGAATGTCAGCTCAGATCTGCAGGACAACTAACTACTTTCAGTGTTTTAAGCTCTGATTTTTGTCAATAACAGAGGAAAGTGTAAAATGGTTGTCTAGTCAATCTATCAAACACGAAAGGCTTTAAAGAGGGAGTCTGTAATAAGAAAGCAAATTGAAAAATTATAAAACATATGAGGTAGAACAAACACACGTACTGGTTTTAAAATCTGCTTCTCTGTTTCTCCATTTCACGAACATGACTTCTAAAGTTGTGTGGTTGGGAGTCTGGAGAAAGACACAGCTCAGAGACTGAGCCTCAGTGAACAGCAACCCCAGGAGATGTTCATTTAGCCCTGAGGCACAGTAGGAGGAGCCTCCTTACCCTGTTGACAGTAATTACTTGCAGCATCATTGGCCTACACAGGATGGATGGTTAGGGTAAAGTCTGTCTCAGACCCACTGCCACCGAACTGGTAGGGAAGCCAGATTCTAAAGTGGATTTTCTGTAGATGAGGAGATTTGGAAGCTGTTCTGGTTTCTGTAGGTACCAGTTCTAGCACTAATACTGGAAAATTGGCATTCTTGCTGGCCCTGCAGGAGATGGTAGAACTCTGGCCATGGAGACATGGTCAAAGAAGCAGGAGACGGTGTCAGCACAATGTTCCCAGTGGAACCTGGAATGATAAACACAGTTTGCTGTCACAGGTGTACTGAAAGCACCCCAGCAAAGAACCATTCCAGGTGGATCTGAAACAGCACTTAGGAACTAACTCTGAGGAATCATAAATGAAAGGGAAACATAAAACCAATTGAATGGCATAATTTCAATGATCAGAACATCAAGAAGCAGTCATGGCCACAATGGATGCTCCCGGCACTGCTCCCTCTCACCTGGAACCCAGAGCAGCAGTACCCTCAGAAGGAGAGCAGCAGACTCCATCTCTGACTGCTGAACTAGAGGCTGTTGCTTGGACACCCAGACAAGCTGCATATAAACAGGGTTTGAGCAATCTGCACTGTGTCTAATGTCATAATATGCAAATCAACTCAGAAAAGCTTGCCTTGGGGATCAAACGACACCTGCTCTTGTGCCACCCTATGTCACTATGTCATTTAGGATCAGCAAAGAATTCCCTAGAGTAGATTGAGTGTACCCTGAGTGACTTTTTGACTGGCCCTATGGAATATTCACATTCTGTTAATTTGAGGTTCCGTTTGTGGACACACAGTTGCTGCTCTTCTGTAAAGGATGTGAGTGCAAGAGGACTTTGAGCGCTTAAAATTAAACTGTACTTTTAAATTGTCATTTTTATTTTATGTGTAAGTGCTTTTTGTCTGCATATATGTCTATCCACCACATTTGTGCCTGTTGCCCTTGAATGCCAGAAGAGGAAATTGGATGTGCTTTAAATAATGTTGCAGATGGTTGTGAACTACATATGGATCCTGGGAACTGATCCTATGACCTCTGTAAGAGCAGGATTTGCTCTTAACCATTGAGCCATTTCTCCAGCCTCAAACTACTTTTCAGTATCTTAGAGAAACAAAATATTTTTTCATTGTGGTACTTCTCAACAAAGAAAACAATCATATTTAATAAGACAGAGAAAAAAGAATGTGGCATGGTTATATTAATATGAAAGTTGGCTCCACAAAGAGGGTTTATTCTAAAGATCATCAAAAACAGAAAAGACCATGAATGTTGAATATGGGATGAAGAAGGAGGTTTGAAACATAAACTTAGAATGAACAGGCATCACTGAGGATAAGGCTTTCCAAGTTCTCACTCCAAAGCCAATACTGAGGCCACTCAATGCTTTCCCAAGCAGATGAATATTTTACCCTGAAACCAGGAACACTACAACAGAATGTAGTCATGCATGTAGTTGCTTCATGAACAGAGTGAAAGATATCCTGGCTATATCCCTGCAATGAAACATGTGGCAAATAATGATGTGGAGCTTTGCATTCCTCTGGAAACAAACCATCAAATAGGTCCACACAGGAACATAGCTTTTAATACAACCCCAGATGATCTCAGTAGTAACACTCTTTTATAATAAACATTTCCGTTCTTTATGGCACCTGAACTGGAGGCACTGACAATGGTAAACATTGTGTACAGTGAGAGGGAAAGCCAGGTATTGCTGCTTCCAGGTATTTGACAGGGAGAAAGGCCTTGGATCCTGATATCCACTCATAGTATAAGGATAACTCAAGGGGGTTAGAGAAGCTTGATTTCCCTCACTCACGGACTAAAGTAGATTTCTGCTTGACTGTCCCCTGAAGTCTCATGGGGTAAAGCCATGAACATGAGGGTGTAGATTTGTTGGTGGTGGAACACATATGAACACAGGGCCAGTGGGAAGGTCTGTGGTCACTGACACTGTGCCCTTGGGAAGGACTGTTCTTGTAAACTCTTCCCATTTTCTTGCTCCACCACTCCAATCCTGATGTGCTGCCTCAGCACAGACTCACACAGGGCTTTCTATACAGATCCAAAACCCGAAAACTGAGCCAACATTGTGCTCATTGTGTCCTTTTCTTCCAGGGATGAAAGCAGTGATGACCACATGAGGTTTCTCCCTTTCTATGCAATGCAGAGCAAGAGATGTGGAAGACATTACACAGTGAAACATTGCCAAACACACTCAGTTGTTGTGAGATGGTGATTTTCACCATTGCTGGTCAAGCTCTGTGAGGAATGTCCCTGGGATATTGATGTAGATGGCATTTGTGCATCACATTGGTACCACAGCCTGCATGGCTTTCCCTATTTGTGAGTGTGGGAGTTCTCGGCATCCTGTATCTTCTTCAACTTCATTTTTCAATTTCCCAGTGATTTCATTGTAGGGCTCTTTAACCACTTTGCTAATCTGTTCATAGATATTTTGTTTTAAAGTTGTAGTGAATGGAATTCCCCCTAATGTCTTTTTATTAAGTTACTGATTACTACACAGAAAAGCTACTGATTTTCATATATTCACTTTATAATTCTGCATTTTGATCATATGATGCACGTAGCTGAAATAATTTCAAGACCAAGAGTTTTATGGTGCAATTTCTAGAGTCTTTTAAGTATAAGAACATATTGTAATTTGACCTCTTCATTTAATATTTATATCCCTTTCATTTCTTCTCTTGCATTTTCTGTGACTGAGATTTGAGCATTTCACTGAAGAAGAGTGAGAGAATCAAGACCCTTATTTTACTCCATATTTGAAAATCAAAACTCGGGTTTTCCTCACTTACTAGGATTACAATAACATTTTCATCATTCATATTCCTCGTGTTTGTTTTATTTTGCTTTACTGTGTCAATACGAATTTGATTCAGAATCCCATCTTTGTTTTGTTGTTATATCTTTGATGTCATTATGAACAGGGTTTTCAGTAAACTACAACAGAGTCTAGCACACATGGAGTAAAAACGTATTGGCTCAGAGTCACTCAAATATTTCTCTCTCTCATCCTGCACCACCTGCTGCTGTCGGGTCCATGGTCTCTGGATGGGCAAAGCAGCTCCGGGCATGGAGAGCTGGACCTATGCTTCTTGAACTGCCAAGCGTACAGCTCCTGTAGCAGCAGTCTCGAGATCAACTTCAGATACATGAAGTTGAGAAGGTTCTTCTGTGCACTCTTCCGTTTCATCCTGGAGGTAGCAGGCTTTTCAGAACTCAGCCAGTGGGGACAACTGTATATTGAGAGGCTGCACATTAAACCAAGGGATACTCAACTCCTTCATAGCCTCTCAGAATCCTCTTCAAGGAGAAATTGACATGCACATTCCCAATCAAGTGATCTCCCAAGATATTGCAGACATTCATCTCTTCAACTTCTCAACACCTTTGATATACTTCAATAAAGACTTCCTCATGAATCCCATTACACTGCTCTTGTCTCTCCGTATCATTCACAAAAGAGTGTGAGAGAGATTCTTCTATGACAATGTCTTTAGGAAACTAAATGCCATTTGTGACTGTCCATTTTTTCCCCATAAAGGAAACTTTCTGTTCTCATTTCAATCAGTACATTCTCTATGTGTTTGCTTTATTTTTTCCCTCAGCTCTTCTATATCATATGATTCTTGTCATTAGTCTCTTATCATGTGCTAGAATTCCTTGACATTATCGTTTTATGTAGTCATTTTCTTAACTAAGGTTCTCTTTTCCCAAAATAAGCACCTGTCATTAAGACATGGACTTTATCTACTGGTTTTTCTCCAAGTATGAGATACACCTTGTGGCTTATTCTGAAGTCTCACACACACACACACACACACACTAGTTTCTTCCACATAACTACTCTTGGCAGTAATATACAAAGCTTTTTGCTTGAAATAAAAACATAAATAACTTAGTCACCTGCCTTTATTTCTTACCATGTTGATATAATTTCATATACCTTTTGGATGAATAGTATTAAAGTATTGAACTATAGAGGTTGCTGTTTGAATGGCTCAATTGAGTTACATGAAATGTGGCTAAATGAATTTTATATTGGAATTAGACTGAATTTCAATGAATTCCTGAAATAGCCCTAAACATAATTATACCATTTTCTGCAGTGAACTCATGCAAACTGGGACTTGCAACATTGTTGATTATAAAATCACAATGTCTACAACCTCTGAAAGATGCTGAAGCTGTGCTAGGTTGTATGAAATATTCAGACAAGATGAACTTCTTTTGAAAAATATGAAAGCATATCCATGGCCCTAACATGTAGATTTGCGTTCATCTGTAATAAATACTAAAAATATACAATAACAAATATAGTATAAGACAAGTTTTCTCATGATTTGTTATCATTAATTTTTATCTTCTATATCTACCTAACAGAACTATATGCCTGAAGTGCGCTAAAATTTCACATGTGATATTACAATTCATACACCATGTACTTCAGAAACCATGCACAGAGGACCCTGAGCTGCAACAGACATGACTGCCTCTTTCATGAAGACTAGCTTTCACGATACCAAAAGGCAATGCACCTGCAAGATTTCAAAGGAAGGAAAACAATTAACAGTCCTACCCAACTATGAAACCTGTGAACCACATGGACCAGCATTGTACAATAACCCTAAGAGGGCAGTAGTGGCATGTAAACCTTAATGGTAACCAGCAGGTTTCTAATTGGAATTAAGACCTACACAATAAGAGGGAAATCATGCCTCATACCAGAAACCTAGTCAACTATCCAAAGTCATGATACTGGAGGAGAACCTAAGCCTCCTATTTTACTACTAATCAGCATGATCCTAACTACACTCTAAATAATTTGTCATTTTCCCACAGATGACTGTATCCATCAACTCTAATCAAGGAAACGTCCCTTTGTCACAGATGAAAGCTGTAATAGCTAAAATCAAGACACAGAATTGTGGAGACCAGTCCCACTAGATATATCTACAAAATATTCCCACACTTAAAGCTCAGCAAACATTATGGACAGTCAGAGGAAAATTGACATCCTTGCTGGCCCTACAGGAGACCGTAATGCTCTGTCCTGGAGACATGGTCAAAGAAGCAGGAGACTGTGTCAGCACAAGGCTCCCAGTGGAACCTGGGATGATAAACAAAGTTTGCTGTCACAGGTGTACTGAAAGCACCCCAGAAAAGAACCATTGCATGTGGATCTGAAACAGCACTTAGGAACTAACTCTGAGGAATCATGAATGAAAGGGAAACATAAAACCAATTGAATGGCATAATTTCAATGATCAGGACATCAAGAAAGCAGGCAAGGCACGATAAATGCTCCCGGCACTGTTCCCTCTCACCTGGAACCTGGAGCAGCAGTATCCTCAACAGGAGAGCAGCTGACTCCATCTCTGAGAGCTGAACTAGAGAGAAGGCCTTAGAACCTGATATCCATGGATAGTATAATTGTAATTCAAGGGCTAAAAGAAGCTTGATGCCCCTCCCTCAAGAGTGAAGTAGAGTTTTGCTTTACTGTTCCCAGAAGTCTCATGGGGTAAAGCCATGAACATGAGGGTGTAGATTTGTTGGTGGTGGAACACGTATGAACAGAGGGCCAGTGGGAAGGTTTGAGGTCACTGACACTGTGCTCACAGGAAGGACGGTTCTTGTGAACTCCTCCCATTTCCTTGCTCCACACACTCCTATCCTGACGTGCTGCCTCAGCACAGACGCACACAGGGCCTTCTACATGGATCCGAACACCAAAACTGAGCCAACATTGTGTTCATTGTGTCCTTTTCTTCCAGTGATGAAAGCAGTGATGACCTCATAAGGTTTGTCCCTTTCTATGCAATGCAGAGCAAGAGATGCGGAAGACATTACACAGTGAAACATTGCCAAACACACTCAGTTGTTGTTAGTGAGATGGTGAATTTCACCATTGCTGGCCAAGCTCAGTGAGGAGTGTCCCTGGGATATTGATGTAGATTGCATTTGTGCATCACATTGGTACCACAGCCTGCATGGCTTTCCCTATTTATGAGTATGGGAGGTCTCTCCATCCTGTATCTTCTTCAACTTCATTTTTCAATTTCCCAGTGATTTCATTGTAGGGCTCTTTAACCACTTTGCTAATCTGTTCCCAGATATTTTGTTTTAAAGTTGTTGTGAATGGAATTCCCCCTGATGTCTTTTTAGTAAGTTACTGATTACTACACAGAAAAGCTACTGATTTTTGTGTGTTCACTTTATAATGCTGAATTTTGTTCATATGCTGCACTTCACTGAAATAATTTCAAGACCAAGAGTTTTATGGTGGAGTTTCTAGAATCGTTTAAGTATAAGAACATACTGTAATTTGACCTCTTCATTTAATATTTATATCCCTTTCATTACTTCTCTTGCATTTTCTGTGACTGAGATTTGAGCATTTCACTGAAGAAGAGTGAGAGAATCAAGACCCTTATTTTACTCCATATTTGAAAAGCATAACTCTGGTTTTCCTCACTTACTATGATTACAATAACATTTTCATCATTCATATTCTTTGTGTTTGTTTTATTTTGCTTTACTGTGTCAATACAAATTTCATTCAGAATCCCATCTTTGTTTTGCTGTTATTTCTTTGATGCCATTATGAACTACAACAGAGTCTAGCACACATAGAGTAAAAACGTATTGGCTCAGAGTCACTCAAATATTTCTCTACCTCATGCTTCACCACCTGGTGCTGTCAGGTCCTTGGTCTCTGGATGGGCAAAGCAGCTCTGGGCATGGAGAGCTGGACCTACACTTCTTGAACTGCCATGTGTACAGCTCCTGTAGCAGCAGTCTCGAGATCAACTTCAGATACATGAAGTTGAGAAGGTTCTTCTGTGCACTCTTCCGTTTCATCCTGGAGGTAGCAGGCTTTTCAGAACTCAGCCAGTGGGGACAACTGTATGTTGATAGGCTGCACATTAAACCAAGAGATATTCATCTCCTTCATAGCCTCTCAGAATCCTCTTCAAGGAGAAATTGACATGCACATTCCCAACCAAGTGATCTCCCAAGATATTGCAGACATTCATCTCTTCAGCCTCTCAGCACTTTTGTTGTTCTTCAATAAACTTCCTCATGAATCCCATTACACTGCTCTTGTCTCTCCATATCATTCACAAAAGAGTGTGAGAGAGATTCTTCAATGACAATGTCTTTAGAAAACTAAATGCCATTTGTGACTGTCCATTTTTTCCTCATAAAGGAAACTTTCTGTTCTCATTTCAATCAGTACATTCTCTATGTGTTTGCTTTATTTTTTCCCTCAGCTCTTCTATATCATATGATTCTGTCATTAGGCTCTTATCATGTGCTAGAATTCCTTGACATTATCGTTGTGCTTTGCTGCTGCTCAGCCGAGGGAGGGATGAATGGATCAGTGCTGAGAAAGAAGAGGTGGAAGTGCACTTGTTAAAATGAAAGCTGTCACATTATCAAACTAGGGGGTTTGCTAAGGGCTCATTCACTTTTGGTGGAGATCGCCCAGGGTTTTATTTGTACATAACTTTTTAAAAATCTCCCAGTTATTGCATTACATACAGGTTTGTCACTGCAACAACGTCACATTAGTCATGTAAGCAATCAATTGTTTAACTTTACGTTTTCAGAAGCACATCACATAGATGGGAGTCAGCTTCAGACTGGCGTCATGGGTCTAAAATCAAACAGGCAACTGTATTTTTAATGAAATGTGAGCACACTATTAAAGTTTTACTTGATAATCTCCGGGGCGATTATCTATGTGTCCTTGTCTTTACAGACATGCTAACTCCCCTATCCTGGCCCTGGTCTTTACTGGGGAATTTACTAGTGCGTTCTATGACAGAAATAATTTTGACATACTACTCTCTCATTCTCTGTGTCTGTCAGGTCCCAGATATTAGACATGAAACAACTCTCACAGTTACTTAGGGCATCCTGGACTTGAAGGTCTTTGAGATGATTATTTACATTTAGTGCTACAATCACCGTGTCCTTGTTTTCTACAAGGTGTCCCTTTCCCAGTTAGGAAGAGCTGAATTAAAGATTGCTTTTAATTTTACCAATAAGCAAAACAGACACCATGACCAAAAAGACTCTCAGCAACCGTGCAGCAGAAAGAAGCAGAGAGGTAACTATCTCCTTGGCATGCCAGCAACCGGAAGTCTTCTCAAGCAGTTTACCTGCACCGCGATGGTGGTATAGTCACCAACAGTGCTTCATGTTTTACAGAATTATTGATGCTTCAATCCCATGTTTGTTCTGCTTCAACCATCATCTGTCATCTTTTGCTTTGGTTTCTTTCAGTCTGTTGGCGATTTCGTTATTTTGTCTGTTGTATTTGATTCATTAAAAATTTTATTCCCATCATTCTCATTTGAGGACATTTTTTCTTCCTAGCTCACTTTTTTTGGCCAAGTCGCTAATTGTCTTGTTACTCTGGCTGATGTTTCCCTTAATATCAGTACCTTTCCTCCCTACAGCCTTGACTGAATTCATTTCTTGTGTGTATCTTTTGTGGCAATTCTTCTTTTAAGGAGTATGGCTTTGAAATCTTCACCCAATAATACATTTATTTCAGTATCTGTGAGTTGAGTCCTTGAGAATATTATAATCTGTCATGGGCATCATTTCTGCCTAGCTTTTTCATGTTGTTGTGTTTCTGTGATATGATTCAGGTCCCTTGGTTTAAGTACATCTTTTGGTTTATGTGAGGCTTTTATAAACATAGCCACATACTCTTAAGGTTTCACTGCCCAAAATCACTCAGATAATCTTTCATCTTTAAGATATTTGGAGATCTCCAGCAACTTTATGTAGTCTATAGCACACTGGTTCCATGACATATTTCCAAAATAGGGGCTCAATAAATTTCTTAATGAGATTATGGACATCATCGTTTACCATGCTGTTTACATGGGAGCACAAAATATTCCCATCTAAAAACATTAAGATCCATTAAATGCTATGAAATGTAAAGACTGGAAGACAGCATCTGCAACCACAAAATTAGATCCAGCATTAGAGTGAAGGAAGGTTTCTCAGTCTCCACAGTTAGAAATCAGATAAGGAGACTTCAGAGGACGATGTGGTCCCACACATAGGGGCAACATCTACCACATATTTTCTCCTTTATGAATAGTAAATATGTGAATTCTAAATGTGTAAAGGTTATATGTGTATTTGGATATATGTAGGTATGTGTGGTATATCTCTGTGTGAGTGTATTTGTAAGCATGTATATATGCATATATGTATGTCTTTTATATCTATATGTGCTTGTTTATGTGGGTATGTATGTGTGTATATGCATGTAAGTATATGTGCATTTATGGGAGTGAGAAAAAAACAGAAGGGAGAGAAGTGGAATGAGGGGAAGAAAAAATAGCAGGAAAGGGAATTGGAGATTAGTGGATATGGTCAAAATATGATAGAATTGAAAGACCGGGCTTTTATAAAACTTATGTAAAATGAATATATACCAATAACGGGTTTTAAGGGGCAGCAAAATTGCTCAAAGAGCAAGGAAAATTGGCACAAAGCATGAAGTCAGACCAGAGATTGATCCACAGAACTCACATGGCAACAAGAGAGAATCAAGTCCAAATTGTCCTCAGACATCCACAAACATGGGACATGCGCACCTACAGACACACACACAGACACACACACACACACACACACACACACACACACACAGGGAGAGAGAGAGAGAGAGAGAGAGACCTATGCATTCTCACATACACACACACAACGATAATAACCTAAAATGTAATGAAAATGAAAAGAATTTATGAAAAAGAAGTGAAAGGCAGAAGAAATGTACATCAGTAAGGAAGTATTAAATCCCACTAGATTCTAGAAACAGCAAGAAACCTATTCTTTCCTAGAGCTTCCAACTGAAATGCAATCTGCCAACAATGACACTTCAGCCCAGACAGTCTAATGTTGGATACCAGATTCATAGAAATAAAGAAAGATACTCCTCTCACATTCAAGCAACAGAGCCTGTGGTAAATTGCTGCATGAGGAATAGACAGCTAATACTGAGTTCTCTATATTTTCATTCTAATGTTTTTCATACCAAAGACATAGGAAACATTGAACCCAATATTTTTTTTTTTGCTGATCTCTGCAAAATTTTTCATCACACTTTCAGAAACACTGGCTCTCAGGCAGAAGGGGAAGTGTGCAGGTCAAACACTGTGTGGTGCAGGCAGCTGGTGAGACTCTCAGAGGAGGTTTCTGTTTGAGGCTGAAGCACTGTGGGAGGAGTACTGTGCACCTGCACACAGTAATAAGTTGCCAGGTCCTCATCCTGGAAACTGCTGATGGTGAGACTGAAATCTGTCCCAGATCCACTGCCTACGAAGCGATCAGGGACCCCAGTGTGCCGAGTGGATGCCCAGTATATGAGAAGTTTAGGAGCCTGGCCTGGTTTCTGCTGGAGCCAGGTCAAGTAATTCCGATTGGAGCTTCCTACAAGACTCTGGCTGGACTTGCAGTTGATGGAGACTGTCTCTCCTCTGGACACAGACAGCAAGGATGGAGATTGGGTCATCACAATGTCCCCACAGGCACCTGCAATCAGGAAGCGACAAGGAACATGCATATACACAGACGAAGACAAATTATAATAACAGTTGAAATTTGTCATTTAAGGGTCCTTGTAATATTAGATTGTCAGAGTATTGTTATGTAAGAAATATTATACCCAGGCACACACTGTAAATTTCTATATACAAAAATGTGACTCTGTAAAGATTATAATAATTTTAAATTTCTCACCAGACACCCAGAGCAGCAGGGACATGAGGACCTGTGTCTGTGACTCCATATTGCCACCCCTGCCTGTCTGAGGCACCTCAGTTCTCACATAAAAGGCCTGGTTATAAATTCTGAGCACATGGGCTGGGCTAGAGGAGACCATGCAAAACAGTCCACCAAAATAAAAAAAAATGCCTGGGCAGGGTGTCGGTGAGCAGCTGGTGTCAATCAACAGCCAAACATACCAGCACAGAGATCATGAGCAATCACTGAAAGAGATCCGGTTACAGCTCTCCAACAGAGATCTACTAGATGCTCTGATAGAATCTCTGGGTTTAAAATCCAAGACATAATTAAATCAATTGACTTTTGCAGAAATGTTAAAAGAACTATCACAAACTGACCATTTTTAAGTCAAATATTGTACAAAAAATCACCTCCACAACAACAAAGAAACATAGACTAAGAAACCATGCAATAAGAGAAACAAATGTTGAAGACAGGAAAAGAAGAAAGGAAAAAAAGATGGAATTGAGGCAAAATTTGTTGCTTATCACCCATCTCCAAAGCCACTCATGTACTAAGGGCAATGAACAGTGCTTCAGACATTTGAACTCCAGTTTCAGGTAAATAGGGGACAGAGATACAAAAGAAGCCCAGAATTCATTCTGGAATTCCTGGGGATCATTAATTTAGCCTGGGATCAGACCAGCTTTATTCTCAAAATAAAGGTAAACCCAGAAGAAACTAACTAGTATGCTTCCCACAACTTTGATGAACTGAAAGAGGGTTCTATATCTGCGGAAATGGAGGAAAATAAAATAAACAGAATTTCTTCATAAAATAGTTCTGTAAACCTACACTGCCAAGAGTTGCTATTCCAGAAATACATATTCTACTGTAATCTAGAGACTAGCAGTATTAAATGGGTTAAGATGGTCTTGCTGACATAGTAACATGTAAAAACTTTCCAGCAGGGGGCATAGCCATCCTAAATCAAGTAATAGCTTTACTAAGACCAACAATTCACAACATTAGGGATTGTTGTCATGCAAGGGAAAAATGTTTGAGTATGAATGAAAATAAATAGCAATAAAAGAAATCACAGAGCCTTCCAAGATTCAGATTAGTGAATTGTGAAAATATTCATAAGATATAAATCATAAACCCAGTATCATGTGTAAAGCAGAAGAAAAAAAAATAAATGAATAAAATATCACTGAAAAGAGTGGAGGTTCACACTTGTAATCCCGAACGTGGAGGTAGAAAAAGAACGATGATGAATTTGAGGCCACCCTGGGGTACGTAGCAGTTTTAGGCCAGTCTAATCTATGCAAAGAGAAACTCTCTCAAAAAGTGTTTCATTAATAAAAGAGTTTCAAGGCAGCTGCTCACAATTTCTATCCAAAGTAAATTATTTACCTGATGATAATATTTTATCATTGAACCAAGAATATTACTTAAAATCAAATATGTGTTTAACCAATGTGCATTTCCCTTTTATTTTCCATTACATGTATAATTTAATACGACAACTTTTCAGGTATAGAGCATTAAATAATTTCTGATAAGCATATTCAAATCTCATCTATAAATTGACAATACATCATGACAAGAGAGAGACAAACATTGTGAGGATTATGAAAGTTACCAATCTCAAGGTCAAGAATATCCATCTATCAAGGTGTCATGTGCTCTTGATCTCTGCAAAACTTTCAACTTTGATTTGTGACAGCTGCAGGGACTTCCCAATATCCATTACAAGAAATAGTAGGCATAGGAAGGTTTTCAATAATTCTCATAAAGTAATATATTATTGTTTCTTCAAATCAGCAGGTGGGTCCTGAGGATGTGGGAGTTTATTACTGCATTCAAGTTATAGGAATTTTTTATACAGCGTGACAGTCATGAACAAAATCTGTCTGCTTAGGGATTCACAGAGTGTACACATGCTATGTTGCTCAGGAGGGTCTGATTCTGTAAAGGATGAGGTTGGAAAACTCGAAGCAGCTAGTCACAGCCGAGGGTTCTTTGACACTGGTACCAGTAGACACTTAAAACAAACAAACCCATTATTGACCCCATAACCTTTAACAGCTGTGAATGTCATGGTAGTAGACCAGTAGAGACAGTGCTCCTTAGGTTAGGCTCCTTTTCTTTTCAGTAAAGATCCTCATCAAAAGTACCTTAGATCCTATCACACATTCGCATTCAACCAAGCAGAGCATGAATGAGATTCCAAAAAATGGATCTACCCTAATCAAATATCCTACAATGTACTGAGAGAAATGGCCATTTGACAGAGACCTTACAGTCACAAGGAAACGCTGATCAAAATAAGAAAGCTGACTGGGAAGTTAAAAGAGATGCTAGAGAGAGATATGAAAGCCCTTGTCTCCGTCACACAAAAGTCACATTCAGTGCTGCTTCATAGAAGAACACTATGAGGTTAGGTCTCACTCTGCATCTCTGACCCACTCACCTTCCCCAAATTAGGATGTACAATAAACCACAGCAACACACCCAGCTTTAGTCAGTGGCTCAGCTTCTGTTCACTCCTGAAATTGTGCAAACATAACCTCATGGATTCCATCAGTCCATTTCAGGGTTTCCTCTCCTGCCTACCATCCAAGAAGGAGTCTGTATTGCTACCTTGTGATTCTCTGTAACAGCCTGTGTTTCTAATCTGGGGGCATGGCTTTGCTTTGTGACATCCTTTCTCTTATGGGTTTCAAAGAGCTGATGAGTTTACAGTTTTTTCAAACTCTTCCTTTGTGTTAAGGTGAAGTGTCTCCTCTAGGCAACTTTCATGCAGAAATAAAGCTTTTAATAATGAACTCCATTAACTTTACTCAATTGGGTGTAACAGCTCATTATTTCTCACCCCTGGGGTAGGTATGTAGTTGAGTGCTGTGTTGCTGTGTAGCTGTGTGATTATGGGGGTTGTTTTTGCTTTTGTTTTGTATTGCTTTGCTTTTTTAGAAAAGGAGAGGGCATGAAACTTTCATGACTGCTGGTCGCTCAGAATGAGCATGAGAGGATGTCTGAACGTCATGAGGAATTCAGCCTTTTCAAACACAATTTCATCTGCTCTCATTGTTAGTTTAATTCTCGTCTCCAAAAGAACAATGGGCTGAGGTTTTTCTTTTATAAATATGGAGACAATTCTCTGTCCTCTTTGTTACTCACAGATCCTAAGAGGGACTTCCTCCTACCTACCTAAATATATGACTTCTAGTGGATACATATTCTATTCTATAAAAATAACCTCAATTTGCTTCTTGAATGGTTCATGTGTTTCTTCTTATACTGAATATTGTTAACAAGCATATTAGGCTAGTGATGTCTTCCAGGACAGAACCTGCACTCTCAGCTTTCCATTCTAGTCTAACTCCACTCATCTGTACCAGCTGTCAATCCACAGAAACACTTTTTACAATGGATGTGCCAAGCATGATTATGAAGATGTGTAGCATCTTACCTACTATTTGTAGGGAAAGCATGGACCAAGATTAGGAGACAATTAAATCACACAGTGTGGCAAACAGAACACAGGGTAGGAATGCCAGTTCCCAGGAAATGAAACTTTTACCTTTTCAAAGGATGAGGCAAAGACCTGGACTGGACCTTGCCAGTTCAACTCTAGGGAAGAACAGAGATCTAACTCACATTTTGTCTTTTGATCATGGCCTCTAAGAGAGCTTTGGATTGGTCTGGATCTCAACTGGTTCCCATTTTTATTTTTTAAAGCCTGATGAGTTATACTATTTGAGTGTCTAAGGGTCCTCAATATCCCTTAAACCAGCAAAGGATTTCTAATATTTTTAAATAATCATTTACACAAATAATCTGTACCTAGCAATGAATGATTGTTGAAAGATGTAAATGGAAGTGTCTAAATAAGAATTTTATCAGCATTGAAGTGTAATTGAGTAAAATAAGAATACCACCCTGATCAATAATTAATTGCTTAAGGGTTAATTTTCTAAACTAATATTCTTATAATGCCATATTTCTTCTAAATGATTTAAAATAACATCCCATTTTATACAGATTCACTGTAGCTTATAGAAGCAACGCAGACTTCTCTATAGACAAAATGACACTAAAGTTAACTGAAGGTGAACTGTTTGTACTAAATCCCTTCAGTGCAATATCACAGCTTTTAAGGCATTTAACTCATCATTTTCTTTCTCAGTCTAATAAGATTTGTACTTAGGGTGAGTATAGTTGCTTTGAATGCATAGGTTGTAGAACATCTGTTCAGGCCTTCTGGCTTTTAGAGTTTCCAATGAGAAGTCTAATATTATGCTACTGACTCTGCCTATATATATTACTTGAGCATTTTCCCTTGCAACTTTAAGAATCTTTCTATGTTCTGTGCATTTAGTATTTTGATTACTACTAGTCTTGGGGAAGTTCTGTTCTGGCCCTGTCTCTTCAGTGTTCTGTGTGCTTCTTGGACATTGATAGGCACCTCCCTCCTTAAGATGGGAAAATTTCCTCCTATCATTTTTGTGAATGAATTTTCTGCACCTTTGTCCTGGATTATTTCTTCTTCCTCTTCCTCTCCTTCTCCTTATACTTCTTCTCCTCCTGCTCCTCATCCGTATTCTTACTCTTCATTTTCTTCTAATATACCTATTTTTCATGGACTACAGATATTTTGTAGTATCATAGATTTCTTGGAGAGATTTGAATGAATTTTTAAATTTCACATTCACTTTGATTGAGGAATCCTTCTCATCTAACTTTCTCAACACTTGAGATTCACTCTACTGTGTCTGCTAATGTCATGGCGAGGCTTGCCACTGAGACTATTGTTTCACTTCCTCAATTTTTATTTTCCACTTTTATCTCAATTTGAGTTCTCGTTAGTGATTCCATTTCTGTTAAATTCTACTTCCATGTCTTTAAACGCTGTCTTTATTTCATCCAACTGTGTGTGCCTTCATGATCTTCATTAATGGTTTATTGATACCATGTTAAGGTCCTTGGTCATCACATTTGTAATTGCTGTTTCAAGTCCCTGCCCTTTCATTTCTCAGGATCTACTGTAGTAGAGTTACTGGGTTCTGTGCAGGTACTTTATGTTAGCTGTTCATATTATATGCTTGTGATGGTGTCTAGGTATCTGCTGTAGGAATGACTGAGCTGATTCTGGTTGGTGATATCAGATCTTGTCGTTCTTGGGTGGTTGTCCATTGCATCATTTCTACTGACAGCTTTGGAGCATTTGAAAGTGTTGTGGCTGTAGATGGCTTTGAACACAGTGGCTCTTCAGATTGATGGTGGCAGAAAGGAATAAGGTGAGCTAGGAAATGACTTAGAGAGGCTTCAGAAAAGCACTTAGGGGATCCTGTCCAGACTTAGAAGTGGGATCCCCAGGGAGTTGGAGGTGTGGTGGAAGGAAGGGATCCTGCAAGAGGCTTACAGTAAGACAAAATAATCTGAAGAGAGAGGAATGACATGGCTATGGAACCTTGGCTCTGTATCAAGAATTGGAGTCTCTTGTGAAAAGAATTAAAGTAGGAAAAGGGGCAGCTACAAGCAGGTTGATACAGGACCAGGAATGAGACAGAACAGAGGTTCTGTACCATTTAAGTATCAATAGTATGGTGTACCAACTTTAGTTTCCCAAATTCTGCAACATGGAAAACAGTCACCTGCCAGATTTCTCCACTTTTAGTTCCCTTAGGGTTCCAACAGGCAATGGGACTTCTTAATTATACAAAAAATACACTGAACATTCTTCATAATTTCCTTGATTTGTTGGCATATAATGGAGTTCCTTTTTAAGTTTTTCCTGTTTACATGATGCTTTCCATAAAATTTTGAGGCTTCTAACACATTTCCTGTTAAAAACTGCTCAATCTCATCATTCCCTTGTCCAATGGACCTGTCAACCCTGTATGATATGTAGAATTGAGCAATATATAATGGACCATTTCTGTCTAGATTTGCTCTTTACAGTGGCAAAAATAATTGTGTGAATTATGAATTATCAGGAACAAATTCCCAGCAGTTTCTATATGCAAAACAACTGCAAACTGAGAATCAATGATGGTGTTCAGAGATTCAGGAGAGTCTAACAACACCATAAGAGTAGCATACAACTCTGATTTTTGAACTGAGCCCTATGGAATTCGATCAACTTTACTTATTTTTTTCTGACATGTGCCCTGCCATTCCTGATGTATTTGCATCCATATAAAATGCGAGTGATCCAAAAATAGGTTATTCTTTCCCAATATGTTGGAATATCTGGTGAGTTCCTTTAACAAACTGATTTGCTTAGTTTTTGGATATTTGTTATTAACTTCCCTGAAATAATTGCTACAAGCTCTTTGCCAATCTTCATTATTTACCCATAATGGCATAATCTCAGAATTAGTATAAGCCACTACTATTTCTGTTGAATCTGTTCCTGACAGTTGACAAATTCATAGTATTTCTTTTTTAAATAAATTAGCAATTTCTTTATATAGGTCTTTAATTTTTACTCTGCATATGTGCTATAAACAACCATTCTAAAATATTATCCTCTCTCCATAAGAATTCCAGTAACGGAATGTTTTGAATGAATGATGACCAAAATACAATTCAGGTGAGGATCTATGTGACTCGCATATTCATCTTCTAGTCTCTTTTCTACCAAAGTTAACTCCTGCTTTTCTGCAGGATTTACCTGTCTCAGAGTATATATGCTGGATTCTCCTTACAACATTTGAAACTAATTGCTTAGCTCTTGTGTTGTAAATCCAATTCTGAGTCTTCCCCAATTGATCTCTCCCAATAATTTATAGAAGGGATAATTACAATACATACACATATACACCTGACAGACTTCATTATACAAGCATTGATACTTAAAGTGTCTTTTCTAACCTACCTGCGGTGGCATACACTGTTAATCCGAAAACTTGGGAGCAGAAGGCAGGAGGATCTCTGTGAATTTGAGGACAGTCTGGTCTCTATAATGGGTACGAGATTTCCCAGTACTATGTCATGAAACTGTGTCAAAGTAAAAAAAAAATGCCTTTTCCTATGACGATTTGTCAGTGTTGGTATACGAAACAGCAATTATGTCCTGGTACTCTCTATAAGGACATGGTTTTCCTCTAAGAAATAAGCACTGTGAAATATTACAATTGTTTTAAATATCTCAGGAGATATCCAGAGGAACAGAGACATGACAATCTGGGTCTGTGATTCCATCTTCCTGCCCTGTGGGCTGAAGAAGCAGTAGAAGCCGCTGGGATGTGCCTCCACTCCCTAAAATAGGTGAGAGGAAAGAGCGAGCAGTGGGCTCCTCTTCTCATGCCCTGGACAGTATATTGTGGGTTGACTGCTTCTCAAAAGCAGAAGGAACATGCTTGTCTCCACTGCACCTGGGATCCATTGGGAAGATGCTTCTCTTTCCCGCCACAAGTGTTCCTGCCTCAGGTGTTCCCACCCTGCCATGCTAATTAGGCTTCTCTGCAGGAGGGAGGTACCCTGCCTTCCCCAGGAAGATATTTAAACAGGGAAAAGCCCACGAATAAACTGAGTTTCCGTGTTCAGCAAACATGGCTCCCAAGGCATTCTTCATGCCCTGTCATTTCTCATGTCCACTGAGTAGACACCTTCACGAAAGGTCACAAACCTCGGCTTTGGTCCATGCCTTCTCACCGCTTAGGTCTGAATGCCCCTCCCCTGGCCAGGGAATGGGTTCAGGCTGTCGAGGACAAAACATCCTTCAGCTGCAGTACAGCGGGACAGCTCAGGACCCAGAGAGAAAGAGACTGACAGTGCCACTGCCTGTATGTAACAGCTAAGCTCTCATTGCACAGCCTGAGTTTGTACAGTCTGAACAACTAGGATGTCCTGTAGGAACCCATGCAAAGCATACAGAAAATGAGCACACAAACTGCATGGCAGCATATGTGAGGGTTCCCAATGTCAATCAACAGACAAGATCATAAGAGAGCATGTGCAATCACTGGCACGGAAGTCAACATGAAATCTCAGGGACCAACAAAGCCCACAATCCACAAAAGATTCTAATCACAGACTTACATTAAAAACATGGACATGGAAGGCATGTTCATATCAGTTAACACACATGATGGTAGAACTACCAAAGATTAGCAGGCTTTGGGACATAGGTAAAGTGGTAGATAACAACAGAATGCATCAAAAGGGGAAAGGAGGATAAGTAACTAAATAGGAATGACAAGGACAGGGAAATAAATGGGAGGAAACAAAGGAAGGAGAGGGGAATGGAAAAGAAATAGAGGTAAAGGAAAGGAAGAAGGAAATTCGGGTATGGGAAGGGAGTGGAAAGAGGAAGACAGGGATGAAAAAAAAAGAGTGAAAAGGGAAAAACAAAAGTAACAAATTTTGGACAAAATATTTTATAACACTGGTCAAAATTACTCCAGATAAAAAGATTTTGTATCCTATAGTCAACGGAGAGCACTGAAAAATTCCGGAGTTGTAGTTTCCAAGCTGGACATCAATCAAAGAGCAAAGGCATGCCCCGAGTGTACCCCATGGACTTATATGGCATTCTCATTTAACTATAGAGTTATAAGGGGATTTAGTGTCATTGGAAATGTAAACCAAATTGAAACCAACCTTCCAAAAGACAGAAAATTTACTACAAAAATTAGGAAATGCATGGACAGAGTGAAAAGCAAGAATTACTCAGGAAGACATGTTGCAGCCCAGTGCTGAACCCCTACACTGATGTTTACTTTATTCCAAAAATCCACGTCCTAGAGCCCAGGGCCAACCCTATGGATCATGACAAAATGGCAACAATAAGGGTTTCTGGATGCAAATCGGTAAAAATTCTTGGAAAAGCTGATGTGGCCTGATGCCACCACCTGAGTCAATCGTAGATAACAACTTGGCCAGACATCTCCTGTACCATGGTCACCAAGGCAGTGAGTCACAACAGGTAGGAAGCCTGCTAGCCCAAGCCATCCACTACACCACCTCTGCCTACCAAACCCCAATCCACTGCCATTCCTCCAACCCTAACACCACCCTGTCTCACCATCACCATAAAAGTAAGAAACACCTTTACAGATGTGACACAGATGCTAAAGGACCATAGGTGCCAGAGCAGATTACTATATCCAGAAAAATTTTTAATTACCATAGATGAAGAAAACAAACTATTCCGTGAGAAATCTAAATTAAAACGATATCTATCTACACATCCAGCACTACACATCTACTAGAAGCAAAACTCCAACACACGGTGGTTAACTACACTCAGGAAAGCAGAGGAAATAAATTATCTCAACCATCATAATAAATATAGGATGGAGACACATAAACTAAGAGAGAGAGAGAGAGAGAGAGAAGGAGAGAGAGAAACACAAATACACACCACAAACAAATAATAAAAATAATAAAAGTGAACACTCATTGATCACTGGTATCACTAAAATTCAGTGGACTCAATTTCCCAATAAATAACATAATCTAGCAGAATGTATTTAAAACAAAATCCATCACTCTTCTGCACACATGAAACACACCACAACTTCAGAGATAAGCATTACCTCAGAGTAAAGAGTTGAGAAAAGATTTTCCAATCAAACAGACTTAAGAAGCAAGCTGGTGAAGCGATTATAATAGCTAACAAAATAGACTTGAACACTACATTATCAAAAGAGATCCAGATCGCCAACAGAAGGGTTCCCACGTTGATAAAACACATTACTGAAGCTTGAAGGAACTAACAGTAGGTGGTATTACCAGCATATTTAGAATTCCCATTAAGTCATAAAGTGAAAAGAAAGAAAGGAATGTCAAGACATGAATAAAAAGTTGTTTTAATCTTTCTTAATATACAAAACTCCTGATGTTTAAATTTTTCTAGAAGTCACAGTGTTAATATGATGTCTAATCAGATGACTGTTATAAAACTGGTGCTGGTGAGTTCTTGGTTAATTATGATCAAGATAGTTAATTTGTATGTTTTCCTGGAAAATTGCTCAATTAAGAGATCACACATTAGATTTGAGAGACAGAATAGGATAATGCACCATCCAGCAGCAACTCAAGGACAGACATAAGGACAATAGAATCACCACCATTGTGCTACAGGCAGATGTGGCCATCAGCATCATAGCCCTGGGCTACAAGGAAAAGTATCAGGAGCACATGGTTACAAAGTCCACAGTACACTGGGAGATGGGCTCTAACTTCTACCCAGTCAGAATATTCCTCACAAACAGTGCCAACCTTTCTGAACTCCAGATACGGCTTTAACTAAGCCAGTTAATGTCCACAGAATAGATACCAGATTCTTCCTCCTCATGTCTATGGTGCCTTTGCTTTGTTTCACGAGCTCAACTGATGGTACAACTCAGATCACTAAATAAAGTAAGAGCTTTGTCTGTGCTGGTGATACAGAAAAGACAGAGTTGGGACTCAGGAGGTTTGCCTGCTCCCAATAAAGTCTCAGTGTCCTACAGACCAGGCAGTGTCTGCCAAACACTCTCAGATCATGCAAGCACCACATAGAGCAGAGATGCAGCCCATTCTCACACTTCTGCTTTTCTAGATAGATTATGGAATGGCATGTCACTGTGGTGTGGGGCACTGACATTTCTACATGTATGCCAAATACAGATTCAATTCTAGTGTCATCTCAACACACATTTCATTGGGGTTATGATAAGTGAGAAACTGTTCCCAAAAGGCTCATGTATGAAAAGTTTTATACCTAGCATGTAGACCCAGTTATAGCCAGGTAATTGATTTGTGAAGTTTTGAGCCAATTGATCAATTTAATCTTGTTACTGGCATGTGATAGAGATAGAACCTGGGGGCTGGTGTGAGGTCACAAGAGTCATGCCTTAGAAAGTAGGACCTGTCTCAAGCCTCTTCTCATCTCTCACTCCTGCCCAGCTACCATTATGTGAGCAGCCTTCCCCTGCCATGGACTTGCTCCATGATTTTCAGCCTCATATTGATGCACATCAATAAACCCAAAGGACCATAGAATGAAAATGTGACAACCTTCCTGAGTTTAAATCGTTTTCCTAAGATCCTTTGTCACATTGAAGAAACAATTACCACACTTGGCACATTCCATACAAGACAATGCTTTCCCTAGGTACATCTGAAAAACATGTTCCTAATGTTGACAGAGGCACAGGAAGCAAGCTAGTGAGTGCCCATTCACATGCAGATCAGAATAAGATATATGGAGTTCTCAAACAACTGTTTGTAACCTATATGACTCCTGTTTCTGCTCTATCTCTGTGTTTCAAAATAGAAGCTCAAGCCTAGGTATGGTAGCAAACAATTTGATCCCAGCACTAAGGAGAAAGAGGGACGTGGATTTCATGAGATCAAGGCAGGCTATACTATCAGGAGAAGTCCAGGCCAGCCATGGCAGAATAGCAAGACCCTGTTTCAAATATAACAAGAACCCAATAGGTACCCAAGTAATTGTTAAATAGAATATGTTTGAAATTGGTTACCATATTGTATTCATTGAAGTGCGTACTGTTTCCCTCAACAAATATCAAACACTCTTGATTATTGTAAGACACAGAGACAAGAAGATGGGTTATCTTGATACAAAATCATATTCACCATAGTGTGGTGTAGAGTAGTGTGGAGTGCAGCATCTCAGTCTCCACATTTGGAGATCAGATGAGAAGATCATGGAGGGAAATGTGGCCCATGAACTGTAGACATGGATCAGACATGTTGCCTAGGAATTCAAAGAGCATATTTTCTCTGAATTATGAATCTTGCATGTATACAGATACATAAAACCATGTCTGTTGGCAACAGGATGGAGGGAAGGGGATAAAGGAAGACAGAATGAGGTGGGGGCCAGAAGCATATATAACAAAATAATAGAAGGAAACTCGAGAAGGAAGAGGTTAGTTGAAGGGAAACTGGGAAGAGTCATAAAGCAGAACATGATGGACACGAACTTTGTCAAAATGTAAAATTTTGCTTTAGGAAATACATCATTGTTGATATCAGTAAGTAGAGTGAACAGAAAAGAGGAAATGAGAGAAATTACCAGTAGCCAAAAGAGAGGGTAAATTCTAGGACCTGTGAAAGGCAAAAGACAAGTACTTCCCCAGATACTCCAGGGAGAATACAGCCAACAACCTTGACTTCAAGCAATGGAGATTTGTGTTGGACTTGTGCATTTCAGAACAATAAGATGGTGTACTTATCATGTTCAAGCCACAGAGCTTGCCCTAAAATTTAACAGAAGAAATAAAAAAACAGACACAAATGATTTACTTCTTTTTGAGATAAGGTCCTTCCAATCTGAAGGATCTAAAGGGGCAGCAGTGTGTTAATTTTCTGCTGAGCCTTGGACAAATAACTCAGGCATAGAAGCTCTCAGAGAGAAGGGGAAGTGTGCATGACCAGCGCGGTGTTTGGGGCAGGCAGCTGGTGAGAGTTTCAGAGGAGGTTTCTGTTCGAGAATGAAGCACTATGAGAGGAACGTTAAAATCCTGCAGACAGTAATAATAAGCCTGGAAACTGCTGATGGCGAGAGTGAATTCTGTCCCAGACACATTGCCTATGAAGTGATCAGGAACCCCAGTGTCCAGAGTAGATGCCAAATACATCAGGAATTTTGGAGCCTGCCATGCTTTCTGTTGGAACCCTGCTACAGAGCTATATACATTCTGACTGGACTTGCAGATTAATGTGACCCTGTTTCCTACTGATGCAGGCAGGGATCTCAGAGACTGAGTCACCACAATGACCCCAGAGGAACCTGAAATCAGAAACAATTGATATAAATATGTTTACACAAAACTCCATGATGCAAACATTGAAAGATAAAATGTTTTTTCTAATGGCATTATGTCTGCATAATATTGATTTGCTATAGGAAATACCTACTATATCCTGTGTATCCAGTAACTGTATGTTTCTCTACAAATGAATTAATCTGAAGATGTCATTACATTTTTAAATTTCTCACCAGACACCCACAGCAGCAGCAATATGAAGATCTGAGTCTGTGACTCCATCTTGATGCCCCTGCCTGTCTGGTGCATTTCAGTTCTCACTTCAAAGGCTTGGTTTATAAAATAAGAGCAACTTGGCTGGCCTATAGGCACCTAAGCAAAGCAGCCAGCACTTAAAGAAGGAAATTGCTTCGGCAGGGGGTGTGAGAGAATCTGGGTTAAATCAAGAGCCAAAAATACCATCAAAGGGTGTAAGAAATCACAGTGAAGGAGAAGAACATAAAAGATCAAGGACACACTTAGAACTCTCTAACCACAAATGTCCGGATGCACGTAGGACAGGATCTGTTCAAAATAAAAGATATTTATAAGAGATGATATTTACAGAATTAATAGTAGATCTACCATTGAGTGACAGACCAAATGTAGTAATGATTATGCTGGGCAATAACAAAAGAGAAAAAAGAAAGAAAGAAAGAAAGAAAGAAAGAAAGAAAGAAAGAAAGAAGGAAGGAAGGAAGGAAGGAAGGAAGGAAGGAAGGAAGGAAGGAAGGAAGGAAGGAAGAAAGAAAGAAAGAAAGAAAGAAAGAAAGAAAGAAAGAAAGAAAGAAAGAAAGAAAAAGAAAGAAGGAAGGAAGGAAGGAAGGAAAGAAGGAAGGAAGGAAAGAGAGAGAGAGAGAGAGAAAGAAAGAGGGAGGGAGGGAGGGAGAGAGAGAGAGAGAGAGAGAAAGAAAGAAAGAAAGAAAGAAAGAAAGAAAGAAAGAAAGAAAGAAAGAAAGAAAGAAAAAGAAAGAGACAGAGAGGGAGGGAGAGAGGAAGGAAGGAAGGAAGGAAGGAAGGAAGGAAGGAAGGAAGGAAGGAAGGAAGGAAGGAAGGGCGAAAGAAAGAGGAGGGGAAGGAAGGAAGAAAGGAGGAAGGGGAGAAGGAAATGAAAAACTTAAGAAAAGAAAAGAAAGAAAAAGAAAAGGAGAAAGAAAGGAAATTGAAGGGCAGAAATGAAAGAATAAGAAGAAGGAGAGGACAGAGAAGAATGAAAGAATAATGAAGGTGCAGAAGAGGAGAGGAAAATTTTGGAAGAGGGAAGGGAAAAGTGGGAGAGGAGAGAGGGAGTGTAGGAGGTAAAGAAGGAGAAAAATTGAATGTTTCCTTTTGTATTGGAGCTACAGAGAATACTCAGTGGCAAAGAGCACTTGTTGCTCTTGCACAGGACCCAGATTTGACTACAAGCACTCACCATGATGGCTCCTAGACATCCATAACCCATTTCTAGCTACACACATAGGACACATGCATACATACATGCAGTTCAAGATGTGAATCCTTAGTTCCACTCTGCAGCCATGTCTGCTGCCTGCTGTCATTATTTTTGCTACCATTTACTCAAATCATCTGAAAGTTCATGGTGTTTTGTCACAATAGAAAAGTGACTAATGTAAGGGGACAATTCAACAAGGCTATGTTATAATTATGAAGAGATACACACCAAACATGGAAAACTGTATGTGGTCTGAAAGACTGTCATTCTTTGCTTTATCCTGGATTCCAAAGCCAAAGAGTTGATCGATTTGTTTATAAAGAATACATATATAGTATCATTAACCATATTTTTACATCTGGATTTATCCTTCATAAACAAACAACAACAAATGCAAAAGAACAAGACCTAACAATCATTGGTCATTGGTACCGATAAACATCAGGGGAATAAATTCTGCAAAAAAAATTACAAAAACTAACACAATGGATTTGAAACGAAATCCATTCTTCTGCTGCATGCAGGAAACACACCTCAACCTCAAAGATAAATATTACCTCAGAGTAAAGAGTACAGAAAAGATTTTACAAGCATATGGACCAAAGAAGAAGCTGGTGTAGCCATTCTAATATCTACCAAAATAGACTTGATCCCTAAATTAATTAAAAGATATGGGGAAGGACACTTCTTACTCACCAAAAGAAAAATCCACCAAGGTGACATTTCAATTCTTAACGTCTATATCCCCAACAGTACCATTCCCACTTTTGAAAAAACACAATACTGAAGCTGAGAAGGAGTTGACTTTAGGTAGTATTACCAGCGTGTTTACAGTTCTTATTATGTCATAAATTGAAATGCAAATAAGCAATGTCATGACATGTATAGAAATATTTTTAAAAAATTTTGTAATATGCAAAGGATTTCTGAGTCAAAATTTTCTACAAGTCAGAATGCTAAATTGCATTTCTAATCAGATGACTGTTATAAAACTGGTGCTGGTGAGTTCTTGACTAATTATGATCAAGACAGTAAGTTTTGCATGTTTTCAAGGGTAATTTCTCAATTAAGAGACCTCAATTAGATTTGAGAGACAGAATAAGACAATGCACCATCCAGCAGCAGCTCTACACAAACACAAGGACAGACATAAGGACAAGAGAATTACCACCATTGGCTGCAGACAGATGTGGGCATCAGCACCGTAGCCCTGGGCTACAAGGACAGGTATCAGGGGCACATGGTTAATCAATCCACATGTTCAGTGGGAGATGAGCTCTAACTTCTAGCCAAGCAGAATATCCCTCACTTACAGTGCCAAACTTCCTGAACTCCTGAAACAGCTTTACCTAAGCCAGTTAGGTCTTCCTTCTTATGTCTAAGGTGCTCCTTGCTTTGTTTCATGAATTCATCTAATAATACGACTCAGACCACTAAGTATAGTAAGAGTTGTGTCTGTTGTGGTGATGCAGAAAAGACAGAGTTAGGACTCAGGAGTTTTACCCTCCTGCTTACACTAAAGTCTCAGTGGCATACAAAGCCAGGCAGTGTCTGACAAGGACTCTCAGATGATGCAGGCACCAGGAACACCAGGTGATGCAGCCCATTCTCACACTCCTGGCTCTCTAGGTGATGTATGACATGACATGTCATTATAGAAGGGCTGTTAAACCTTACTACACAGCTCTACATGTATGATAAATACAGATTCAATTCTGGTGTCACCTCAATACACATTTATTTGGTGTTATGATTTGCTTAGGAATTGTGCCCAAAAGGCTTATGTGTGAAAAGTTCTCTCTCCAGTGTGTAGACACAGCCTCAACCAGGTAATTGATTTGTGAAGTGTTCAGCCAATCCATCAATTTAATGTTGTTACTGGCATTTGATAGGAAGAGAACAGAGGGCTGCTGTGAGGTCCCAGGAGAAATGCCTTAAAAAGGATAACTTGTCTCAAGTCCCTTCTCATCTCTCTCTCCTGCGCAGCTGCCATGAAGTGAGTAGCCCTCCCCTGCCATGGACTTGCTCCATGATATTCAACCTCACATTTGACACACATCAGTGAACCCAAAGAACTATGGACTGAAATTGTGACAACCGTCCTGCCTTTAAGTTGTTATGCTAAAATCCTCTGTCACAGTGAAGAACAATTACCACACTCTGGACACTCCACACAAGTCAATGCTTTTCTGAGATGCACCTGACACATGTGCTCCTAATGATGACACAGGCACAGGAAGCAAGCTAGGGAGAGCCTATTCACATGCAGACTGGTACAAGGTATATGGAATTCAAAAACAACTGATTGTAACCTATATGACTCTTGTTCCTGCTCTTTCTCTGTGTTCCAAAGAGATGCTCAAGTCTATGTATGGTAGCAAACAGCTTTGACCACAGCACTAAGGAGGAAGAAGCAGGTGGATAGCATGAAATCAAGGCCAGCCGTGGCAGAATAGTAAGACCCTGTTTCAAAAATAACAACAAGAACCCAATAGGTACCCAAGTAATTTTTAACTAATACATGTTTGAAATTGGTTGCCATATTGTTTCCACTGAAGTACAAAATATTTCCCTAACAAATTTCAAACATTCTTGATTATTACAAGACACAGAGACAAGAAGATGGATTATCTTGATACAAAATCATGTTCACCGTAGTGTGGTGTAGAGTAGTGTGGAGTGCAGCATCTCACTCTCCACATTTGGAAATGAGATGAAAAGACTGCAGAGGGAAATGTGGACATGAACTGGAGGCATACATCAGGTATGTTACCTGGAAATTCAAATAGCATATTTTCTAGATGATCAATCCTGGACATTTACTAATACATAAAAAATTGGTTTTGGGGGGGGCAGGGATAAGTGTAGAGAGGGAGAGGGAATTTGTGTGGGCCACAGCATATGTAACAAAAATAGAAGGAACACCAGGGAAGCAAAGAGGATAGTTGAAAGGAAAGAGAGAGGCGCCATGAAGGAGAAAAGGATGAACATGAATTTTGTCACAATATAAATTTTTTGCTTTAGGAAATACAACATAATATATGTCAGTACATAGAGTTTACAAAAAAGAGGAAATAAGAGAAATTACCAGTAAACCAAGAGAGAGGGATAATTCTAAGATCTGTGAAAGGGAGAAGACCAGTTTTTTTCCAGATCCTCCAATGAGAATATAGCTTACTATCTTCATTTCAGTCCATGGAGATCTGTGCTTTGCAGAATTATAAGGTGGTGACCTGAACATGTTCAATCACAGAATTTGTGTTAAACTGTTACATAAGAAATATTTAAGGCATAAATGATTTAATTCCTTTTGAGCCGGGGTCCTTCCCTTCTGAAGGATCAAAAGTGCATCTGTTCATTAATTTTCTGCTGAGCCTAGCACCAACGAGCCAGGCATAGATGCTCTCAGGCATATGGGGAAGTGTACAGGTCCAGGGCTGTGTTTGGTGCAGGCAGCTGGTGAGACTCTCAGAGGAGGTTTCTGTTCAAGGCTGAAGCACTGTGGGAGGATAGTCATAATACTGCTGACAGAAATAATCTGCAATGTCTTCAGCCTGGACACTGCTGATGGTGAGAGTGAAATCTGTCCCAGATCTACTACTGCCTGTGAAGCGATCAGGAACACCAGTGTACCGAGTGGATGCACCGTAGATCAGAAGTTTAGGAACCTTCCCTGGATGCTGCTGGTACCATGCTACATTGTTATACACATTCCCACTGGACTTGCAGTTTATGGAGACACTGCTTCCTAGTGAGGCAGGTAGGGATCTGGGAGACTGGGTCATCACAATGTCCCCATGGGATCCTGAAATCAGACATAACCATGGATTATAAATGTATTCACATAAAACTTCATGATGCAAACATGAAAATTTAAAAGGATTTTCCAATGGCATTGTGTCTGCCTAGTATGGACTAGCTACAGGAAATAGCTATTATATCCTTTGTATCCAGTAACCATTTGTTTCTCTAGAAATGAATTCATCTGAAGATATTTTTACACTTTTAAATTTCTCACCAGACACCCACAGCAGCAGCAATATGAAGATCTGGGTCTGTGACTCCATCTTGATGCCCCTGCCAGACTGGTGCATTTCAGTTCTCACTGCACAGCTAGGTTTATAAAATAAGGGCAGCTGGGCTGGCCTGTAGGCACCTATGCAAAGCAGTCAGCAAATAAAGAAGGAAATTGCTCAGGCAGTGTGGTGTGAGAGTATCTGTGCTATATCAAGAACCAAAAAAACCTTCAAAGTGTATAAGCAATCACAGGGCAGGATGAGAACATAGAAGGTCAAGGACAAACTTAGAGCTCTCTAACCACAAATGTCCAGATGCTCTCAAGACAGAATCAATACAAAATAAAAGACATTTATAGCCAAGGAAGATTTCAGAAATAATAGTAGAACTACGATTGACTGACAATCCAAGGGAAACAGTGAACATTACTGAAAGACTGGAAAGAAAAAATCAAAGAAGGAAAGTAAGAAAGAAAAATGAAAGAAAGAAAGAAAGAAATAAAGAGAGATTAAGAGAGTGAGAAAAAGAAAGAAAGAAAGAAAGAAAGAAAGAAAGAAAGAAAGAAAGAAAGAAAGAAAGAAAGAAAGAAAGAAAGAAAGAAAGAGGAATAGAGTAGAAGAGAAGGAATGAAGGAAAGACAAGCAGAGAGAAAATAAAGTGAAGAGAAAATGAAAGAATAAAGAGTGTGCAGAAGAAGACAGGAAAGTTTGGATTGAGGAGGGAAGGGAAAAGCCTGAGAAGACAGAGGGAATGTAGGAGGTAAAGAAGGAGAAAAATTGAATGTTTCCTTTTGTATTGGAGCTACTGAGAATACTCAGTGGCAAAGAGCAATTGCTGTTCTTGCAGACGACCCAGATTTGAATAAAAGCACTCACATTATGGCCCCGAGGAATCCATAACCCCATTTCAAGGCACACACATGGTACACATACATGCACACATGCAGTTCAAGGTGTGAATCCTGAGTTCCACTCTGCAGACATGTCTGCTGCCTGCTGTTTCCATTTTTGCTACTGTGTCCTCTAATCATCTGAAAGTCCATGGTGTTTTGTCACAAAAGAAAACTAACTAATGTAAGGGGTCAATTCAACAAGACTACGTTATAATTGGGAAGAGATACACACCAAACACGGAAAATAGTATGTGGTCTACAAGACTGTTGTTCTTTGCTTTATCATGGATTCCACAGCCAAACAGTTGGTCAATTTGTTTATATAGAATACATATGTGGTATCACTAACCATATTTTTATATTTAGATTTCTCCTAAATAAATATTACATTTCCTGACAAAAATTATATATGAAGTCAGGAAGGTAAATTCTATCAACTCAAAACCATACCATTCATTCATTATTGTGGAGGGAGTTAATGGGGTTTCCATGTCAAGAAAGCAGAAGAAAGTCAGAAGGATGTGGAGCAATGAAGAAACAGGCAGACAGCAGATATGTGACACAGAAATAAATATGGTATGTTCTGGCACATTTATAAATCTAAGACTTTTAACCTTAATTAATTTCCCTCTCTCTCTCTCTCTCTCTCTCTCTCTGTAAAATGGAAACAAAGGAGTGGGGAACATTTTGTGAGAGAGTGAACAAGGAACAGAGAGAGGAGAGCACAGGACATGTCTTAACTAGATTTGCCATTGCTGTGATGACACATGAGGACCAAAGCAGCATCCTGAGGACAGGGTTTATTCTGATTTCACTTCCAGGCAGCAGTCCATCAGTGAGAGAGGTCATGGCAGGAAATCAAACAGGGCAGAATCCAGAGGCAGGAACTGATGCAGGAGAGTACTAGTAATAATATACTCTATTCAACATCATACAGTTTGGAATACAGGCTACCAAACGAATTCACTTCAGTCCATGGAATTCAGTCTTTGACTTCTGACATCCAGAATTATAAAACGATGAAAATTTCATAAGTAAACAAAAGGTATTTTGTATTAAGTTATTAAAGAAGTAGAAAACTCATATAAAGGCTTTTGATAAATTTTCTGTAAAGACATTTCACAAGATAGCATGTAAGAGACACTACACACATTAATTTTCTGTTGCTCTCTGTGCCAATCACATCAATGAGCCAGGCTTTGGACTTTTGGGTAAATGGAGAAGTACACAGCTTACTGCTGTGTAGGCAGCTGGTGAGGATCTCAGAGGAGGTTTTATCAGGAGGCTGCAGCTCTGTGGCTGAGAGCAGCCTGCCACCAGGTGGATGACATCCACTATGCCTCATCTATGGGGAATGGCTTTATTCCTTCTCTTCTCCACTCTCCACTTCCCTTCCAAGCAGATTGCCTACCCTGAGGGATTCCTTTTAGACCCTAAGGAAGTGTCCTCTAGCTTCTTCTCCTTGCCACTCTTAAATTCTTTTATTAAAGAGATTAAGAATGCCAAGAGGGAGTTTTGATTTCCCAGGTCACATGATGCTATGTGGAGCTCAGGAAGACTGCCTGTCACACTTCTTTTCTGCCTGTGAATTCCTTATTTCACATCAAATGATGATCATAAAGCTTCAAGAATACTTAAAGATAAGTTTCCAGGACGAACAGAGCTCTAGATATCATACCCTTGGCATCCAAAACTAAAAAGGTAACTCGAATGTAAGTAGTAATAACAGAAACAAAATGATTCTGCCAGTGCTTACTATCGAGAATTGTGATAATGTATGTGTGAGGTGAATTGTGATATTGTTTGAAAAGTACAGAACAGAAACATAAATAAAAAGGAGCACTAAGGTGTGAGAAGGCACACCTGTAATCCAGAACTGGGGTGAAAGGAACAAAAGGAGCAAAATGCGGGTCAATTCTGGGTCAGTCCAACCTGCGTGAGACAAGGTCTCATAAGACGCCATTAGTCACCTGAATGTGAGACAACGTAGGCGTTTTATTTCCTAAGAAAATCACGTAACTGATCTTGAAATTTACGTCTGTATTTTAATCAATATGCTTCCCTCTTTTATGGTGAACAACCATAATACAACTAAACAAGTAAATTGTAATATTCATATATCAGGCATAATTATCAAAATATTTCTTTAAAACACATTCAAGTTTCACCTACAAATTGCTAGCATACCACCATATGAGAGTGACATAGTACATGGATTGAAGAAATTCCCAATCTCAAGGTCAAGAATGAGGAAGGTGAGTAACTCTGCCCTAGACAGTGTCTGACAATTTGCTGTGTGCTCTAGACCTTTGTAATCTTCATGATTTATTTATGACAGCTGCAGTGAGCCTAGATTGTGCTTTCATGTCATTTATTAACTGTTCATTTATATGGGACAGAAGGAGAGCAAGGGGCTGAAAACTAAAACACTCCTGCAGTAAAACTCTTCTGTTTCCCACAGTGTGTAGGGAGAGAGCCTGGAGACCCTGGAGATGAAGACAGATGATATACATTTTTTTTATATAAAGCAAAATGTAGGCCCTCTCGAAAAATTGCCAACACTTCAGAGCACTGCCTGCTTTCCCAGAGAATCGGATTCTTTTCCCAGCACTCACATAGAGGTTCATAACTGTCTGTGCACATAGTTCCAGGTGACCCAATACTTCCTTCTGGCTTCCATGGGTCCTGCACACACATGGTGCATAGACAAACATTCAGACAAACATTCATATATAAAAGAAAAAGTATATTCTCAAATGCATTTTAAAAGCAAAACAATTCTGAATTACGGTTTCCAAAAATCATTTTCCCACAGTCCATAGTGGATATATTAAATTCCTTATTCTGCCTTTAAAAATGGACCACAAACCTGTGACTGAAAGCTACAGAAGTTAACTCACAACGTTAGAATCAGATAGTCTGAACTCGATGAGTTGATTTTCTTAGACACAGCACCACTTTCCATAATCGCCAAAATGTAGGGACAGCAGGGAATGTTGATCTTAGATGCAAATCAGCCTGAGACATTACAAGCTCAACTCAGCCTTGCTGTTCTAGCTCATAGGATCTCCCTTCAGACTCTGAGTGATCACAGATAATCAATATCCACAGCAAGAGAGAAGACATGATAGGATATTTCCATAATCATTCACAAAAAGAAATTAATGAACAGTTATCTCTTCTTTATCTAGGTACACACCTATGATTCCAGCAAAAGACAGCAGAGGCAGGAGGGTTACCTTGATTTGAAAGCCATCTTGGGCAAATATTAAGTTTCAGGAGAGCCATAGATGCATACCAAGATATTGCTTTAAAATATCAGAATGAAAATATATTGTTCTCTCTTCATCTGTCTGATGATCTCAAGAAACTATCAGAAATGTTTTGAGTGTGGGGAAGAAGGTCTCTTTAGGTAAAAACAACAGTAAAACACCTGGAAGTGGGTAAGCGCTGTAGACAAGGCTTTCTCCCACAATAATGCATTCCAGTTCTCAGATTAAGGGTTTCTCTACTACCACCCACACCTCTGAACTCACCCACAGTTTCCAAAATATGATTAACAGTAAAAGAAATGTCTATTATAAAAGTTGGAACTCAAAACAGAAATGTTTTGATTGACCTGATTTATATGCATGCAATATATGCAGGTATAAATAGATGCATATTCATGCATATGAACATACATCCATATGTGCAGATAGATTTGACACACTCTTAACCAATTCATTTTAAAAATTACTTATGAGAAATTTTATATTCACTACCAAATATACAATTTTCCCCTTTCCATCTTGCCATCAATAGTGCTATTGGATCTACATTAAAGAGAGATTATATGCTTCTATTTACCAAGTTCTCTGGAATGGAACATCTTGGTGATCTTTGATTCACTAAATAGAGAAAAAGAACAGTATTAATGCTTTTTCCACCAGTGTTATGGTTCACATACTAGAAGAATTATCAGTATTCTTAGAATAGATCTGAACCATGCTGCTAGTGGTAAAAGTCATTGAACATCACTGTTCTAGTAAGATTTCTATTGCTCTAATCAAACATTAAGACAAAAGTAACGTAAGGAGGGAAGGGTTTATTTCAACTTACAGTTCTCAGTTCACCACCCATCACTGAGTAAACTCAGGATTAGAATTAAAGGCAGGAATCTGGAAACAGGAACTGAAGCAGAAGCCATGGAGGAATGCTGTTACTGGCTTGCTCCTCATGACTTGCTTAGCCTGCTTTCTAATACAACTCAGGACCAACTTCCAAGGCAGATAGTTGTTGGGACACATATATTAATTATTAATTAAGAAAATGCTGGGCAGCCTTGACTATAGGACAATTTTATGTAGTCATTTTCTTAACTGAGGTTCTCTTTTGCCAAAATAAGCACCTGTCATTAAGACATGGACTTTATCTACTGGTTTTTCTCCAAGTATGAGATACAGCTTGTGGCTTATTCTGAAGTCTCACACACATACACACACACACGCACACGCACACACTACTTCTTCCGCATAACTACTCTTAGCAGTAATATACAAAGCTTTCTGATTGAAATAAAAACAAAAATAACTTAGTCACCTGCCTTTACTTCTTACCATGTTGATATAATTTCATATACCTTTTGGATGAATAGTATTAAAGTATTGAAGTATAGAGGTTGCTGTTTGAATGGCTCAATTGAGTTACAGGAAATGTGGCTAAATAAATTTTAGGATGGGATTAGAGTGAATTCCAAATGAATTCCTGAAATAGCCCTAAACATAATTACACCATTTTCTGCAGTGTACGCATGCAAACTGGGACTTGCCACATTGTTGATTATAAAATCACAATGTCTACAACCTCTGAAAGATGTTGAAGCTGTGCTATGTTGTATGAAATATTCAGACAAGATGAACTTCTTTTGAAAATTATGAAAGCATATCCATGGCCCTAACATGTAGATTTCCATTCATCTGTAATAAATACTGAAAATATACAATAACAAATATGCTATAAGGCAAGTTTTCTCATGATTTGTTATCATGAATTTTTATCTTCCATATCTACCTTACAGAAATATATGCCTGAAGTTGCACTAAAAATTTCACATGTGATATTACAGTTCATACACCATGTACTTCAGAAACCATGCACAGAGGACCCTGAGCTGCAATGGACATGACTGCCTCTTTCATGAAGACTAGCTTTGATGATACCAGAAGGCACTGTACCTGCAAGATTCCAAAGGAAGGAAAACAAGTAACAGTCCTACCCAACTATGAAACCTGTGAACCACATGGACCAGTGTTGTACAATAACCCTAAGAGGGCAGTAGTGGCATGTAAACCTTAATGGTAACCAGCAGGTTTCTAATTGGACTTAAGAACTACACAATAAGAGGGAAATCATGCCTCATACCAGAAATCTAGTCAACTATCCAAAGTCATGATCTTGGAGGAGAACCTAAGCCTGCTATTTTACTAATCAGCATAATCCTAACTACACTCTAAATAAATTGTCATTTTACCACAGATGACTGTATGCATCAACTCTAATCAAGGAAACTTCCCTTTGCCACAGATGAAAGCTGTGATAGCTAAAATCAAGACACAGAATTGTGAAGACCTGTCCCACTAGATATATCTACAAAATATTCCCACACTTAAAGCTCAGCAAATATTATGGACAGTCAGAGGAAAATTGACATCCTTGCTGGCCCTACAGGAGATCGCAACGCTCTGTCTTGGAGACATGGTCAAAGAAGCAGGAGACTGTGTCAGCACAATGTTCCCAGTGGAACCTGAAATGATAAACACAGTTTGCTGTCACAGGTGTACTGAAAGCACCCCAGCAAAGAACCATTGAATGGGGAATCTAAAACAGCACTTAGGAACTAACTCTGAGAAATCATAAATGAAAGGGAAGCATAAAACCAACTGAATGGCATAATTTCAATGATCAGGACATCAAGAAAGCAGGCAAGGCACGATGAATGCTCCCAGCACTATTCCCTCTCACCTGGAACCTGGAGCAGCAGTACTCACAGCAGGAGAGCAGCTGACTCCATCTCTGAGACCTGAACTAGAGGCTGCTGCTTCAACACCCAGGCAAGCTGCCTATAAAGATGGTTTGAGCACACTGTGGCTAATGTCACAATGTGCAAATCTACTCTGAAAAGCGTGTCTTGGGGCACAAAGGACACCTGCTTTTGTGCCACGCTATGCTAGTTAGGATTAACAAAGAATTCCCTAGAGTAGATTAACTGTATCCTAAGTTATTATTTGAGAGGCCTAATGGAATCATCACGTTCTGTTATTTTTAGGTTCCATTTGTGGACACACAGTTGCTGATCTATTGTAAAGAATGTGAGTACAAGAGCACCTTGATCGCTCGAAATGAAACGTAGTTTGAAATTGTCATTTTTATTTTATGTGTAAGTGGTTTTTGTCTGCATATATGTCTATCCACCACATTTGTGCCTGTTGCTCTTGATGCCAGAAGAGGAAACTGGATCCCCTTGAAATAATGCTGCGATGGTTGTGAACTGCATATGGATCCTGAGAACTAATCCTATGACCTCTGTAAGAGCCGGATATCCTCTTAAACACTGAATCATTTCTCCAGCCCCAACCTAATTTTTGTATCTAATAGTAACATATTTTACTATTGTGATACTTTTCAACAAATAAAATAATCACATTTAACAAGGTAGAGAAGAAAGAATGTAGCATGGTTATCTTAGTATGGAAGTGGGCTCCACAAAGAAGCTTCAATCTGAATGTCATCAGGAGCAGAAGAGACCATGAGTGTTGAACATGGGATGAAGAAGGAGGTTTGAAACATAAACTTAGAATGAACGGGCATCATTGAGGATAAGGCTCTCCAAGTTCTCACTCCAAAGCCAATACTAAGCTCAACGGATGCTGTCCCAAACAGAGGAATATTTTACCCTGTAACCAATAACAATATATCAGAATGTAGTCATGCATATAGCTTCTTTGTGAAAAGACTGAAAGATATCCTGGCTATATCCCTGCTATGAAACACAGGCCAGATAATGATGTTAGGCTTTGCATTCCTCTGGACACAACCATCGATTAATTCCACACAGAAACATAGCTTTCAATGCACCACAGATTATCTCAGTAGTAAAGCTCTTTCATAATAAACATTTCCCTTCTCTATGGCAACTGAACTGGAGGCACTGACAATGGTAAACAAAGTGTACAGTGAGAGGGAAATCAGGCAGTGCTGATTTCAGGTATATGAGAGGGAGCAGGACCTTAGAACCTGATATCCATGCATAGTATAATTATAATTCACTGGCTGAGAAAAGCTTGATGCCCCTCCCTCAAGAGTGAAGTAGATTTTTGCTTGATTGTCCCCCGAAGTCTCATGGGGTAAAGCCATGAACTTGAGGGTGTAGATTTGTTGGTGGTGGAACACGTATGAACAGAGGGCCAGTGGGAAGGTCACTGACACTGTGCTCACATGAAGGATGGTTCTTGTGAACTCCTCCCATTTCCTTGCTCCACACACTCCTATCCTGATGTGCTGCCTCAGCACAGACTCACACAGGGCCTTCTACATGGATCCGAACCCCAAAACTGAGCCAACATTGTGCTCATTGTGTCCTTCTCTTCCAGTGATGAAAGCAGTGACGACCTCATAAGGTTTGTCCCTTTCAATGCAATGCAGAGCAAGAGATGCGGAAGACATTACACAGTGAAACATCGACAAACACACTCAGTTAGTGTTAGTGAGATGGTGATTTTCACCATTGCTGGTCAAGCTCTGTGAGGAATGTCCCTGGGATATTGATGTAGATGGCATTTGTGCATCACATTGATACCACAGCCTGCATGGCTTTCCCTATTTATGAGTGTTGGAGGTCTCTCCATCCTGGATCTTCTTCAACTTCATTTTTCAATTTCCCAGTGAATTCACTGTTGGGCTCTTTAACCTCTTTGCTAATCTGTTCCTAGATATTTTGTTTTAAAGTTGTTGTGAATGGCATTCCTCCTAATGTCTTTTTAGTAAGTTTCCAACTACAACACAGAAAAGCTACTGATTTTTGTGTGATCACTATAATCCTGCTCTTTGTTCATATGATGCACTTCACTGAAATAATTTCAAGACCAAGAGTTTTATGGTGAAGTTTCTACAGTCTTTCAGGTATAAGAACATATTGTAATTTGACCTCTTCATTTACTATTTATATCACTTTCATTTCTCTTCTTGCATTTTCTGTGACTGAGATTTGAGCATTTCACTGAAGAAGAGTGAGAGAATCAAGACTCATATTTTACTCCATATTTGAAAAGCAAAACTCTGGTTTTCCTCACTTACTATGATTACAGTAACATTTTCATCATTCATATTCTTTGTGTTTGTTTTATTTTGCTTTACTGTGTCAATACGAATTTCATTCAGAATCCCATCTTTGTTTTGTTGTTATATCTTTCATGTCATGTGAACGAGGTTTTCAATAAACTACAATAGAGTCTAGCACACATAGAGTAAAAACGTATTGGCTCAGAGTCACTCAAATATTTCTCTATCTCATGCTCCACGACCTGCTGCTGTCAGGTCCATGGTCTCTGGATGGGCAAAGCAGCTCTGGGCATGGAGAGCTGGACTGATGCTTCTTGAACTGCCATGCGTACAGCTCCTGTAGCCGCAGTCTAGAGATCAACTTCAGATACATGAAGTTGAGAAGGTTCTTCTGTGCACTCTTCCGTTTCATCCTGGAGGTAGCAGGCTTTTCAGAACTCAGCCAGTGGGGACAACTGTATGTTGATAAGATGCACATTAAACCAAGGGATATTCATCTCCTTCATAGCCTCTCATCATCCTCTTCAAGGAGAAATAGACATGCACATTCCCAAGCAAGTGATCTCCCAAGATATTGCAGACATTCATCTCTTCAGCCTCTCAGCACCTTCGTTATACTTCAATAAAGACTTCCTCATGAATCCCATTACACTGCTCTTGTCTCTCTGTATCATTCACAAAAGAGTGTGAGAGAGGTTCTTCTATGACGATGTTTTAGGAAACTAAATGCCTTTTGAGACTGTCCATTTATTTCTCCATATAGGAAATTTTCTGTTCTCATTTCTGTCACTGTGTTCTGTATGATTTTGTTTTAGTTTTTCCCCAGCTCTTCTATATCATATGATTCTTGGCATTTAGTCTCTTATCATGTGCTAGAATTCCTTGACATTATGGTTGTGCTTTGCTGCTGCCCAGCCGAGGGAGGGATGAACGGATCAGGGCCGAGAAAGAAGAGATGGAGGCACAGCTGGTAAAATGAAAGCTGGCTCATTATCCAGCCAGGGGGTTTGCTAAGGTCTCACTCACTTTTAGTCAAGATCGCCCAGGATTTTATTTGTACAGATCTTATTCAAAATCACCAGTTACTGCATTACATAGAGGTTTCTTTCCCCAACAACATCACATTAGTCGTGTGAGCTTTCAAATGTTTAACTTACATTTTTTTGAAGCAGACTAACAACATCAGAAGTAGACTAACAACATCGTATTAGTCATACAAGCAAGCAATTGTTTAACTTTACATTTTCAGAAGGAGATCACATAGCTGCGGGTCAGATTCAGAATGGCTTCATGGGTTACAAAATCAAATAGGCAACTTTATTTTTACTGAAATGTGAGCTTACTATTAAAGTTACACTTTACAGTCTCAGGACAGATTATCTATGTGTCCTTGTCTTTCCAGACATGCTAACTCCCCTACCCTGGCCCTTGTATTACCTGGGAATCAGTGCCTTTTATGCCAGAAATAATTTTGTCATCAACTTTCTCATTCTCTGTGTATGTCAGGTCCCAGATATTAGACATGAAACAACTCTCATTAGGGCATCTTGGACTTGAGGGTCAGTCAGATTGTTATAGACTGTTAGTGCTAGAATCACCAAATCCTTATTTTCTACAAGCTGTCTCTTTCCCAGCTAGGAAGAGCTGAATTAAAGATTGCTTCTAAGTTTATCAATAAGCAAAACAGACACCATGACCGAAAAGACTATCAGCACTATCAGTGCTTCATCTTTTACAGAATTATTGATGCTTCAATCCCATGTTTGTTCTGCTTCAACCATCATCCGTCATCTTTTGCTTTGGTTTCATTCAGTCAGTTGGATATTTCATTATTTTGTCTGATGTATTTGATTCACTAAAGTTTTTATTCCCATTTTTCCATTTGAGGATATTTTTTCTTCCTAGCTCCCCTCTTTTGGCCATGTTGCTAATCGTCTGGTTCATCTTGCTGATGTTTGTCTATATATCACTAGCTCTTCTCCCTACAGCCTTGACTGAATGCATTTCTAGTGTGTATCTTTCGTGGCAATTATTCATTTAAGGAGTATGTTTTTGAAATCTTTGCCCACTACTTCATATGTTTTTGAAATCTTTGCCCACTACTTCATTTATTTCAGTATCTTTGAGTTGAGTCATTGAGCATATTATGAACTTTCATGGGCATCATTTTTTCCCTTGCTTTTTCAAGCTCTTTTGTTTCTGTGGTATGACTCAGGTCCCTTGGTTTAAGTACATATTTTGGTTTATTTGAGGCTTTTCTAAACATAGCAACCTACACTTAAGGGATCAATGCCAAAAAACACTCAGACAATCTCTCAACTTTAAGATATATGGAGACCTCCATCAACTTTATGTAGTCTATAGCACACGTGTTCTATGACATGTTTCCAAAACAGGGCTCAGTAAGGCTCCTAATGAGAATACAGACATCATCAGTCATCATGCTGTGTACATGGGAGCACAAAATGTTCCCATCTAAAAACATTAAGTTCTATTAATTGCTATGAAATGTAAAGACTGGAAGTCAGCATCTGCAGTCACAAAATTATATCCAGCATTAGGATAAAGGAAGGTTTCTCAGTCTTCACAGTTAGAAATCAGATAAGGAGACTTCAGAGGGAGATGTGGCCCCAAAAGAGGGGCAAAAGCTACCACATTTTCTCTCCTTTATGGATGCTAAATGTGTAAATTCTAAGTGTGTAAAGATAATATGTATATTTGGATATTTGTAGGTAAGTGTGGTATAATCTGTGTGAGTGTATATGTGTGCATGTGTATATGTATATATGTATGTGTTGAATATCCATATGTGTGTGTGTTTATGTGTGTATGTGTGTGTACATATGTATGCATATATGGGAATGAGAGAAAGACAGAGAGTGAGAGAGGAGGGATGAGAGGAAGAAAAGATAGCAGGAATGGGAGAAGATAGTGGATATGGCCAAAATATGATATACTTGAAAGACTTGGCCTTTATAAAACTTGTGTAAAATGAATATATACCAATAAAGGACAGTAAGGGGCAGAAAAATTGCTCAAAGGGCAAGAAAAATTGGCACAAAGCATGAAGACAGACCAGAGATTGATCCACAGATCTCACATGGCAACAAGAGAGAATCAAGTCCAAATTGTCCTCAGACATCCACAAACATGGGACATATGCACCTACAGACACACACACACAGACACACACACAGACACACACACACACACAGGGAGAGAGAGAAGAGAAAGGGATGCATTCTCACATGAACACACACACAAAGATAATAACCTAAAATGAAAAGAATTTATGGAAAAGAAGAGAAAGGCAGAAGAAATGAATACCAGTAAGGAAGTAATAAAGCCCAGTAGATTCTGGAAACAGCAAGAAACGTATTCTTTTCTAAAGCCTCAACTGAAATGCAGTCTGCCATCGTCACTTCAGCACAGAGGGTCTAATGTTGGATATCAGATTCATAGAAATAAAGAAACATATTCCTCTCTTATTCACGCAACAGAGTTTGTGGTAAATTGTTGCATAAAGAATACACAGCTAATTCTGAGCTCTTTTCTGTATTTTGATACAAATGTTTTTCACACCAAAGGACATAGGATACATTGAACCTAAATTTTTTTGCTGAGCTCTGCAAAATTTTTCATCACATTTTCAGAAACTCTGGCTCTCAGGCAGAAGGGGAAGTGTGCAGTTCAAACACTGTGTGGTGCAGGCAGCTGGTGAGACTCGCAGAGGAGGTTTCTGATCAAGGCTAAAGCACTGTGGGAGGAGTACTGCGCTCCTGCAGACAGTAATAAGTTGCCAGGTCCTCATCCTGGAAACTGCTGATGGTGAGACTGAAATCCGTCCCAGATCCACTCCCTACGAAGCGATCAGGGACTCCAGTGTCCCGAGTGGATGCCCAGTATATCAGACGTTTAGGAGCCTGCCCTGGTTTCTGCTGGAGCCAGGTCAAGTAGTTCCGATTGGAGCTTCCTACAAGACTCTGGCTGGACTTGCAGCTGAAGGAGACTGTCTCTCCTCTGGACACAGACAGCAAGGATGGAGATTGGGTCATCACAATGTCCCCACAGGCACCTGCAATCAGGAAGAGACAAGAAACATGCATATACACAAAGACAGATTATAATGACAGTTGAAATTTGTCATTTAAGGGTCTTTATAATGTTATGTTGTCAGACTATTGTTATGTAAGAAATATTATACCCAGGCACACACTGTAAATTTCTATATACAAAAATGTGACTCTGTAAATATTATAATAATTTTAAATTTCTCACCAGACACCCAGAGCAGCAGGGACATGAGGACCTGTGTCTGTGACTCCATATTGCCACCCTGCCTGTCTGAGGCACCTCAGTTCTCACATAAAAGACCTGGTTATAAATTCTGAGCAGATGGGCTGGGCTAGAGGACACCATGCAAAACAGTCTGCCAAAATAAAATAAAAATGCCTGGGCAGGGTGTCAGTGAGCGGCTGGTGTCAATCAACAGCCAAACATACCAGCACAGAGATCATGAGCAATCACTGAAAGAGATCCGGTTACAGACCTCCAACAGAGATCTACTAGATGCTCTGATAGAATCTCTGAGTTTAAAATCAAAGGCATAATTAAATCAATTGACTTTTGCAGAAATGTTAAAAGAACTATCAAAAACTGACCATTTTTAAGTCACATATTGTACAAAAAATCACCTCCACAACAACAAAGAAACATAGACTAAGAAACCATGCAATAAGAGAGACAAATGTTGAAAACAGGAAAAGAAGAAAAGGTAAAAAGATGGAATTGAGGCAAAATTTGTTGCTTATAACCCATCTCCAAAGCCACCCATGTACTAAGGGCAATGAACAGTGCTTCAGACATTTGAACTCCAGTTCCAGGTTAAATAGGGGACAGAGATACAAAAAAAGCCCAGAAATCACTCTGGAATTCCTGGGAATCATTAATTTAAGCCTGGGATCAGACCAGCTTTATTCTCAAAGTAAAGGTAAACCCAGCAGAAACAAACAAGTATGCTTCCCACAACTTTGATGAACAGGTAGAGGGTTCTAAATCAGCAGAAATGGAGGACAATAAAATAAGCAGGATTTCTTCATGAAGTAGTGCTGTAAACAAACACTGCCAAGAGTTTCTACTCCGGAAATGCATATCTAGTGTAATCTAGACAGTAGCAGTATTAAAACTGAGTTAAGATGGTCTTGCTGACATAGAGAACAGGTAAAAACTCTCCAGCAGGGGGCACAGCCATCCTAAATCAAGTAATAACTTTGCAAAGACCAGTAGATCACATTAGAGATTGTTGACATCCAAAGGAAAAAATGTTTGAGTGTGAATGAAAATTATTCGCAATAAAAGAAATCACAGAAATTTCCAAGATTCAGATTAGTGAATTATGAAAGCATTCAGACGATATAAATCATAAACCCAGTATCATGTGTAAAGCAGAAGAAAAAATAAATGAATAAAATATGACTGAAAAGAGTTGAGGTTCACACTTGTAATCCCGGAACGTGGAGATAGAAACAGAACGATGATGAGTTTGAGGCCACCCTGGGGTACGTAGCAGCTTTAGGCAAGTCTACTCTATGCAAGGAGAAATTCTCTCAAACAGTGTTTCATTAATAAAAGAGTTTCAAGGCAGCAGATCACAATTTTGAGCCAAAGTAAATTATTTATCTGAGGATAATATTTTATCATTAACCCAAGAATATTACTTAAAATCAAATATGTGTTGAACCAATGTGCATTTCCCTTTTATTTTCCATTACATGTATAATTTAATACGACAACTTCTCAGGTATAGAGCATTAAATAATTTCTGATAAGCATATTCAAATCACATCTATAATTTGACGATACACCATGACAAGAGAGAGACAAACATTGTGTGGATTATGAAAGTAACCAATCTCAAGGACAAAAATATCCATCTATCAAGGTGTCATGTGCTCTTGATCATTGCTAAACTTTCAACTTTCATTTGTGACAACTGCAGGGACTTCTCAATATCCATTACAAGAAATAGTAGGCATAGGAAGACTTACAATAATTCTCATAAAGTAATATATTATTCTTTCTTAAAATCAGCAGGTGGGTCCTGAGGACGTGTGAGTTTACTACTGCATTCAAGTTATGGGAATTTTTTATACAGCTTGACAGTCATGAATAAAATCTGTCTGCTTAAGGATTCACAGAGTGCACACATGCTATGTTGCTCAGGAGGGTCTGAATCTGTACTACAGGATGAGGTTGGAAAACTCGAAGCAGCTAGTCACAGCCGAGGGTTCTTTGACACTGGTCCCAGGAGACACTTAAGACAAACAAATCCATTATTGACCCCATAACCTTTAACAACTGTGAATGTCATGGTAGTAGACCAGTAGAGACAGTGCTACTTAGGTTAGGCTCCTTTTCTTTTCAGTAAAGATCCTCATCAAAAGTACCTTAGATCCTATCACACATTCCCATTCAACCAAGCAGAACATGGATGAGATTCCAAAACAGGATTCTACCCTAATCAAATATCCTACAATGTACTGAGAAAAATGGCCATTTGACAGAGACCTTGCAATCACGAGGAAAGGCTGACCAAACTAACAAAGCTGACTGGGGAGGTTAAAAGAGATGCTAGGGAGGGATGTGAAAGATACATCTCAGACAAACGTAAGTCACATTCAGTGCTGATTTATAGAAGAACCTATAAGGTGAGTTTTCCCTCTGCCTCTCTGGCTCAACTTCCCCAAGTTAGGACATGCTACAGACCACAGCAACACACCCAGCTTTATGTCAGTGGCTTAGCTTCTGTTCGCTCCTGGATTTGTGAAACATAACCTCACGGATGCCATCAGTCCACTTCAGGGTGTTCTCTCCTGCCTACCATCCAAGGAAGAGTCTGTCTTGCTACCTTGTGATTCTCTGTAATGGCCTGTGATTCTAGTCTGGGGGAGTGGCTTTTGCTTTGTGACATTGTTTTTCTTATGGGTCTCAACAGAGCTGATGAGTTTACAGTTTCTTCAGTCTCTTCCTTTCTGTTAAGATGAAGTGTCTCCTCTAGGCAACTTTCATGCAGAAATAAAGCTTTTAATAATGAACTCCATTAACTTTACTCAATTGGGTGTAACAGCTCATTACTTTCTCACCCTGGGGTAGGTATGTAGATGAGTGTTGTGTTGCTATGTAGATGTGTGATTATGGGAGTTATTTTTGCTTCTGTTTTGTTTTGTTTTGCTTTTTTAGAAAAAGAGAGGGCATGAATCTTTCATGACTGCTGGTCGCTCAGAATGAGCATGAGAGGATGTCTGAACGTCATGAGGAACTCAGCCTTTTCAAACACAATTTCATTTGCTCTCGTTATTAGTTTAATTTTAGTCTCCAAAAGAACAATGGGCTGATGTTTTTCTTTTATAAATATGGAAACAATTCTCTGTCCTCTTTATTACTCACAGATCATAAGAGGGACTTCCTCCTACCTACCTAAATATATGACTTCTAGTGGATACATATTCTATTCTATAAAAATAAGCTCGATATGCTTCTCGAACTATTCATGTGTTTCTTCTTATAATGAACACTTTTAACAAGCATATTAGGCTAGTGATGTCTTCAAAGACAGAACCTACACTCTCAGCTTTCCATTCTAGTCTTTAACTTAGCCAGTTAATATTCACAGGTAGATCCCAAATTCTTCCTTCTCATGTCTATGGTGACTTTTGCTTTGTTTCACGAGCTCAACTAATGATACAACTCACATCACTAAGTAGAGTAAGAGCAGTGTCTGTGCTGGTCATACAGAAAAGACTCAGTTGGGGCCTAGGAGGTTTGCTTGCCTGTTGTCACTAAAGTCTCAGTGTCCTACAAACCTGGCAGTGTCTGCCAAACACTCTCAGATCATGCAAGCACCAGGTAGAGCAGTGATGAAGCCCATTCTCATACTTCTGCTTTTCTAGATAGATTATGACATGGCATGTCACTGTGTTGTGGGGCACTGACATTTCTACATGTATGCCAAAAACAGATTCAATTCTAGTGCCATCTCAACACACATTTCAATGGAGTTATGATAAGGTTAGAAATTGTTCCCAAAAGGCTCATGTGTGAAAAGTTTTGTACCCAGCATGTAGAACCAGCTATAGCCAGGTAATTGATTTGTGAAGTTTTGAGCCAATCCATCAATTTAATCTTGTTACGGGCATGTGATAGAGATAGAACCTGGGGGCTGGTGTGAGGTCACAAGAGTCATGCCTTAAAAAGTAGGACTTGTCTCAAGCCGCTTCTCATCTCTCACTCCTGCCCAACTGCCATTATATGACCAGACTTCCACTACCATGTACTTGCTCCTTGATATTCAACCTCATATTGATGCACATCAATAAACCCAAAGGACCATGGAATGACAATGTGACAACCTTCTTGAGTTTAAGTCATTTTCCTAAGATTCTTTGTCACAGTGAAGAAACAATTACCACACGTGGCACAGTCCACACAAGACAATGCTTTTCCTAGGTACATCTGAAAAAACGTGTTCCTGATGTTGACAGAGGCACAGGAAGCAAGCTAGTGAGTGCCAATTCACATGCAGATCAGAATAAGATATATGGAGTTCTCAAACAACTGTCTGTAACCTATATGACTCCTGTTTCTGCTCTAACTCTGTGTTTCAAAATAGAAGCTCAAGCCTATGTATGGTAGCAAACAATTTGATCCTAGCACTAAGGAGGAAGAAGGAGGTGGATTTCATGAGATCAAGGCCAGGCTTTTCTATCAGGAGAAGTCCAGGCCAGCCATGTCAGAATAGCAAGACCCTGTTTCAAATACAACAAGAACACAATAGGTACCCACGTAATTGTTAAATAGAATATGTTTGAAATTGGTTACCATATTGTATTCATTGAAGTGCGTACTGTTTCCCTCAACAAATACCAAACACTCTTGATTATTGTAAGACACAAAGACAAGAAGATGGGCAATCTTGATACAAAATCATATTCACCATAGCGTGGTGTAGAGTAGTGGACAGTGCAGAATCTCAGTCTCCACATTTGGAAATCAGATGAGAAGATCATAGAGGGAAATGTGGCCCATGAACTGGAGACATGGATCAGACATGTTGCCTAGGAAATCAAAGAGCATATTTTCCTGAATTATGAATCTTGCATGTATACAGATACATAAAACCATGTCTGTTGGCAACAGGAGGGAGGGAAGGGGAAAAAGGGAGAGAGAATGTGGTGGGGGCAGAAGCGTATATAACAAAAAAATAGAAGGAAACCCGAGAAGGAAGAGATTAGTTGAAGGGAAACTGGGAAGAGTCATAAAGCACAAAATGATGAACACAAGCTTTGTCAAAATGTAAAATTTTAGCTTTAGGAAATACATCATTATTTATGTCAGTAAGTAGAGTGAACAGAAAAGAGGAAATGAGAGAAATTACCAGTAGCCAAAAGAGAGGGTGAATTCTAGGACCTGTGAAAGGCAAAAGACCAGTACATCTCCAGATCCTCCAGGAAGAATACAGCCAACAACCTTGACTTCAAGCAATGGAGACTTGTGTTGGATTGTGCATTCCAGAACAATCAGATGGTGTACTTATCATGTTCAAGCCACAGAGTTTGCCCTAAAATTTTACAGAGGAAGTAAAAAAACAGACACAAATGATTTACTTCTTTTTGACATAAGGTCCTTCCAATCTGAAGGCTTTAAAGGGGCAGCAGTGTGTTAATTTTCTGCTGAGCCTTGGACAAATAACTCAGGCATAGAAGCTCTCAGAGAGAAGGGGAAGTGTGCATGACCAGGGCTGTGTTTGGGGCAGACACCTGGTGAGACTTTGAGAGGAGGTTCCTGGTTGAGGCTGAAGCACTATGAGAGGAAAGTTAAAATGCTGCAGACAGTAATAATCAGCCTGACACTGCTGATGGCGAGAGTGAATTCTGTCCCAGATCCATTGCCTATGAAGTGATCAGGAACTCCAATGTCCAGAGTAGATTCCAAATACATCAGGCATTTTGGAGCCTGCCCTGCTTTCTGTTGGAACCCTGCTACAGAGCTATATACATTCTGACTGGACTTGCAGCTTAATGTGACCCTGTTTACTACTGATGCAGGCAGGGATCTGGGAGACTGAGTCCTCACAATGACCCCAGAGGAACCTGAAATCAGAAATAATTGATATAAATATATTCACACAAAACTCCATGATGCAAACATTGAAAGATAAAATGTTTTTTCTAATGGCATTATGTCTGCATAATAATGATTTGCTACAGGAAATACCTACTATATTCTCTGTATCCTGTAACTGTATGTTTCTCTACAAATGAATTAATCTGAAGATGTTATTACATTTTTAAATTTCTCACCAGACACCCAGAGCAGAGGAATATGAAGAACTGGGTCTGTGACTCCATCTTGATGCCCCTGCCTGTCTGGTACATTTCAGTTCTCACTTTAAAGGCTTCGTTTATAAAATAAGGTCAACTGGGCTGGCCTATAGGCACCTATGCAAAGCATCCAGCACTTAAAGAAGGAAATTGCCTTGGCAGAGGGGTGTGAGAGAATCTGGGATAAATCAAGAGCCAAAAATACCATCAAAGGGTGTAAACAATCACAGGGAAGGACAAGAACATAGAAGATCAAGGACACACTTAGAACTCTCTAACCACAAATGTCCAGATGCTCTTAGGACAGGATCAGTTCAAAATGAAAGATATTTATGAGAGATGATATATACAGAAATAATAGTAGATCTACCATTGAGTCATAGACCAAAAGTAATAATGATTATGCTGGGCAACAATGAAAGAGAAAAAGAAAGAAAGAAAGAAAGAAAGGAAGGAAGGAAGGAAGGAAGGAAGGAAGGAAGGAAGAAAGAAAGAAAGAAAGAAAGAAAGAAAGAAAGAAAGAAAGAAGAAAGAAAGAAAGAAAGAAAGGGAGAGAGAGAAAGGAAGGAGGAAGAAGAAAGGAAGAAAGGAAAAAAGAAAAAGGAAGGGAAGAAAGGAAGGAAGAAAGGAGGGAGGGAATAAGGAAAAGGAAAAAGTAAAGAAAAGAAAAGAAAGAAAGGAAATTGAAGGGAGAAATGAAAGAATGAGAAGAAGAAGGAGAGGACAGAGAAGAATGAAAGAATAATGAAGGTGCAGAAGAGGAGGGGAAAATTTTGGAAGAGGGAAGGGAAATGTGTGAGAGGAGAGAGGGAGTGTAGGAGGTAAAGAAGGAGAAAAATTGCATGTTTCCTTTTGTACTGGAGCTACAGAGAAAAGTACAGAACAGAAAAATAAATAAAAAGGAGCACTAAAGTGTGAGAAGGCACATCTGTAATCCAGAAGGGGGTGAAAGGAACAAAAGGAGCAAAATGGGTGTCAATTCTGGAGCAGTCCAACCTGCGTGACACAAGGTCTCATAAGACGCCATTAGTCACCTGAATGTGAGACAACGTAGGCATTTTATTTCCTAAGAAAATCACATGACTGATCTTGAAATTTAGGTCTGTATTTTGATCAATATGCTTCCTCTTTTATGTTGTAGAACTCCCTAAATAAGTAAATTGCAGTATTCATATATCAGGCATAATTATCAAAATATTTCTTTAAAACACATTCAAGTTTCACCTACAAATTGCTAGCATACCACCACATGAGAGGGACATAGTACATGGAGTGAAGAAATTCCCCATCTCAAGGTCAAGAATAAGGAAGGTGAGTAACTCTGCCCTAGACAGTGTCTAACAATTTGCCATGTGCTCTAGACCTTTGTAATCTTCATGATTTATTTATGACAGCTGCAGTGAGCCTAGATTGTGCTTTCATGTCATTTATTAACTGTTCATTTATATGGGACAGAAGGAGAGCAAGGGGCTGAAAACTAAAAGACTCCTGCAGTAAAACTCTAGTGTTTCCCACAGTGTGTAGGGAGAGAGCCTGGAGACCCTGGAGATGAAGACAGATGATATATATTTTTTTATATAAAGCAAAATGTAGGCCCTCTAGAAAAATGATCAACACTTAAGAGCACTGCCTTCTTTTCCAGAGAATCTGGATTCTTTTCCCAGCGCTCACATAGAGGTTCAAAACTGTCTGTGGACATAGTTCCAGGTGACCCAATATTTCCTTCTGGCTTCCATGGGTCCTGCACGCACATGGTGCACAGACAAACATTCAGACAAACATTCATATATAAAAGAAAAAGTATATTCATGAATGTATTTTTAAAAGCAAAACAATTCTGAATTACGGTGTCCAAACATCATTTTCCCACAGTCCATAGTGGATATACAAAATTCCTTATTCTGCCTTTAAAAATGGACCACAAACCTGTGACTGAAAGCTACAGAAGTTAACTCACAATGTTAGAATCAGATAGTCTGAACTCGATGAGTTGATTTTCTTAGACACAGCACCACTTTCCATAATCGCCAAAATGTAGGGACAGCAGGGAATGTTGATCTTAGATGCAAATCAGCCTGAGACATTACAAGCTCAACTCAGCCTTGCTGTTCTAGCTCATAGGATCTCCCTTCAGACTCTGAGTGATCACAGATAATCAATATCCACAGCAAGAGAGAAGACATGATAGGATATTTCCATAATCATTCACAAAAAGAAATTAATGAACAATTATCTCTTGTTTATCTAGGTACACACCTATGATTCCAACAAAACCAAGCAGAGGCAGGAGGGTTACCTTGATTTCAAAGCCATCTTGGGCAAATATTAAGTTTCAGGAGAGCCAAAGATGCATACCAAGAAACTGCTTTAAAATACCAGAATAAAAACATATTGTTCTCTGTTCATCTGTCTGATGATCTCAAGAAACTATCAGAAATGTTTTGAGTGTGGGGAAGAAGGTCTCTTTGCGTAAAAACAACACTAAGACACCTGGAAGTGGGTAAGCGCAGTAGACAAGGCTTTCTCCCAAAATGATGCCTTCCAGTTCTCAGATTAAGGGTTTCTCTACTACCACCCACACTTCTGAACTCACCCACAGTTTCTAAAATATGATTAACAGTAAAAGACATGTCTATTATAAAAGTTAGAACTCAAAACAGCAATGTTTTGATTGACCTGATTTATACGCATGCAATATATGTAGGTATAAATAGATGCATATTCATGCATATGAACATACATCCATATGTGCAGATAAATTTGACACACTCTTAACCAATTCATTTTAAAAATTACTTATGAGAAATTTTATATTCACTACCAAATATACAATTTTCCCCTTTCCATCTTGCCTTCAACAGTGCTATTGGATCTACATTAAAGAGAGATTATATGCTTCTATTTACCAAGTTCTCTGGAATGGAACATCTTGGTGATCTTTGATTCACTAAATACAGAAAAAGAACAGTCTTAATGCTTTTTCCACCAGTGTTATGGTTCACATAGTGGAAGAATTATCAGTATTCTTAGAATAGATCTGAACCATGCTGCTAGTGGTAAAAGTCATTGAACATCACTGTTCTAGTAAGATTTCTATTGCTCTAATCAAACATTAAGACAAAAGTAACGTAAGGAGGGAAGGGTTTATTTCAACTTACAGTTCTCAGTTCACCACCCATCACTGAGTAAACTCAGGATTAGAATTAAAGGCAGGAATCTGGCAACAGGAACTGAAACAGAAGCCATGGAGGAATGCTGTTACTGGCTTGCTCCTCATGACTTGCTTAGCCTGCTTTCTAATACAACTCAGGACCAACTTACAAGGCAGATAGTTGTTGGGACACATATATTAATTATTAATTAAGAAAATGCTGGGCAGCCTTGACTATAGGACAATTTTATGTAGTCATTTCCTTAACTGAGGTTCTCTTTTCCCAAAATAAGCACCTGTCATTAAGACATGGACTTTATCTACTGGTTTTTCTTCAAATATGATATACAGCTTGTGGCTTATTCTGAAGTTACACACACACACACTACTTTCTTCCACATAACTACTCTTGGCAGTAATATACAAAGCTTTCTGCTTGAAATAAAAACAAAAATAACTTAGTCACCTTCCTTTATTTCTTGCCATATTGATATTAATTTCATATACCTTTTGGATGAATAGTATTAAAGTATTGAACTATAGAGGTTGCTGTTTGAATGGCTCAATTGAGTTACATGAAATGTGGCTAAATAAATTTTAGGATGGGATTCGACTGAATTTCAATGAATTCCTGAAATAGCCCTAAACATAATTATACCATTTTTTGCAGTGAACTCATACAAACTGGGACTTGCCACATTGTTGATTATAAAATCACAATGTCTACAACCTCTGAAAGATGTTGAAGCTGTGCTATGTTGTATGAAATATTCAGACAAGATGAACTTCTTTTGAAAAATATGAAAGCATATCCATGGCACTAACATGTAGATTTGCATTCATCTGTAATAAATACTGAAAATATACAATAACAAATATAGTATGAGACAAGTTTTCTCATGATTTGTTATCATTAATTTTTATCTTCTATATCTACTTTACACAAATATATGCCTGAAATCGCACTAAAAATTTCACATGTGATATTACAGTTCATACACCATGTACTTCAGAAACCATGCACAGAGGACCCTGAGCTGCAACGGACATGAATGCCTCTTTCATGAAGACTAGCTTTGATGATACCAGAAGGCAATGCACCTGCAAGATTCCAAAGGAAGGAAAAAAATTAACATTCCTACCCAACTATGAAACCTGTGAACCACATGGACCAGCGTTGTACAATAACCCTAAGAGGGCAGTAGTGGCATGTAAACCTTAATGGTAACCAGCAGGTTTCTAATTGGAATTAAGAACTACACAATAAGAGGGAAATCATGCCTCATACCAGAAATCTAGTCAACTATCCAAAGTCATGATCTTGGAGGAGAACCTAAGCCTGCTATTTTACTAATCAGCATAATCCTAACTACACTCTAAATAATTTGTCATTTTACCACAGATGACTATATGCATCAACTCTAATCAAGGAAACTTCCCTTTGCCACAGATGAAAGCTGTGATAGCTAAAATCAAGACACTGAATTGTGGAGACCAGTCCCACTAGATATATCTACAAAATATTCCCACATTAAAAGCTCAGCAAACATTATGGACAGTCAGAGGAAAATTGACATCCTTGCTGGCCCTACAGGAGATTGTAATGCTCTGTCCTGGAGACACGGTCAAAGAAGCAGGAGACTGTGTCAGCACAATGTTCCCAGTGGAACCTGAAATGATAAACACAGTTTGCTGTCACAGGTGTACTGAAAGCACCCCAGCAAAGAACCATTGAATGGGGAATCTAAAACAGCACTTAGGAACTAACTCTGAGAAATCATAAATGAAAGGGAAGCATAAAACCAACTGAATGGCATAATTTCAATGATCAGGACATCAAGAAAGCAGGCAAGGCACGATGAATACTCCCAGCACTATTCCCTCTCACCTGGAACCTGGAGCAGCAGTACCCACAGCAGGAGAGCAGCTGACTCCATCTCTGAGACCTGAACTAGAGGCTGCTGCTTCAACACCCAGGCAAGCTGCCTATAAATATGGTTTGAGCACACTGTGGCTAATGTCACAATGTGCAAATCTACTCTGAAAAGCTTGCCTTGGGGCACAAAGGACACCTGCTTTTGTGCCACGCTATGCTAGTTAGGATTAACAAAGAATTCCCTAGAGTAGATTAACTGTATCCTAAGTTATTATTTGAGAGGCCTCATGGAATCATCATGTTCTGTTATTTTGAGGTTCCATTTGTGGACACACAGTTGCTGATCTATTGTAAAGAATGTGAATACAAGAGCACTTTGATCGCTCGAAATGAAACATAGTTTGAAATTCTCATTAATATTTTATGTGTAAGTGGTTTTTGTCTGCATATATGTCTATCCACCACATTTGTGCCTGCTGCTCTTGATGCCAGAAGAGGAAACTGGATCCCCTTGAAATAATGCTGCGATGGTTGTGAACTGCATATGGATCCTGAGAACTAATCCTATGACCTCTGTAAGAGCCGGATATCCTCTTAAACACTGAATCATTTCTCCAGCCCCAATCTAATTTTTTGTACCTAATAGTAACATGTTTTACTACTGTGGTACTTTTCAACAAATAAAATAATCACATTTAACAAGGTAGAGAAGAAAGAATGTGGCATGGTTATCTTAGTATGGAAGTGGGCTCCACAAAGAAGCTTCAATCTGAATGTCATCAGGAGCAGAAGAGACCATGAGTGTTGAACATGGGATGAAGAAGGAGGTTTGAAACATAAACTTAGAATGAACGGGCATCACTGAGGATAAGGCTCTCCAAGTTCTCACTCCAAAGCCAATACTAAGCTCAACGGATGCTGTCTCAAACAGAGGAATATTTTACCCTGTAACCAATAACAATACATCAGAATGTAGTCATGCATATAGCTTCTTTGTGAAAAGACTGAAAGATATCCTGGCTATATCCCTGCTATGAAACACAGGCCAGATAATGATGTTAGGCTTTGCATTCCTCTGGACACAACCATCGATTAATTCCACACAGAAACATAGCTTTCAATGCACCACAGATTATCTCAGTAGTAAAGCTCTTTCATAATAAACATTTCCCTTCTCTATAGCAACTGAACTGGAGGCACTGACAATGGTAAACAAAGTGTACAGTGAGAGGGAAATCAGGCAGTGCTGATTTCAGGTATTTGAGAGGGAGCAGGACCTTAGAACCTGATATCCATGCATAGTATAATTATAATTCACTGGCTGAGAAAAGCTTGATGCCCCTCCCTCAAGAGTGAAGTAGATTTTTGCTTGACTGTCCCCCGAAGTCTCATGGGGTAAAGCCATGAACTTGAGGTTGTAGATTTGTTGGTGGTGGAACACGTATGAACAGAGGGCCAGTGGGAAGGTCACTGACACTGTGCTCACATGAAGGATGGTTCTTGTGAACTCCTCCCATTTCCTTGCTCCACACACTCCTATCCTGATGTGCTCCCTCAGCACAGACTCACACAGGGCCTTCCTACATGGATCCAAAACCCCAAAACTGAGCCAATATTGTGCTTATTGTGTCCTTTTCTTAAAGTGATGAAAGCACTGATTGACCACATGAGGTTTCTCCCTTTTCAATGCAATGCAGAGCAAGATGTGGAAGATATTACTCAGTGAAACATTGCCAAACACACTCAGTTGGTGTTAGTGAGATGATGATTTTCGCCATTGCTGGCCAAGCTCTGTGGAGAATGTCCCTGGGATATTGATGTAGATTGCATTTGTGCATCACATTGGTACCACAGCCTGCATGGCTTTCCCTATTTATGAGTGTGGGAGTTCTCTGCATCCTGTATCTTCTTCAACTTCATTTTCAATTTCCCAGTGAATTCACTGTTGGGCTCTTTAACCTCTTTGCTAATATGTTCCTAGATATTTTGTTTTAAAGTTGTTGTGAATGGCATTCCTCCTAATGTCTTTTTAGTAAGTTTCTGACTACTACACAGAAAAGATACTGATTTTCATATTTTCACTTTATAATCCTGCATTTTGATCATATGTTGCACTTCACAGAAATAATTTCAAGACCAAGAGTTTTATGGTGAAATTTCAGGTGTCTTTTATGTATAAGACCATATTGTAATTTGACCTCTTCATTTACTATTTATATCACTTTCATTTCTTCTCTTGCATTTTCTGTGACTGAGATTGGAGCATTTCATTGAAGAAGAGTGAGAAATTCAAGACTTTTATTTTACTCCATATTTGAAAAGCAAAGCTCTGGTTTTCCTCACTTACTATGATTACAATAACATTTTCATCATTCATATTCTTTGTGTTTATTTTATTTTGCTTTACTGTGTCAATATAAATTTGATTCAGAATCCCATCTTTGTTTTGTTGTGATATCTTCGATGTCATTATGAACAGGGTTCTCAGTAAACTACAACAGAGTCTAGCACACATAGAGTAAAAACGTATTGGCTCAGAGTCACTCAAACTTTTCTCTCTCTCATCCTGCACCACCTGCTGCTGTCAGGTCCATGGTCTCTGAGTGGGCAAAGCAGCTCTGGGCATGGAGACCTCGAATGTGGCTTCTTGAACTGCCATGCGTAGAGCTCCTGTAGCAGCAGTCTCGAGATCAACTTCAGATACATGAAGTTGAGAAGGTTCTTCTGTGCACTCTTCCGTTTCATCCTGGAGGTAGCAGACTTTTCAGAACTCAGCCAGTGGGGACAACTGTATGTTGATAGGCTGCACATTAAACCAAGGGATATTCATCTCCTTCATAGCCTTCTCATCATCCTCTTCAAGGAGAAATTGACATGCACATTCCCAACCAAGTGATCTCCCAAGATATTGCAGACAATCATCTCTTCAACCTCTCAGCACCTTTGTTATACTTCAATAAAGACTTCCTCATGAATCCCATTACATTGCTCTTGTGTCTCTGTATCATTCATAAAAGAGTGTAACAGAGGTTCTTCTATGACGATGTCTTTAGGAAACTAAATGCCTTTTGAGACTGTCCATGTATTTCTCCATATAGGAAATTTTCTGTTCTCATTTCTGTCACTGTATTCTGTATGATTTTGTTTTAGTTTTCCCTCCGCTCTTCTATATCATATGATTCTTGGCATTAGTCTCTTATCATGTGCTAGAATTCCTTGACATTATGGTTGTGCCTTGCTGCTGCCCAGCCAAGGGAGGGATGAACGCATCAGTGCCGAGAAAGAAGAGATGTAGGTGCACTTGTTAAAATAAAAGCTGGCTCATTTTCCAGCCAGGGGGTTTGCTAAGGTCTCACTCACTTTTAGTCAAGATCGCCCAGGCTTTTATTTGTACAGAACTTTTTTCAAAATAACCCAGTTACTGCATTACATAGAGGTTTCTTTCTCCAACAACATCACATTAGTCGTGTGAGCTTTCAAATGTTTATCTTTCAATTTTTTGAAGCAGACTAACAACATCAGAAGTAGACTAACAACATCATATTAATCATGCAAGCAATCAATTGTTTAACTTTACATTTTCAGAAGCAGATCACATAGCTGCGGGTCAGATTCACAATGGCTTCATGGGTTACAAAATCAAATATGCAACTTTATTTTTACTGAAATGTGAGCATACTATTAACGTTATATTTTACAGTCTCAGAACCGATTATCTATGTGTCCTTGTCCTTTCCAGACATGCTAACTCCCCTATCCTGGCCCTTGTCTTTACCTGGGAATCAGTGCCTTTTATGCCAGAAATAATTTTGTCATACAACTTTCTCATTCTCTGTGTATGTCAGGTCCCAGATATTAGACATGAAACAACTCTCATTAGGGCATCTTGGACTTGAGGGTCAGTGTGATTGTTATAGACTTTTAGTGCTAGAATCACCAAATCCTTATTTTCTACAAGGTGTCTCTTTCCCAGTTAGTAAGACTGAATTAAAGATTGCTTTTAATTTTATCAATAACAAAATAGACGCCATGACTGAAAAGACTATCAGCACTATCAGTGCACTCATGTTTTTACAGAATTATTGATGCTTGAATCCCATGTTTGTTCTGCTTCAACCATCATCTGTCATCTTTTGCTTTGGTTTCATTCAGTCAGTTGGATATTTCATTATTTTGTCTGATGTATTTGATTCATTAAAGTTTTTATTCCCATTTTTCCATTTGAGGTATTTTTTCTTCCTAGCTCACCTCTTTTGGCCATGTTGCTAATCGTCTGGTTCATCTTGCTGATGTTTGTCTATATATCACTAGCTCTTCTCCCTACAGCCTTGACTGAATGCATTTCTAGTGTGTATCTTTTGTGGCAATTATTCATTTAAGGAGTATGTTTTTGAAATCTTTGCCACTACTTCATTTATTTCAGTATCTTTGAGTTGAGTCCTTGAGCATATTATGATCTTTCATGAGCATCATTTTTTGCCTTGCTTTTTCAAGCTCTTTTGTTTCTGTGGTATGACTCAGGTCCCTTGGTTTAAGTACATATTTTGGTTTATTTGAGGCTTTTCTAAACATAGCAACCTACACTTAAGGGATCAATGCCAAAAAACACTCAGACAATCTCTCAGCTTTAAGATATATGGAGACCTCCACTAACTTTATGTAGTCTATAGCACACTTGTCCCATGACATGTTTCCAAAATAGGGGCTCAGTAAGGCTCCTAATAGAATACGGACATCATCAGTCATCATGCTGTTTACATGGGAGCACAAAATGTTCCCATCTAAAAACATTAAGTTCCATTAATTGCTATGAAATGTAAAGACTGGAAGGCAGCATCTGCAGTCACAAAATTATATCCAGCATTAGAATAAAAGAAGGTTTCTCAGTCTTCACAGTTAGAAATCAGATAAGGAGACTTCAGAGGGAGGTGTGGCCCAAAAGTGGGGGCAAAATCAAACCACATTTCTCCTCCTTTATGGATTCTAAATGTGTAAATTCTAAGTGTGTAAAGATTATATGTGTATTTGGATATACGTAGTATTGTGGTATAAATCTGTGTGAGTGTATTTGTGTGCATGTCTATATGTATATGTTGTATCAGTGTTGAATAATCTATATATATGTGTGTTTATGGTGTGTATGTATACGTGTATATGTATGCATATATGGGAATGAGAGAAAGACAGGAGTGAGAGAGGAGGGTTGAGAGGAAGAAAAGATAGCAGAAAAGAATTACAAGAATGGGGGAAGATAGTGGATATGGCCAAAATATGATCTACTTGAAAGACTTGGCCTTTATAAAACTTGTGTAAAAAGAATATATACCAATAAAGGATTGTAGGGGGGGAGCAAAATTGCTCAAAGGGCAAGGAAAATTGGCACAAAGCATGAAGACAGACTAAAGATTGATCCACAGAACTCACATGGCAACAAGAGAGAGTCAAGTCCAAATTGTCCCTCAGACATCCACAAACATGGGACATGTCGCACCTACAGACACACACACACACACAACACACACACACACAACACTCACACACACACAGATGGGGGAGAGAGAAAGAGATGCATTCTCACATGAACACAAACACCAAACTATAATCACCTAAAATGTAAAGAAATGAAAAGAAAATTCTGACAAAGAAGAGAATGGCAGAAGAAATGAATACCAGTAAGGAAGTAATAAAGCCCACTAATTCTAGAAACAGCAAGAAACAAATTCTTTTCCTAAAGCTTCCAACTGAAATGCAGACTGCCAACATCGTCCAATATCAGCCCAGAGGGTCTAATGTTCGATATCAGATTCATAGAAATAAAGAAAGATATTCTCTCTCATATTCAAGCAGACAGAGTTTGTGGTAAATTGTGGCATAAGGAATACACAGCTAATACTGAGCTCTTTTCTGTATTTTATACAAATGTATCTTCACAAAATGTTGATTCACACCAAAGGACATAGGATAACATTGAACCCAAAATTTCTTTTTTGCTGATCTCTGCAAAATTTTTCATCACAACTTTCAGAAAACACTGGCTCTCAGGCAGAAGGGGAAGTTGTAACAGGTCAAACACTGTGTGGTGCAGGCAACTGGTCAGACTCTCAGAGGAGGTTTCTGTTCAAGGACTGAAGCACTGTGGGAGGGACTACTGTGCACCTTGCAGACAGTAATAAGTTTGCCAGGTCCTCATCCTGGAAAACTGCTGATGGTGAGACTGAAATATCCGTCCCAATATCCACTGCCTACGAAGCGATCAGGGACCTCAGTGTACCGATTGGATGCCCAGAATATCAGACGGTTTAGGAGCCTGCCCTGGTTTTCTCTGCTGGAGCCAGGTCAAGTAGTTCCGATTGGAGCTTCCTACAAGACTCTGACTGGACTTGCAGCTGATGGAGACTGTCTCTCCTCTGGACACAGACAGCAAGGATGGAGATTGGGTCATCCCAATGTCCCCACAGGCACCTGCAATCAGGAAGAGGCAAGAAAACATGCATATACACAGACAAAGACAGATTATAATGACAGTTGAAAATTGTTATTTAAGGGTCCTTGTAATAAGGTTATGATTGTCAGAGTATTGTTATGTAAGAAATATTATACCCAGGCACACACTGTAAAATTTCTATATACAAAAATGTTACTATGTAAAGAATATAATAATTTTAAATTTCTCACCAGACACCCAGAGCAGCAGGGACATGAGGACCTGTGTCTGTGACTCCATATTGCCACCCCTGCCTGCTCTGTCTGAGGCACCTCAGTTCTTCACACATAAAAGGCCTGGTTATAAATTCTGAGCAGATGGGCTTGGCTAAGAGGAGACCATGCAAAGCAGTCCACGAAAATAAAATAAAAATGCCTGGGCAGGGTGTCAGTGAGCGGCTGGTGTCAATCAAAAGCCAAACATACCAGCACAGAGATCATGAGCAATCACTGAAAGAGATCCGGTTACAGCTCTCCAACAGAGATCTACTAGATGCTCTGATAGATTCTCTGGGTTTAAAATCCAAGACATAATTAAATCAATTGACTTTTGCAGAAATGTTAAAAGAACTATCACAAACTGACCATTTTTAAGTCAAATATTGTACAAAAAATCACCTCCACAACAACAAAGAAACATAGACTAAGAATCCATGCAATAAGAGAAACAAATGTTGAAAACAGGAAAAAGAAGAAAGGGAAAAAAAGATGGAATTGAGGCAAAATTTGTTGCTTACAACCCATCTCCAAAGGCCACCCATGTACTAAGGGCAATGAACAGTGCTTCAGTCATTTGAACTCCAGTTCCAGGTTAAATAGGGACAGGACAGATACAAAGGAAGCCAAGAATTCACTCTTGAATTGAATTCCTGTGTATCATTAATTTATGCCTGGGATCAGACCTGCTTTATTCTCAAAGTAAAGGTAAACCCAGCAGAAACAAACTAGTATGCTTCCCACAACTTTGATGAACAGGTATAGAGGGTTCTAAATCAGCAGAAATGGAGGACAATAAAATAAGCAGGATTTCTTCATGAAGTAGTGCTGTAAACAAAACACTGCCAAGAGTTTCTTACTCCAGGGAATGCATATTCTAGTGTAATCTAGACCAGTAGAAGTATTAAAACTGGGTTAAAATGGTCTTTCTGACATAGTGAACAGGTGAAAAAAACTCTCCAGCAGGGGGCCACAGCCATCCTAAATCAAGTAATAACTTTGCAAAGACCAGTAGATCCACATTAGAGAATGTTGACATCCAAAAGGAAAAAATGTTTGAGTGTGAATGAAAATTAATCGCAATAAAAGAAATCACAGAACCTTCCAGAGATTCAGATTAGTGAATTATGAAAGTATTCATAAGATATAAATCATAAACCCAGTATCATGTGTAAAGCAGAAGAAAAAATAAATGAATAAAATATGACTGAAAAGAGTGGAGGTTCACACTTGTAATCCCAGAACGTGGAGATAGAAACTGAACGATGATGAATTTGAGGCCACCCTGGGTTACGTAGCAGTTTTAGGGTAAGTCTAATCTATGCAAGGAGAAACTCTCTCACAACAGTGTTTCATTAGTAAAAGAGTTTCAAGGCAGCTGATCGCAATTTCGATCTAAAGTAAATTCTTTACCTGATGATAATATTTTATCATTAACCCAAGAATATTACTTAAAATCAAATATGTGTTTAAACCAATGTGCATTTCCCTTTTATTTTCCCATTACATGTGTAATTTAAATACGACAAGTTCTCAGGTATAAAACATTAAATAAATTTCTGATAAGCATATTCAAATCTCATCTATAAATTGATGATACACCATGACAAGAGAGAGACAAACATTGTGTGGATTATGAAAGTTACCAATCTCAAGGTCAAGAATATCCATCTAACAAGGTGTGTCATGTGCTCTTGATCATCTGCTAAACTTTCAACTTTGATTTGTGACAGCTGCAGGGACTTCCCAATATCCATTACAAGAAATAGTAGGCATAGGAAGACTTACAATAATTTCTCATAAAGTAATATATTATTCTTTCTTAAAATCAGCAGGTGGGTCCTGAGGATGTGGGAGTTTATTACTGCATTCAAGTTATGGGAAATTTTTATACAGCGTGACAGTCATGAACAAAATCTGTCTGCTTAAGGATTCGCAGAGTGCACACATGCTATGTTGCTCAGGAGGGTCTGAATCTGTACTAAAGGATGAGGTTGGAAAACTCGAAGCAGCTAGTCACAGCCGAGGGTTCTTTGACACAGGTACCAGGAGACACTTAAGACAAACAAACCCATTATTGACCCCATAACCTTTAACAGCTGTGAATGTCATGGTAGTAGACCAGTAGAGATGGTGCTTCTTGTAGGTTAGGCTCCTTTTCTTTTCTGTAAAGATCCTCATCAAAAGTACCTTAGATCCTATCACATATTTGCATTCAACCAAGCAGAACATGGATGAGATTCCAAAACATTAGGTAGGATTCTACCTTAATCAAATATCCTACATTGTACTGAGAAAAATGGCCATTTGACAGAGACTTTGCAATCACAAGGAAAGGCTGACCAAACTAACATAGCTGACTGGGGAGGTTAAAAGAGATGCTAAGGAGGAATGTGAAAGATCACATCTCAGACGCACATAAAGTCACATTCAGTGCTGAATCCTAGAAGAACCCTATAAGGTGAGTTTTCCCTCTGCCTCTCTGACTCACCTTCTCCAAGTTAGGCCATGCTACAGACCACAGCAACACACCCAGATTTATGTCAGTGGCTCAGCTTCTGTTCGCTGCCTGGACTTGTGAAACATAACCTCACAGATTCCATCAGTCCACTTCAGGGTTTCCTCTCCTGCCTACCATCCAAGGAAGAGTCTGTCTTGCTACCTTGCGATTCTCTGTAACGGCGTCTGTTTCTAATCTGGGAGAGTGGCTTTTGCTTTGTGACAACGTTTTTCTTAAGGGTCTCAACAGAGCTGATGGGTTTACAGTTTCTTCAATCTCTTCCTTTCTGTTAAGATGAAGTGTCTCCTCTAGGCAACTTTCATGCAGAAATAAAGCTTTTAATAATGTACTGCCATTAACTTTACTCAATTGGGTGTAACAGCTCATTACTATTCTCACCCCTGGGGTAGGTATGTAGTTGAGTGCTGTGTTGCTGTGTAGCTGTGTGATTATGAGGGTTGTTTTTGTTTTTGTTTTGTTTTGTTTGTTTTGCTTTTTTAGAAAAAGAGAGGGCATAAAACTTTCATGACTGCTGGTCACTCAGAATGAGGATGAGAAGATGTCTGAACATCATGAGGAATTCAGTCTTTTCAAACACAATTTCATTTACTCTCATTATTAGTTTAAATTTTCGTCTCCAAAAGAACAATGGGCTGATGCTTTTCATTTATAAATATGGAAACAATTCTCTGTCCCTCTTTATTACTCACAGATCATAAGATGGGCTTCTTCCTCCTACTTACCTAAATATATGACTTCTAGTGGATACATATTCTATTCTATAAAAATAACCTCAATTTGCTTCTTGAACGGTTCCTGTGTTTCTTCTTATAAGGAATATTTTTAACAAGCATATTAGGCTAGTGATGTCTTACAGGACAGAACCTACACTCTCAGCTTTCCATTCTAGTCTAACTACCTCCACTCATCTGTATCAACTGCCAATCCACAGAAACCACTTTTTACAGTGGACGTGCCAAGCATGATTATGAAGATGTATAGCATCTTACCTTACTATTTGTAGGGAAAGCATGGACCAAGATTAGGAGACAGGTAAATCACACAATGTGGCAAACAGAACACAAGGTAAGAATGCCAGTTCCCAGGAAATGAATCTTTTTACCTTTTCAAAGGATGAGGCAAACACCTGGACTGGACATTGCCAGTTCAACTCTAGGGAAGAACAGAGAACTAACTAACATTTTGTCTTTTGATCATGGGCTCTAAGAGAGCTTTGGATTGGTCTGGATCTCAACTGGTTCCCATTTTTATTTTTTAAAGCCTGATGAGTTATACTATTTGAGTATCTAAGGTGTCCTCAATATCCCTTAAACCAGAAAAGGATTTCTAATATTTTTAAATCTGCATTTACACAAATAACCTGTACCTAGCAATGAATGATTGTTGAAAGATGTAAATGGAAGTGTCTATAATAAGAATTTTATCAGCATTGAAGTGTAATGTGAGTAAAATAAGAATACCACCCTGATCAATAATTAATTGCTTAAGGGTTAATTTTCTAAACTAACATTCTTATAATGCCATAATTCTTGTAAATGATTTTAAATGATATCCCATTTTTATACAGATTCACTGTAGCTTATAAAAGCAACACAGACTTATCAATAGACAAAATGACACTGAAGTTAACTGAAGGTGAAGCTGCTTGTACTAAATCCCTTCAGTGCAATATCACAGCTTTTAAGGCATTTGAATCATCATTTTCTTTCTCAGTCTAATAAGATTTGTACTTAGGAGTGAGTATAGTTTGCTTTGCTTTGGATAGTTTGTAGAACATCTGTTCCAGGCCTTCTGGCTTTTAGAGTTTCTAATGAGAAGTCTAACATTATCCTACTGACTCTGTCTATATATATTATTTGATCATTTTCCCTTGCAACTTTAAGAATCTTTCTATGTTCTGTGCATTTAGTATTTTGATTATTCCTAGTCTTGGGGAAATTCTGTTCTGGCCCTGTCTCTTCAGTGTTCTGTGTGCTTCTTGGTACATTGATAGGCACCTCCCTCCTTAAGATGGGAAAATTTTCTCCTATCATTTTTGATTGAATTTTCTGCGCCTCTGTCCTGGATTATTTCTTCTTCCTCTTCTTCTTCCTCTCCTGCTCCTTATACTTTTCTTTCTCCTGCTGCTCCTCATCCAATATTCTTACTCTTCATTTTCTTCTTCTAATATACCTATTATTCATGGACTACAGATATTTTATAGTATCATAGATTTCTTGGAGATTTTTGAATGAAGTTTTTAAATTTCACATTCACTTTGATTGAGGAATCCTTCTCATCTACCTAACTTTCCTACAACACTTGAGATTCACTCTACCGTGTCTGCTAATGTCATGGCGAGACTTGCCACTGAGACTATTGTTTCACACTTCCTCAATTTTTATTTTCCACTTTTATCTCAATTTGAGTTCTCGTTAGTGATTCCATTTCTTGTTAAATTCTACTTCCATGTCTGTAAACGCTGTCTTTATTTCATCCAACTGTGTGTGTCTTCATGATCTTCAGTAATGGTTTATTGATACCATGTTAAGGTCCTTGGTCATCACATTTGTAATTGCTGTTTCAAAAGTCCCTTGCCCTTTCATTTCTCAGGATCTACTGTAGTCGAGGTACTGGGTTCTTGTGCAGGTGCTTTATGTTAGCTGTTCGCATATTTATATGCTTGTGATGGTGTCTAGGTATCTGCTTGTAGGAATGACTGAGCTGATTCTGGTTGATCATATCAGGTCTTGTCGTTCTTGGGTGGTTGTTCCATTGCATCATTTCTACTGCCTATCTTTGTGAGCATTCTGAAAGTGTTGTGGCTGTAGATGGCCTGGTACACCGTGTCTCTTCAGAACAACGGTGGCAGAGAGGAATAAAGGTGAGCTAGGAGAGATGACTTAGAGAGGCTTCAGAAAAGCACTTAGGGGATCCTGTCCACACTAAGAGGTGGGATGCCCATGGATTGTGGAGGTGTACTGGAAAGGAAGGGCTCCCTGCAAGAGGCTTACAGTAAGACACAATAAACTGAAGAAGAGAGGAATGACATGGCTATAGGGACCCTTGGCTCTGTAATCAAGAATTAGAGTCTCTTGTGAAAAGAATTAAGGTAGGGAAAGGGGCAACTACAATCAGGTTTGATACAGGACCAGGAATGAGACAGAATAGAGGTTCTGTACCTTTTTAAGTATCAATAGTATGTGGTGTAATCAACTTTAGTTTCCCAAATTCTGCGTCATGAAAAACAGCCACCTGCCAGATTTCTCGACTTTTAGTTCCCTTAGGGTTCCAACAGGCAATGGTGCTTCTTGATTACACAGAAAATACATTCGATATTTCTTCATAATTTCCTTGATTTGTTAGGCATATAATGGAGAAGTTCCATTTGTAAGTTTTTCCTGTTTACATGATGTTTTTTTTCCATAAAATTTTGAGGCTTCTAACACAATTTCTGTTAAAAACTGCTCGATCTCATCATTCCTTGTCTATTGGGCCTGGCAACCCTGTATGATATGTAGTATTGAGCAATATATAATGGACCATTTCTGTCTAGATTTGCTCTTTACAGTGGCAAAAATAATTGTGTGAATTATGAATTATCAGGAGCAAATTCCAGCAGTTTCTATATGAAAAACAACTGCAAAACTGAGAATCAATCATGGTATTAAGAGATTCAGGAGAGTCTAACAATACGATAAGAGTAGCATACAACTCTGATTTTTGAACTGAACCCTATGGAATTTGATCAACTTTACTTATATTTTTCTGACATGTGCCCTGCCATTCCTGATGTATTTACATCCATATAAAATGCGAGTGATCCAAAATAGGTTTTTCTTTCCCAATATCTAGTGAGTTCCTTTAAAAAACCGATTTGCTTGCTTTTAGGATATTTGTTATTAACTTCCCTGAAATAATTGCTACAAGCTCTTTGCCAATCTTCATTATTTACCCATAATGGCATAATCTCAGAATTAGTATAGGGCACTACTATTTCTGCTGGATCTGTTCCTGACAGTTGACAAATTCATATTATTCCTTTTTTAAATAAATTGGCAATTTCTTTATATAGGTCTTTAATTTTTACTCTGCATATGTGCTATAAACAACCATTCTAAAATATTATCCTCTCTCCATAAGAATTCCAGTAACGGAATGTTTTGAATGAATGATGACCAAAATACAATTCAGGTGAGGATCTATGTGACTCGCATATTCATCTTGTAGTCTCTTTTCTACCAAAGTTAACTCCTGCTTTCTGCAGGGTTTACCTGTCTCAGAGTATATAGGCTGGATTCTCCTTACAACATTTGAAACTAATTGCTTAGCTCTTGTGTTGTAAATCCAATTCTGAGTCTTCCCCAATTGATCTCTCCCAATAATTTATAGAAGGGATAATTACAATACATACATATACACCTGACAGACTTCATTATACAAGCATTGATACTTAAAATGTCTTTTCTAACCTACCTGCGGTGGCATACACTGTTAATCCTAAAACTTGGAAGCAGAAGGCAGGAGGATCTCTGTGAATTTGAGGACAGTCTGGTCTCTATAATGGGTACAAGATTTCCCAGTACTATGTCATGAAACTGTGTCAAAGTAAAAAAAAAATGCCTTTTCCTATGGCGATTTGTCTGTGTTGATATACGAAACAGCAATTATGTCCTGGTACTCTCTAAAAGGACATGGTTTTTCTCTAAGAAATAAGCACTGTGAAATATTACAATAGTTTTAAATATCTCAGCAGAAATCCAGAGGAACAGAGACATGACAATCTGGGTCTGTGATTCCATCTTGCTGCCCTGTGGGCTGAAGAAGCAGTAGAAGCCGCTGGGATGTGCCTCCACTCCCTATAATAGGTGAGAGGAAAAAGTGAGCAGTGGGCTCCTCTTCTCATGCCCTGGGCAGTATATTGTGCTTTGCCTGCTTCTCAAAAGCAGAAGGAACATGCTTGTCTCCACTGCACCTGGGATCCATTGGGAAGATGCTTCTCTTTCCCTCCACAGGTGTTCCTGCCTCAGGTGTTCCCACCCTGCCATGCTAATTAGGCTTCTCCGCAGGAGGGAGGTACCCTGCCTTCCCCAGGAAGATATTTAAACAGGGAAAAGCCCACTAATAAACTGAGTTTCCGTGTTCAGCAAACATGGCTCCCAAGGCATTCTTCGTGCCCTGTCATTTCTCAGGTCCACTGAGTGGACACCTTCACGAAAGGTCACGAACCTCGGCTTCAGGCCCATGCCTTCTCACCGCTTAGGTCTGAACTCCCCTCCCCTGGCCAGGAAATGGGTTCAGGCTGTTGCGGGCAAAACATCCTTCAACTGCAGTCCAGTGGGACAGCGTGGGACCCAGAGAGACAGAGACTGACACTGCCCCTGCCTGTATGTAACAGCTAAGCTCTCATTGCACAGCCTGAGTTTGTACAGTCTAAACAGAGGATGTCCTGTAGGAACCCATGCAAAGCACACAGAAAATGAGCACACAAACCGTATGGCAGCGGAGTGAGGGTTCCCGATGTCAATCAACAGACAAGATCATAAGAGAGCATGAGCAATCACTGGCACGGAAGTCAACATGAAATCTCAGGGACCAACAAAGCCCACAAACCACAAAAGTCTAGAGGTTCTAATCACAGACTTAAACTAACAACATGGACATGGAAGGCGTGTTCATATCAGTTAACACACATGATGGTAGAAGTACCAAAGATTAGCAGGCTTTGGGAAATAGGTAAAGGGGTAGATAACAAGAGAATGCAACAGAAGGGGAAAAGGGAGGATAAGTGACTAAATAGGAATGGACAAGGACAGGGAAATAAACGGGATGAAACAAGATGAAGGAGAGAGGAAATGGAAAAGAAATGAGAGGTAAAGGAAAGGAAAGAAGGAAATTCAGACATGGGAAGGGAGTGGAAAGAGGAAGAAATACAGGGATGAAAAAGAAAGAGAGTGAAAAGGGAAAAGCAAAAGTAACAAATTTTGGACAGAATTTTTATAACACTGGTCAAATTACTCCAGATAAAAAGATTTTGTATCCTATAGTCAACGGAGAGCACTGAAAAATTCCGGAGTTGTAGTTTCCAAACTGGACATCAATCAAACAGCAAAGGCATGCCCCGAGAATACCCCATGGATTTATGTGGCATTCTCATTTAACTATGGAGTTACAAAGGGATTTAATGTCATTGGAAACATAAACCAAATTGAAACCAACCTTCAAAAGACAGAAAATTTACTACAAAAATTAGGAAATGGATGGACAGAGTGAAAAGCAAGAATTACTCAGGAAGACATGTTGCAGCCCAGTGCTGAACCCCTACACTGATGTTTTACTTTATTCCAAAAATCCACGTCCTAGAGCCCAGGGCCAACCCTATGGATCATGACAAAATGGCAACAATAAGGGTTTCTGGATGCAAATCGTAAAAATTCTTGGAAAAGCTGATGTGGCCTGATGCCACCACCTGACCCAATCGTAGATAACAACTTGGCCAGACCTCTCCTGTACCATAGTCACCAAGGCAGTGATGAGTCACCACAGGTAGGAAGCCTGCTACTAGCCCAAGCCTTCCACTACATCAGCTCTGCCTACCAAACCCCCATCCCTAACACCACCCTGTCTCACCATCACCATAAAAGTCAGATGTGGTACAGATGCTAAGGGACCATAGGTGCCAGGGCAGATTACTATATCCAGAAAAATTTTAAATTACCATAGATGAAGAAAACAAACTATTCCATGATTAATCTAAATTCAAACGATATCTATCTACACATCCAGCACTACACATCTACTAGAAGCAAAACTCCAAACCATGATGGTTAACTACACTCAGGAAAGCAGAGGAAATAAATGATCTCAACCATCATAATAAATATAAGATGGGGACACATAAACTAACACACACAGAAAGAGAAAGAGAAACAGAGAGAGAAACACAAATACACACCACAAACAAATAATAAAAAAAACAAAAGTGAACACTCATTGGTCATTGGTATCACTAAAATTCAGAGGACTCAATTCCCCAATAAATAACACAAACTAGCAGAACATATTTAAAAGAAAATCCATCATTTTTCTGCATACATGAAACACACCCGCAACTTCAGAGATAAACATTACCTCAGAGTGAAGAGCGGAGACAAGATTTTCCAATCAAACAGACTCAAGAAGCAAGCTGCTGTAGCGATTATAATAGCTAACAAAATAGACTTGAACACTACATTATCAAAAGAGATTGGGAAGGACACGTCATACTCATCAAAAGAAGAATCTACCAAGATGACATTTCAATTCTTAACATCCATATCGCCAACAGAAGGGTTCCCACGTTGATAAAAACACATTACTGTGAAGCTTGAAGGAGCTAACAGTAGGTGGTATTACCAGCATATTTAGAATTCCCATTAAGTCATAAAGTGAAAAGAAAAAAGGAATATCAAGACATAAATAAAAAGTTGTTTTAATCTTTCTTAATTTACAAAATTCCTGATATTTAAATTTTCCTAGAAGTCACAGTGTTAAATATGATTTCTAATCAGATGATTGTTATAAAAGTGGTGCTGGGTGAGTTCGTGGATAATTATGATCAAGATAGTAAATTTGTATGTTTTTCCTGGAAAATTGCTCAATTAAGAGATCGCACATTAGATTTGAAAGACAGAATAGGATAATGCACCATCCAGCAGCAACTCAAGGACAGACATAAGGACAATAGAATCACCACCATTGTGCTACAGGCAGATGTGGCCATCAGCACCATAGCCCTGGGCTACAAGGACAAGTATCAGGAGCACATGGTTACAAAGTCCACAGTACACTGGGAGATGGGCTCTAACTTCTACCCAGTCAGAATATTCCTCACAAACAGTGCCAACCTTCCTGAACTCCTGAATACGCAGCTTAACATAGCCAGTTGTCCAGTCCTATTCCTCACATGAACACGATCCTCTCATAGTCAACTAAGCCAGTTAATGTCCACAGAATAGATCCCAGATTCTTCCTTCTCATGTCTACGGTGCCTTTGCTTTGTTTCACGAGCTCAACTTATAATACAACTTAGATCACTAAGTAGAGTAAGAGCTGTGTCTGTGCTGGTGATATAGAAAAGACAGAGTTGGGACTCAGAAGGTTTGCCGGCTGCTGACACTAAAGTCTCAGTGTCCTACAAACCCACGCAGTGTCTGCCAAACACTCTCAGATCATGCAAGCACCAGGTAGAGCAGTGATGCAGCCCATTCTCACACTTCTGCTTTTCTAGATAGATTATGACACAGCATGTCACTGAGGTGTGGGGCACTGAAATTTCTACATGTATGCCAAATACAGATTCAATTCTGGTGCCATCTCAACACACATTTTATTGGAGTTATGATAAGTGAGAAACTGTTCCCAAAAGGCTCATGTATGAAAAGTTTTGTGCCCAGCATGTAGACCCAGCTATGGCCAGGTAATTGATTTGTGAATTTTTTGAGCCAATTGATCAATTTAATCTTGTTACTAGCATATGATAGAGATAGAACCTGGGAGCTGGTGTGGGGTCACAAGAGTTATGCCTTAAAAAAGTAGGACTTGTCTCAAGCCCCTTCTCATCTCTCACTCCTGCCCAGCTGCCATTATGTGAGCAGACTTCCCCTGCCATGTACTTGCTCCATGATTTTCAACCTCATATTGATGCACATCAATAAACCCAAAGGACCATGGAATGAAAATGTGACAACCTTCCTGAATTTAAGTCATTTTCCTAAGTTCCTTTGTCATAGTGAAGAAACAATTACCACACTTGGCACATTCCACATAAGACAATACTTTTCCTAGGTACATCTGAAAAACGTGTTGCTAATGTTGACAGAGGCACAGGAAGCAAGCTAGTGAGTGCCTAGTCACATGCAGATCGGAATAAGATATATGGAGTTCTCAAACAACTGTTTGTAACCTATATGACTCCTGTTTCTGCTCTATCTCTGTGTTTCAAAATAGAAGCTCAAGCCTAGGTATGGTAGCAAACAATTTGATCCCAGCACTAAGGAGAAAGAGGGACATGGATTTCATTAGATCAAGGCAGGCTATACTATCAGAAGTAGTCCAGGCCACCATGTCAGAATAGCAAGACCCTGTTTCAAAAATAACAAGAGCACAATAGGTACCCAAGTAATTGTTAAATAGAATATGTTTGAAATTGGTTACCATATTGTATCCATTGAAGTGTGTAATGTTTCCTTCAACACATATCAAACACTCTTGAATATTTTAAGACACAGAGACAAGAAGATGGGTTATCTTGATACAAAATCATATTCACCATTGTGTGGTGTAGAGTAGTGTGGAGTGCAGCATCTCAGTCTCCACATTAGGAGATCAGATGAGAAGATCATAGAGGGAAATGTGGACATGAACTGGAGACATGGATCAGACATGTTGCCTAGGAAATCAAAGAGCATATTTTCCTGAATTATGAATCTTGCATGTATACAGATACATAAAACCATGTTTGTTGGCAACAGGAGGGAGGGAAGGGGATAAAGGGAGAGAGAATGAGGTGGGGGCAGAAGCATATATAACAAAAAATATAAGGAAACCAGAGAAGGAAGAGGTTAGTTGAAGGGAAGCTGGAAGAGTCACAAAGCAGAAAATGATGGAACACGAGCTTTGTCAAAATGTAAAGTTTTAGCTTTAGGAAATACATCATTATTTATATCAGTAAGTAGAGTGAACAGAAAAGAGGAAATGAGAAATTACCAGTAGCCAAATAGAGGGGGAATTCTAGGACCTGTGAAAGGCAAAAGACCAGTACTTCCCCAGATCCTCCAGGAGAAATACAGCCAACAACCTTGACTTCAAGCAATGGAGACTTGTGTTGGATTGTGCATTCCAGAACAGTAAGATGGTGTACTTATCATGGTCAAGCCACAGAGCTTGCCCTACAATGTTACAGAGGAAATAAAATCACATACACAAATGATTTACTTCTTTTTGACATAAGGTCCTTCCAATCTGAAGGATCTAAAGGGGCAGCAGTGCGTTAATTTTCTGCTGAGCCTTGGGCAAATAACTCAGGCGTAGAAGCTCTCAGAGAGAAGGGGAAGTGTGCATGACCAGGGCAGTGTTGGGGGCAGGCAGCTGGTGAGACTTTGAGGAGGTTCCTGTTCGAGGCTTAAGCACTATGAGAGGAGGTAAAATGCTGCAGACAGTAATAATCAGCCTGGAAACTGCTGATGGCGAGAGTGAATTCTGTCCCAGATACACTGCCAGTGAAGTGATCAGGAACCCCAGTGTCCAGAGTAGATGCCAAATACTTCAGGCATTTTGGAGCCTGCCCTGCTTTGTGTTGGAACTGTGCTACAGAGCTATATACATTCTGACTGGACTTGCAGATGAATGTGACCCTGTTTCCCTACTGATGCAGGCAGGGGTCTGGAGAGACTGAGTTATCACAATGACCCCAGAGGAACCTGAAATCAGAAACAATTCATATAAATATATTTACACAAAACTCCATGATGCAAACATTGAAAGATAAAAGTTTTTTTTCTAATGGCATTATGTCTGCATAATATTGATTTGCGATAAGAAATATCTACTATATTCTGTGTATCCAATAACTGTATGTTTCTCTACAAATGAATTAATCTGAAGATGTTATTACATTTTTAAATTTCTCACCAGACACCCAGAGCACAGAGAATATGAATAACTTGGTCTGTGACTCCATCTTGATGCCCCTGCCTGTCTGGTGTATTTCAGTTCTCACTTCAAAGCCTTGGTTTATAAAATAAGGGCAGCTGGGCTGGCCTATAGGCACCTACGCAAAGCAGCCAGCAATTAAAGAACTAAATTGCCTCGGCAGAGGGGTGTGAGAGAATCTGGGTTAAATCAAGAGCCAAAAATATCATCAAAGGGTGTAAACAGTCACAGTGAAGGACAAGAGCATAAAAGATCAAGGACACACTTAGAACTATCTAACCACAAATGTCCAGATGCTCTTAGGACAGGATCAGCTCAAAATGAAAGATATTTATAAGAGATGATATTTACAGAAATAATAGTAGATCTACCATTGAGTGACAGACCAAATGTAATATGATTATGCTGGTCAATAACGAAGGAGAGAAAGAAAGAAAGAAAGAAAGAAAGAAAGAGAGAAAGAAAGAAAGAAAGAAAGAAAGAAAGAAAGAAAGAAAGAAAGAAAGAAAGAAAGAAAGGCAGAGAGGGAGGAAGGGGAGGGAGGTGGGGAGGTAAGAAGGAAGCTAAGAAGGAAGGAAGGGAGAAAGAAAGAGGAAGGGAAGGAAGGAAGAAAGGAGGGAGGGAGAAGGAAAATGAAAAAGTAAAGAAAGGAAAAAGAAAAAGAAAGGGAGAAAGAAAGGAAATTGAAGGGAGGAAATGAAAGAATGAGAGGATAGAGAAGAATGAAAGAATAATGAAGGTGCAGAAAGGGACAGGAAAATTTTGGAAAAGGAAAGGGAAAAGTGGAGAGGAGAGAGGGAGTGTAGGAGGTAAAGAAGGAGAAAAATTGAACGTTCCCTTTTGTATTGAAGCAACAGAGAATGCTCAGTGGCAAAGAGCACTTGTTGCTCTTGCACAGGACCCAGATTTGGCTCCTAGACATCCATAACCCATTTCTAGCTACACACATGGTACACATGCATACATGCATGCAGTTCAAGATGTGAATCCTTAGTTCCACTCTGCAGCAATGTCTGCTGCCTGCTGCCTCCATTTCTGCTACCATTTACTCTAATCATCTGAAAGTTCATGGTGTTTTGTCACAATAGAAAAGTGACTAATGTAAGGGGACAATTCAACAAGACGATGTTATAATTGTGAAGAGATACACACCAAACATGGAAAACTGTATGTGGTCTGAAAGACTGTCGTTCTTTGCTTTATTGTGGATTCCAAAGCCAAACAGTTGATCAATTTGTTTATAAAGATTACATATATAGTATCATTAACCATATTTTTACATCTGGATTTATCCTTCATAAACAAACAACAACAAATGCAAAAGAACAAGACCTAACAATCATTGGTAATTGGTACCGATAAACATCAGGGGAATCAATTCTGCAAAAAAAATGACACAAACTAACACAATGGATTGGAAATGAAATCCATCCTTCTGATGCATGCATGAAACACACCTCAACCTCAAAGATAAACATTACCTCAGAGTAAAGAGTACAGAAAAGATTTTACAAGCATATGGACCAAAGAAGAAGCTGGTGTAGCCATTCTAATATCTACCAAAATAGACTTGATCCCTAAATTAATCAAAAGATATGGGGAAGGACACTTCTTACTCACCAAAAGAAAAATCCACCAAGGTGACATTTCAATTCTTAACATCTATATCCCGAAGAGTACCGTTCCTACTTTTGTAGAAACACAATACTGAAGCTGAGAAGGAGTTGACATGAGGTAGTATTACCAGGATATTTAGAATTCTTATTATGTCATAAATTGAAATGAAAATATGTAATGTCATGACATGTGTAGAAAGATTTCTAGAAATTTTTGTAATATGCAAATGTCTTGTTAGTCAAAATTTTCTACAAGTCAGAATGCTAAATTGCATTTCTAATCAGATGACTGTTCTAAAACTGGTGCTGGTGAGTTCTTGACTAATTATGATCAAGACAGTAAGTTTTGCATGTTTTCCAGGGTAATTTCTCAATTAAGAGATCGCACAGTAGATTTGAGAGAAAGAATAAGACAATGCACCATCCAGCAGCAGCTCTGCACAAACACAAGGACAGACATAAGGACAATAGAATCACCACCATTGTACTGCAGGCAGATGTGGGCATCAGCACCCTAGCCCTGGGCTACAAGGACAAGTATCAGGAGCACATGGTTAATCAATCCACATGTTCACTGGGAGATGAGCTCTAACTTCTAGCCAAGCAGAATATCCCTCACTTACAGAACCAACCTTCCTGAACTTCTGATACGGCTTTACCTAAGCCAGTTAGGTCTTCCTTCTCATGTCTAAGGTGCGCTTTGCTTTGTTGCATGAACTCATCTAATAATACAACTCAGACCACTAAGTATAGTAAGAGTTGTGTCTGCTGTGGTGATGCAGAAAAGACAGAGTTAGGACTCAGGAGTTTTACCCTCCTGCTTACACTAAAGTCTCAGTGACGTACAAAGCCAGGCAGTGTCTGACAAACACTCTCAGATGATGCAGGCACCAGGAACACCAGGTGATGCAGCCCATTCTCACACTCCTGGCTCTCTAGGTGACGTACGACGTGATAGGTCATTATGGAAGGGCTGTTAAACCTTGCTACACAGCTCTACATGTGTGATAAATACAGATTCAATTCTGGTGTCACCTCAACACACTTATATTTGGTGTTATGATTTGCTTAGGAATTGTGCCCAGAAGGCTTATGTGTGAAAAGCTCTGTCCCCAGCTTGTAGACCCAGCCTCACCCAGGTAACTGATTTGTGAAGTGTTCAGCCAATCTATCAATTTAATGTTGTTACTGGCACTTGATAGAAAGAGAACCTGAGGGCTGCTGTGAGGTCCCAGGAGAAATGCCTTAAGAAGGATAACTTGTCTCAAGTTCCTTCTCATCTCTCTCTCCTGCCCAGCTGCCATGAAGTGAGCAGCCCTCCCCTGCCATGGACTTGCTCCATGATATTTAACCTCACATTTGACACACATCAGTGAACCCAAAGAACTATGGACTGAAATTGTGACAACCTTCCTGCCTTTAAGTTGTTATGCTAAAATCCTCTGTCACAGTGAAGAACAATTACCACACTTAGCACAGTCCACACAAGTCAATGCTTTTCTGAGATGCACCTGACACATGTGTTCCTAATGATGACACAGGCACAGGAAGCAAGCTAGGGAGTCCCTATTCACATGCAGACTGGTACAAGGTATATGGAGTTCCCAAACAACTGCTTGTAACCTATATGACTCCTATTCCTACTCTTTCTCTGTGTTCCAAAGAGATGCTCAAGCTTATGAATGGTAGCAAACAACTTTGACCACAGCACTAAGGAGGACTAAGCAGGTAGATTTCATGAAATCAAGGCCAGCCGTGGCAGAATAGTAAGACCCTGATTCAAAATAAACAACAAGAACCCAATAGATACCCACGTAATTTTTAACAAATACATGTTTGAAATTGGTTGCCATATTGTTTCCATTAAAGTACAAAATATTTCCCCCAACAAATTTCAAACATTCTGGATTATTGCAAGACACAGAGACAAGAAGATGGATTATCTTGATACAAAATCCTGTTCACCGTAGTGTGGTGTAGAGTAGTGTGGAGTGCAGCATCTCACTCTCCACATTTGGAGAACAGATGAGAAGACTGCAGAGGGAAATGTGGACATGAACTGGAGGCATACATCAGACATGTTACCCAGGAAATCAAAGAGCATATTTTCTCTGGATGGTGAGTCCTGGATATTTACAGATACATAAAAATGTGTTCATGTGGGTGGAGGTAAGTGGAGAGAGGGGAAGAGAATGTGTGTTGGCCACAAGCATATGTAACAAAAAATAGAAGGAACACCAGGGAAGCTAGGAGGATAATTGACAGCAAAGAGGGAGGAGTCATGAAGGAGAAAAGGATGAACATGAATTTTGTCATAATATAGAATTTTTGCTTTAGGAAATACAACATTATATATGTCAGGACGTAGAGTTTACAAAAAAAGAGGAAATAAGAGAAATTACCAGTAGCCCAAAAGAGACAGAGATAATTCTAAGACCTGTAAAAGGGAAAAGACCAGTTCTTCTCCAGATCCTCCAGTGAGAATATAGCCTACTATCTTCATTTCAGTCCATGGAGAATTGTGTTTGACCTGTGCTTTCCAGAACTATAAGGTGATGACCAGAATTTGTGTTAAACTGTTACATAAGAAATATTCAAAGGCATAAATGATTTAATTCCTTTTGAGCCAGGGTCCTTCCACTCTTAAGGATCTAAAAGTGCATCTGTTCATTAATTTGCTGCTGAGCCTTGCACCAACGATGCAGGCATCGAAGCTCTCAGGCAGATGGGGAAGTGCACAGGTCCAGGGCTGTGTTTGGTGCAGGCAGCTGGTGAGACTCTCAGAGGAGGTTTCTGTTCGAGGCTGAAGCACTGTGGGAGGAAGGTTATTATACTGCTGACAGAAATACTCTGCCATGTCTTCAGCCTGGACACTGCTGATGGTGAGAGTGTAATCTGTCCCAGATCCACTGCCTGTGAAGCGATCAGGAACACCAGAGTGCCGATTGGATGCATAGTAGATCAGCAGTTTAGGAGCCTTCCCTGGATGCTGCTGGTACCATGCTACATTGTTATACACATTCCCACTGGACTTGCAGTTTATGGAGACACTGCTTCCTAGTGAGGCAGGTAGGGATCTGGGAGACTGGGTCATCACAATGTCCCCATGTGAACCTGAAATCAGACATAAGCATGGATTATAAATGTATTCACATAAAATTTCATGAAGCAAACATGAAAATTTAGAAGGTTTTCCAATGGCATTGTGTCTGCCTAGTATGGAATAGCTACAGGAAATAACTATTATATCCTTTGTATCCAGTAACCATTTGTTTCTCTATAAATGAATTCATCTGAAGATATTTTACACTTTTAAATTTCTCACCAGACACCCACAGCAGCAGCAATGTGAAGATCTGGGTCTGTGACTCCATCTTGATGCCCCTGCCAGGCTGGTGCATTTCACTTCTCACTACATAACTAGGTTTATAAAATAAGGGCAGCTGGGCTGGCCTGTAGGCACCTATGCAAAGCAGTCAGCAAATAAAGAAGGAAATTGCTCAGGCAGTGTGGTGTGAGAGTATCCGTGTTAAATCAAGAACCAAAAAAACCTTCAAAGTGTGTAAGCAATCTCAGGGCAGGATGAGAACATAGAAGCTCAAGGACAAACTTAGAGCTCTCTAACCACAAATGTCCATATGCTCTCAGGACAGAATCAATACAAAATCAAAGACATTTATAGCCAAGGAAGATTTCAGAAATAATTTTAGAAGTACCATTGATTGACAATCCAAGGGAAACAGTGAACAGAACTGAAAGAATGCAAAGAAAAAATTAAAGAAGGAAAGGAAGACAGAAAAAAAAGAAAGAAGAAAGAAAGAAAGAAAGAAAGAAAGAAAGAAAGAAAGAAAGAAAGAAAGAAAGAAAGAAGGAAGAAAGAAAGAAAGAAAGAAAGAAAGGAAGAAAGAAATCAAGAAAGAAAGAAATCAAGAAAGAAAGAAAGAAAGAAAGGATAGAGTAAGAGAGAAGGAAAAAGGAAAGAAAGGCAGAGAGAAAGGACAGAGAAAATGAAAGAATAAAGAGTGTGCAGAAGAATACAGGAAAGTTTAGATTGAGGAGGGAAGGGAAAAGCCTGAGAGGAGAGAGGGAATGTAGGAGGTAAAGAAGGAGAAAAATTGAGTGTTTCCTTTTGTATTGGAGCTACTGAGAATACTCAGTGGCAAAGAGCACTTGCTGTTCTTGCAGACGACCCAGATTTGATTAAAAGCACTCACATTATGGCTCCGAGGAATCCATAACCCCATTTCAAGGCACACACATGGTACACATACATGCAAACATGCAGTTCAAGGTGTGAATCCTGAGTTCCACTCTGCAGACATGTCTGCTGCCTGCTGTTTCCATTTTTGCTACTATGTCCTCTAATCATCTGAAAGTTCATGGTGTTTTGTCACAATAGAAAAGTAACTAATGTAAGGGGTCAATTCAACAAGACTGTGTTATAATTGTGAAGAGATACACACCAAACACGGAAAATAGTATGTGGTCTACAAGACTGCTGTTCTTTGCTTTATCATGGATTCCAAAGCCAAACAGTTGGTCGATTTGTTTATAAAGAATACATATGTGGTATCACTAACCATATTTTTATATTTAGATTTCTCCTAAATAAATATTAAATTTACTGACAAAAATTATACATGAAGTCAGGAAGGTAAATTCTATCAACTCGAAACCATAGCATTCATTCATTATTGTGGAGGGAGTTAATGGGGTCTCCATATCTAGAAAGCAGATGGAAGTCAGAAGGATGCGGAGCAATGAAAAAGAGGCAGACAGCAGATATGTGACAGAGAAATAAATATGGTATGTTCTGTCACATTTATAAATCTTAGACTTTTACCTTAGTTAATTTCCCCCTCTCTCTCTATCTCTCTCTCTCTGTAAAATGGAAACAAAGAAATGGTGAACACTTTGTGAGACAGTGAACATGGAACAGAAAGAGGACAGCACAGGACATGTGTTAACTAGATTTGCCATTGCTTTGATGACACGTGAGGACCAAAGCAGCATCCTGAGGACAGGGTTTATTCTGATTTCACTTCCAGGCAGCAGTCAATCAGTGAGAGAAGTCAGGGCAGGAACTCAAACAGGACAGAATCCAGAGGCAGGAACTGATGCAGGAGAGTACTACTAATAGGCTTCCCCTCATGACTTCTATGTCCTGCTTTCTCATAGACCTAAGAGCCATTGGCCTAAGGATGGCCCCACCCACAATGAACTCAACCCACAAATAATAAAGTCCTACAGGCTTGCGTTCCCCACATTCTTTCTTATTAAATTCATTTTTTCTCTCCCATAAGATATCCCAAACTCATTCTCCCCTCCCTCAACTTCAACCAGCTCCATGCCCCATTTCCCATCTCTCCCATATCCACCCGACCTTATCCCATGTTTCCCCTAAAAAGAGAGCAGGACTCCCAGGGGTACCGCTCAAACAGGACATATAAAGGTGGAACAAGGCTAGACTTGAGCCTCTACATCAAGGCTGGAAGAGAGAGTGCATCAGGAAGAAAGGACACCAAGGACAGTTAAAAGGGTCTGAGAACCATACCACCCCACAACACACTCCAACTTTTAGAATTCTACAAAAACACCAGGCTAGATAAGAATAAGTTATGTGTAGGGGACCTTAGAGACTCCAGGTCTGCTGCTTCAGTCTTTCTTAGCCCTAAGATTCCTAAGCCGTTGACTCTGTGGGGATTGTTCTCTTGGTGTCATTGAGCTCTCTGGCCCCTGCAATCCCTCCTCCTGCTTTTCATCAGGTTTCCCTGAGCTCTGCCCAGTGATTGGCCCTGAAGCTCTGCATCTGCTCCCCTCAGATGCCAGAGGAAGCCTCACTCTATGTTGAGGTTCCAGCCTTTCAAATGAGTACAGTTTGTATCAAGTTGACATAAAATCCAGTCAGGACAGGGATAAAGGCGTTTGATAGATTATAAACATGAAAATTGTTGCTTATACAAAAACCCAACACTATATATAAAAGCATATGCTAACAAAGATGATTTAAAAAATAAAATGGAAGCAAAGGGAGCACAGGTTAGAATATTAGGAAACTCTGTTGAGTTGGAGTGGACAAAGGATATACTCTATTCTAGATCATACAGTTTGGAATACAGGCTACCAAACAACTTAACTTCAGTCCATGGAATTCGGCCATTGACTTCTGACATCCAGAACTATAAAACGATGAAAATTTCATATGTAAACAAAAGGTATTTTGTATTAAGTTATTAAAGAAGTAGAAAACTCATATAAAGGCTTTTGTTAAATTTTCTATGAAGACATTTCACAAAATAGCATGTAAGAGACAATACACACATTAATTTTCTGTTGCTCTCTGTGCCAATCACATCAATGAGCCAGGCTTTGGGCTTTTGGGTAAATGGAGAAGTACACAGGTTACAGCTGTGTAGGCAGCTGGTGAGGATCTCAGAGGAGGTTTTATCAGGAGGCTGCAGCTCTGTGGCTGAGAGCAGCCTGCCACCAGGTGGATGACATCCACTTTGCCTCATCTCTGGGGCATGGCTTTTATTCCTTCTCTTCTCCACTCTCCACTTCCCTTCCAAGCAGATGGCCTACCCTGAGGGATTCCTTTTAGACCCTAAGGAATTGTCCTCTAGCTTCTTCTCGTTGCCACTCTTAAATTCTTTTATTAAAGAGATTAAGTATGCCAAGAGGGAGTTTCTATTTCCCAGGTCACAGATGCTCTGTGGAGCTAAGGAAGACTGCCTGTCACACTTCTTTTCTGCCTGTGAATTCCTTATTTCACATCAAATGATGATCATAAAGCTTCAAGAAAACTTAAAGATAACTTTACAGGACCAACAGAGCTCTAGATATCATACCCTTGGCATCCAAAACTAAAAAGGAAACTCGAATGTAAGTAGTAATAACAGAAACAAAATGATTCTGCAAGAGCTTACAATCGAGAATTGTGATAATGCATGTGTGAGGTAAATTGTGATATTGTTTGAAAAGTACAGAACAGAAAAATAAACAAAAAGGAGCACTAAGGTGTGAGAAGGCACATCTGTAATCCAGAACTGGGGTGAAAGGAACAAAAGGAGCAAAATGGGGGTCAATTCTGGATCAGTCCAACCTGCGTGAGACAAGGTCTCATAAGACGCAATTAGTCACCTGAATGTGAGACAACGTAGGCGTTTTGTTTCCAAAGAAAATCATGTGACTGATCTTGAAATTTAGGTCTGTATTTTGATCAATATGCTTCCCTCTTTTATGTTGTAGAACTCCCTAAATAAGTAAATTGCAATATTCATATATCAGGCATAATTTATCAAAATATTTCTTTAAAACACATTCAAATTTTCACTTGCAAATTGCTAACATCCCATCATATGAGACTGAATCAGTATATGGGTGGAAGAAATTCCCAATCTCAAGGTCAAGAATAAGAATTTATATGGATTTGTTTTACAAAGGACTCTTGTGCAATTGAATACTTATTTTGCTGTACATAGGGGGTAGATGTGAACCAAATTCTCCTAGTCCATGCTGATTAGTAGTTATATTAAAATCTTCTACACCCTTGATGATTTTGTTATTTCATATTCCATCAATAAGTGAGAAATTTTTTTGTTATGGCAAAAACAGCTTCTAAAGCATGGCATGAGGGTGGTTGATTCAGAACATCTGCAAAGTCAAGGTCATCTTGGGATACTTAGTGAGATCCTGTTTCAAGATGGAAATAGAAAGGGATGTGTGCCAGCATCCTCACTGACCATAGAAGGAGAATCAACTCATACCTAGATGAGAATGTGGCCTTTCAAACCTTGATTGTAGTTTATTATACCCTGAGGAGAAGACCCAGACATACTCTGCCCACGTTGCAGGTATGGTAGGTTTTGTGTTATCTTATGGTGCAGCAGTAGGAAACAGATATAATACAGTCTCACAACTGTGAGCTAGGACTGGAAACTTGAAAAATTCAGGAATGTGCATCTGGGAAAGTTCCTGAGGATCACTTTGTTGAGCTTCTTCACTCCACATTGGGAAGATACAGAAACAAAAAGAGGCTCATGGAGAAGAGAAGAGTGTCTGGGAAGCAAACCTTCCACGATTCTGTCTGTGCAGTCCTGGACATTTAGTGTTCTTGCACCTACAGGTGGAACAACTATAAAAGAAAAAAGAGCTGCACATGATGACGTGTGATCCAGCAGTAAAGGGAAAGGAGGTGAGTTGCAAGTTCAGGGTTACTGGGCAATAGGCAATGATTTCCAGTCACCTGGAGATATGTGTGAAGATTTTTCAATCCCTCTACTAAAATAGGTAGCAAAAAGTGAAAGAAGGAAAACAGAGACTACGGCCAAATGTGGACTATATTATATAATAAAGATGTGCGTATTGGAATAGGAGAAAAGAACACTTAAAGCGTCTGACACTATGGATGAGCATTTGTGATGAACACAGAGACGCAGAGCAGAAGCAAAGCATTACAAACAGCTGCAAGAAGTTTCATATGATCAACTAAAGGGGGATTTATGAAATCTCAGGGAAATAGAAGTAGAAATGTAAAACACTAGTGTGAGAATGTCAGCTTAGATCTGCAGGACAACTAACTACTTTCAGTGTTTTAAGCTCTGATTTTTGTCAATAACTGAGGAAAGTGTAAAATGATTGTCTAGTCAGTCTATCAAACACGAAAGGCTTTAAAGAGGGAGTCTGTAATAAAATATCCAAATGAAAAATTATAAAACATATGAGGTGGAACAAACACACATACTAGTTTTAAAATCTGCTTCTCTGTTTCTCCATTTCACGAACATGACTTCTAAAGTAGTGTGGTATGTAGTTGTATGCTGTGTTGCTGAATAGGTCTGTGATTATGAGGGTTGTTCTTGTTTTTGTTTTATTTTGTTATTTTAGAAAGAGAATAATCATAAACTTTCATGACTGCTGGTCACTCAGAATGAGGATGAGAGGATGTCTGAACGTCATGAGGAATTCAGCCTTTTCAAACACAATTTCATTTGCTCTCATTGTTAGTTTAATTTTAGTCTCCAAAAGAACAATGGCTGATGTTTTTCTTTTATAAATATGGAAACAATTCTCTGTCCTCTTTGTTACTCACAGATCATAAGAGGGATTTCCTCCTACCTACCTAAATATATGACTTCTAGTGGATACATATTCTATTCTATAAAAATAAGCTCAATTTGCTTCTTGAGTGGTTCCTGTGTTTCTTCTTATAAGGAATATTTTTAACAAGCATATTAGGCTAGTGATGTCTTCCAGGACAGAACCTACACTCTCAGCTTCCCATTCTAGTCTAACTCCACTCATATGTACCAGCTGTCAATCCACAGAAACACTTTTTACAATGCACGTGCCAAGCATGATTATGAAGATGTATAGCATCTTACCTACTATTTGTAGGGAAAGCATGGACCAAGATTAGGAGACAGTTAAATCACACAGTGTGGCAAACAGAACACAGGGTAGGAATGCCAGTTCCCAGGAAATGAAACTTTTACCTTTTCAAGGATGAGGCAAAGACCTGGACTGGACCTTGCCAATTCAATCCCAGGCAAGGACACAGATCCAACTCACCCTTTGTCTCTAGATCATGGCCTTTAAGAGAGCCTTGGATTGGTCTGGATATCGACTGGTTCCCATTTATATTTTTTAAGGCCTGATGAGTTTTAATATTTGAGTGTCTAAGGGTCCCCAATATTCCTTAAACCAGCAAAGGATTTCTAATATTTTTAAATACTCGTTTACACAAATAATCTGAACATGGCACTGAAAGAATGTTGACAGATATAAAATGGTTTAAACCTGCAACTGTCTATAATAAGTATTTTGCCAGATTTGAAGTGTAATTGATTATAATAAGAATACCACCCAGATCAATAATTAATTGCTTAAGGGTTAATGATCTAAACTTACGATCTTATGATGTTATATTTCTTGTAAATGATTATAAATTCTATCCCATTTTATACAGATTAATAGCTTAAAAGTGTAACAGAGACTTATCTGAAGCCAGCCTCACACTAAAGTTAACTGAAGTTGAACTGCTTGTACTAAATCCCTTCAGGGCAATATCACAACTTTCAAAGCATTTAACTCATCATTTCCTTTCTCAGACTGCTATGATTTGTAGTTAGGGTGAGTATATTTGTTTTGCTTTGCACAGGTGGCAGAACATCTGTTCCAGGCCTTCTGGCTTTTAGAGTTTCCAAGGAGAAGTCTAATATTATGCAACTGTGTCTGCCTTAATACATTACTTGGGCATTTTTCCTTGCAGCTTTTAAGAAATTTTCTATGTACTGTACATTCGGTGTTTTGATTATTACTAATCTTGGGGAAGTTCTGTTCTGGCCCTGTCTCTTCGGTGTTCTGAGTGCTCCTGGTCTATTGATAGGCACTTCCCTCCTTAAGATGGGAAAATTTGCTTCTATCATTTTGTTGAAAATACTGTCTGTGCCACTGTCCTGGATTGTTTCTTCCTCCTCTTCCTCTTCCTCTCCTGCTCCTTCTACTTCTTTTCCTCCTGCTCCTCCTCTTTATTCTTACTCTTCTTTTTCTTCTTCTAATATACCTATTATTCATGGACTACGGATATTTTGTAGTATCATAGATTTCTTGAATTTTGAATGAAGTTTTTAAATTTCACATTCACTTTGATTGAGGAATCCTTCTCATCTAACTTTCTACAACACTTGAGATTCACTCTGCCGTGTCTGCTAATGTCATGGCGAGGCTTGCCACTGAGACTATTGTTTCACTTCCTCAATTTTTATTTTCCACTTTTATCTCAATTTGAGTTCTCGTTAGTGATTCCATTTCTGTTAAATTCTACTTCCATGTCTTTAAACGCTGTCTTTATTTCATCCAACTGTGTGTGTCTTCATGATCTTCATTAATGGTTTATTGATACCATGTTAAGGTCCTTGGTCATCACATTTGTAATTGCTGTTTCAAGTCCCTGCCCTCTCATTTCTCAGGATCTACTGTAGTAGAGTTACTGGGTTCTGTGCAGGTACTTTATGTTAGCTGTTCATATCTATATGCTTGTGATGGTGTCTAGGTATCTGCTGTAGGAATGACTGAGCTGATTCTGGTTGGTGATATCAGATCTTGTCATTCTTGGGTGGTTGTTCCGTTGCATCATTTCTACTGACAGCTTTGGAGCATTTGAAAGTGTTGTGGCTGTAGATGGCTTGGTAACACAGTGGCTCTTCATAACAACGGTGGCAGAGAGGAATAAAGGTGAGCTAGGAAATGACTTAGAGAGGCTTCAGAAAAGCACTAAGGGGATCCTGTCCAGACTAAGAGGTGGGATCCCCAGGGATTTGGAGGTGTGGTGGAAGAAAGGGCTCCTGCAAGAGGCTTACAGTAAGACAAAATAATCTGCAGAGATAGGAATGACATGGCTATGGGACCCTGGCTCTGTATCAATAATTGGAGTCTCTTGTGAAAAGAATTAAGGTACGGAAAGGGGCAGCTACAAACAGGTTGATACAGGACCAGGAATGAGACAGAACAGAGGTTCTGTACCATTTAAGTATCGATAGTATGGTGAACCAACTTTAGTTTCCCAAATTTTGCAACACGGAAAACATCCATCTGCCAGATATCCCCACTTTTAGTTCCCTTAGGGTTCCAACAGGCAATGGTGCTTGATTATACAGAAAATACATTGGATATTTCTTTATATTTTCCTTGATTTGTTGGTAAATAATGTTTCTTTTTATACTTTTGTTGTTTATATGGTGTTTTTCCATAAAATTTTGAGGCTTCTAACACATTTCCTATTAAAAACTGCTCGATCTCATCATTCCCTTGTCCAATGGGCCTGGCAACCCTGTATGATATGGAGTATTCAACAATATATAATGGACCATTTCTGTCTAGATTTGCTCTTTACAGTGGCAAAAATATTGGCGTGAATTATGAATTATCAGGAACAAATTCAGCAGTTTCTATATGAAAAACAACTGCAAACTGAGAATCAATCATGGTATTAAGAGATTCAGGAGAGTCTAACAATACCATAAGAGTAGCAAACAACTCTGATTTTTGAACTGAAGCATAAGGAATTTGATCAAATTTACTTAATTTTTCTGACTTGTGTCCTAACATTCCTGACTTATTTGCATCCATATGTGGGTGAGCCAAAAATAGGTTTTCTTTTCCCAATATGTGGGAATATCTAGTGAGTTCTTTTAACAAACTGCTTTGCTTGCTTTTAGGATATTTGTTATTAATTTCTCCAAAATATTTGCTACAAGCTCTTTGCCAATCTTCATTAATTACCCATAATGATAATCTCAGCATTAGTGTATGACACTACTATTTCTGCTGGATCTGTTCCTGACAGCTGACAAAGTCATATTCTTCCTTTTATTATTACATCAGCAAGTTCTTTTATATAGGTCTTTAATTTTTACTCTGCATATGTGCCATAAATACCCATTCTAAAATATTATCTTCTATCCAGAAGAATTCCAGCAAGGGAATGCTTTGAATGAATGATGACCAAAATACAATTCAGTTGAGGATATGTGTGATTCACATATTCATTTTGTAGTCTCTTTTCTACATGAGTTAACTCTTGCTTCACTGTCTCAGACAATTTAGAATAGATTCTCCAACAACATTTAAAAAAAATTGCTAAGCTCTTGTGTAATTAATCCAATTCTGGGTCTTACCCAGTTGACCTCTCCCAATAATTTTTGGAAGGGATAATTACAATACATACATATACACCTCACAGACTTCATGATACATCATTGATATTTAATATGTCTTTTCTAACCTACCTATGGTGGCATACACTTTTAATCCTAAAACTGGGGAGCAGAAGACAGTAGGATCTCTGTGAGTTTGAGGCCAGTCTGGTCTATATAATGGGTCCAAGGATACCCAATACTATGTTAAGACACTGTGTCAAAGAAAAAAATTCCTTTTCTTATGGTGATTTCTCTGTGATGATATACGAAATAGCAATTATGTACTGGTAGTTTCTATAATTACATGGTTTTTCTCTAAGAAATCAGTAATGTGAAATATTACAATACTTTTAAATATCTCAGCAGATATCCAGAGGAACAGAGACATGACAGTCTAGGTATGTGATTCCAGCTTGCTGCCCCTTCCTGTATGAAACAGCTAAGCTTTCATTGTAAAGTCTTGGTTTATACAATCTGAACAACTAAGATGTCCTGTAGGGACCCATGAAAAGCATTCAGCAAATGAGGACACAAACTGCAGGGCAGCATATGTGAGGGTTCCCAATGTCAATCAACAGACAAGACCATAAGAGATTACAAGCAATCACTGGGAAGGAAGTCAGCATGAAAACTCAGGGACCAACAAAAAGCCCACAAACCACAAACAACTAGATGTTCTAATCACAGCCTTAAATTAACAATGGAAGGTGTGTTTACATCCGTTAACACACATGATGGTAGAACTACCAAAGATTAGCAGTCTTTGGGAAATAAGTAAAAGAGTAGGTAACAACAGAATGCAACAAAGTGGGGAAAGGAGGGTAAGAAACTAAACAAGAATGACAAAGACAGGAAAGAAATGGGAGGAAATGAATAGAGGAAGGGGGAAGGAAAAGAAACAGAGGTAAGGGAAAGGAAGAAGGAAATTCAGGTGTGGGAAGGGAGTGGAAAGAGGAAGACAGGGGTAAAAAAGAAAAGAGTGAAAAGGAAGAAAAGAAAAGTAACAAAATTTGGACAAATTTTTTATAACACTGACCAAAATATTTCCAGATACAAAGATTTCATATCCTAAAGTCAATGGAGAGCACTGAAAAATTCCTGAGTTGCTGGGCATCAATCAGAGAGCAAAGACAGGCCCCGAGTTCACTCTATGGTTTTATGTGTCATTCTCATTTAACTGTAAACCAAACTGACACCAACCTTCTAAGAGACCGAAAACAGTATTACAAAAAAATAGGAAATGGATGGAGAAAATGAAAAGCAAGAATTCCTTAGGAAGACATGTTGCAGCCGAGTGCTGAACTCCAACACTGATGTTTACTTTACTCCAAAAATGCGCGTCCTAGAGCCCAGGGCCAACCCTATGGATCATGAAAAAATGACAGCAATAAAGGTTCTGGATGCAAATCAGCCAAAAATTCATGGAAAAGCTGATGTGGCCTGACACTGCACCTGTCCCAATTCCAGATACCAACTTGGCCAGACATCTCCTGTACCATAGTCACCAAAGCAGTGAGGCAGAACAGGTAGGAAGCCTGCTAGCCCAAGACGTCCACTACACCACCTCTGCCCACCAAAACCTAATCCACTGCGATTCCACCAATCCCAACATCACCACTTCTCACCATCACCCTAAAAGCCAGAAGGGCCTGGACAGATGTGACACAGACTCTAAGGGACTATAGGTGCCAGGGGAGACTACTATACCCAGCGAAATGTTCAATTACCATAGATGGAGAAAACAAAATATTCCATGGTAAATCTAAACTCTAAATATCTATGCACTACAGATCTACTAGAAGCAAAACTCCAACCCATGGTGGTTAACTACACTCAAGAAAGCACAGGAAATATATAATCTGATACCATCAAAATCAATAGAAGGGTCAGGGATACACACACACACACACACACACCCCACTAATAACAACAACTGCAAAATAGCTGGTCCTAACAATCATTGGTCATTGGTATCTTAAACATCAGTGGACTCAATTCCCCAATAAATGACACAAACTAACAGAATGGATTTAAAAAATCCACCCTTCTGCTGCATGCATGAAACTCACCTCAACCTCAAAGATAAACATTACCTCAGAGGAAAGAGTTGAGAAAAGATTTTCCAAGCAAATGGACCCAAGAAGCAAGCTGTTGTAGCCATTCTACTATCTAACAAAATAGACATGAAGCCTAAATTGATCAAAAGAGATGGGGGAGGACACTTCATACTCATCAAAGGAAACATCCACCAAGATGACATTTCTATTCTTATCATCTACATCCCGACAGAAGAGTTCCCACGTTTGCTAAAAATGATTACTGAAGCTGAGAAGGAGCTAACAGTAGGTGGTATTACCGGCATATTTAGAATTCCCATTAAGACATAAAGTGAAAAGAAAGCAAGGAATGTCATGACATGTATACAAATTTTTTAAAAATTTTCTAAATATGCAAAAGCGTTGAAGCTCAAATTTTTTTAGAAGTTAGAGGGCTAATTTGCATTTTTATTAGATGACTGTTATAAAACTGGTGCTGATGAGTTCTTGCCTAATTATGATCAATATATTTAATGTTGTATATTTTCCTGAAGAATTGCTCAATTAGGAGATCCTACATTAGATTTGAGAGTCAGAATAGGATAATGTAACATCTAGAAGCAACTCTAGAAAAATGCAAGGACAGACAAAAGGACAATAGAATAACCACCATTGTGCTGAAGGGTGGTGTGGGCATCAGCACCGTAGCCAGGACTACAAGGACAAGTATCAGGAGCACATTGTTACCAAGTCCACAAGATCATTGGGAGATGGGCTCCAACTTTAGCCAACCAGAATATCCCTCACTTACAGCGTCAACTTTCCTGAACACCTGATACCTCTTTACATAAGCCAGTTAATATCTGCAGAATAGATCCCAAATTCTACCTTCTCATGACTATGGTGCTTTTTGCTTTGTTTCATGAACTCAGTTGATGATACAACTCATCCCTAAGTATAGTAAGAGTCTGTGCTAGTGATGCAAAAAAGGCAGAGTTGGGACTCAAGAGGTTTGCCTGCCTGCTGACACTAAAGTCCCAGAGTCATACAAAGCCAGGCAGTGTCTGACAAACACTCTCAGATGATGCAGGCACCAGGAAGATCAGGTTATGCATCCCATGCTCTCACTTCTTGCTCTCTAGGTGGTTTATGATATGACATGTCATTATGGGAGGGCTGTTAAACCTTGCTGACACATTTCTGCATATATGCCAAATACAGATTCAATTCTGGTGACATCTCAACACACATTTATTTGGTGTTATGATTTGCTTAGGAATTGTCCCCAAAAGCCTCAGATGTGAAGTTTTGTCCCCAGCATGTAGAACCGACGATGGCCAAGTAATTGATTTGTGAAGTTCAGAGCCAATCAGTCAATTTAATGTTGCTACAGGCATGTGATAGAATAGAACCTGGGGGCTGGCGTGAGGTCACAAGAGTCGTGCCTTAATAGGTATAACTTGTGTCTTGTCCCTTCTCATCTCTCTCTCTTGCCCAGCTGCCATGAGGTAAGCAGCCCTCCCATGTCATGAACTTGCACCATGATATTCAACCTCACATCTGACCCAAAGCAATGAACCCAAAGAACCATGGAATGAAATTGTGACAACCTTCCTGTTTTAAGTTGGTTTCCTAAGATCCTTTGTCACAGTGAAGAAACAATTACCACACTTGGCACAGTCCACACAAGTCAATGCACCTGTCACATGTGCCTGCAGCACAATGGTGGTGATTCTATTGTCCTTATGTTTGTCTAGAGTTGCTGATGGATGGTACATTATCCTATTCTGTCTCTCAAATCTAATGTGGGATCTCTTAATTGAACAATTATCCAGGAAAACATACAAAATTAACTACCTTGATCATAATTAGTCAAGAACTCACCAGCACCAGTTTTATAAGAGTCATCTTATTAGAAATGGAAATTAGCACTCTGAATTCTAGAAAACTTTGAGAATCCAAACTTTTGCATATTAAGAAAAATTTAAAAGCTTTTCTTTACATGTTATGGCATTCCTTGTTTTCTTTTCACTGTATGACTTAATGAGATTTCTAAATACGCTGGTAATACTACCTACTGTTAGCTCCTTCTCAGATTCAGTAATGTGTTTTTTTACAAATGGTGAATTCCTTCTTTTGGGGATATAGATGTTAAGAAATGGTCTTGGTAGATTTTTCCTTTGATTAGTATGAAGTGTTCTTCCCCATCTGTTTTGATTTATTTAGGGTTCAAGTCTATTTTGTTAGATATTAGAATGGGTACCCCAGCTTGCTTCTTGGGTTTCTCAACTCTTTACTCTGAGGTAATGTTTATCTTTGAGGTTGAGGTGTGTTTCATGCATGCAGCAGAAGGATGGATTTTGTTTTAAGTCCATTCTGTTAGTTTGTGTCATTTATTGGGGAATTGAGCCCACTGAATTTTAGTGATACCAGTGACCAATGAGTGTTCGCTTTTGTTATTTTTAGTATTTGTTGTTTGTGGTGTGTGTGTGTGTGTGTGTGTGTGTGTGTGTGTGTGTGTGTGTGTCCCCATCTCATATTGATTTTGATGGTATGAGATAATTTATTTCCTGTGCTTTCCTGAGTGTAGTTACCCACCATGGGTTGGAGTTTTGCTTCTAGTAGCTCTGTAGTATTGGATTTTAGATAGATATTTTTTGAATTTAGATTTATCATGGAAAATTTTTTTTCTTAATCTATGGTAATTGAATATTTTGCTGGATATAGTAGTCTTCCCAGGCCCCTATTGTACCTTAGCATCTGTATCACATCTGTCCAGGCCTTCTGGCTTTTAGGATGGTGGTGAGAAGAGGTGGTGGTAGCGTGGGGGAATGGAAGTGTATTGGGTTTTGGTGGGAAGAGCTGGTATAATGGAAGGCTTGGGCTAGTAGGCTTCCTATTGGTTCTTTTTGCTCCCTTTGGTGACTATGGTGCATGAGATGTCTGGCCTAGTTGGTATCTAGGATTGGGGCAGGAGGTGGTATCAGGACACATAGCATTTCCACGAAATTTTGGCTGATGTGCATCTAGAAACCTTCATTACTGTCATTTTTTCTTGTCCCACAGATTCAGTTATTTGATCCAGAGAGTTGGCACCTGGGCTCTAGCACATGTTTTTTGGAATAAACATCAGCGTTGGGTTACAGCACTGGGCTGCAATATGATTTCCTAAGGAATTCTTGCTTTTCTTTTCTCCGTCCGTTTCCTATGTTTTGTAGTACTCTTCAGTCTGTTGGAAGATTGGTGCCAATTTGGTTTACATTTCCAATGACATTAAAGCACCTTATAACTCCACAGGTTAATGAGAATGCCACATAAATCCATGGAGTAAACCTGGGGCCTGTCTTTGCTCCTCTGATTGATGTCGAGCTTGGAAACTGCAACTCAGGAATTTTTAGTGCTGTCCATTGACATTAGAATATGAAGCCTTTGGATCTGGAAAAATTTTGGCCAGTGTTCTAAAAAAATTGCCCCAAAATTTGTCACTTTTCTTTTCCTTTTTCATCCCCTCCTTCCCTCATCACTTCTCTTCTTTCCACTTCCTTCCCATCCCTCTTTCTTTTTCTTTCCCTCTATTTCTTTTCCCTCCTTCCCCCTCCTCCTTCCTTCATTCCTTCCCACCCTCCCATTTCTTTTCCTGTCTTCCATCCTTCATTCCTGTTTAGTTCCTTCCTCTCCTGCCTTTTGGTGCATTGGTTGCTTGTACTCTCTGATGGTATTGTCTGTTGACTGACATTGGGAACCCACACATATGCTGGATGTAGCTTGTGACCTCATTTGCTGAATGCTTTACTTAGGCCCCTCCAGGACAGTCCAGTCATTCGGATTTTGTAAACTGAGACTTTGCAGTGAGAACTTAGTTGTTTCATACAGACAGAGGTAGCAAGAGGGAATCACTAACCTAGATTTTCATGTCACTGTGCCTTTGGATATCTGGCGAGATATTTAAAAGTATTCTAATATTTCACAGTAATAATATTGTATAGAAAAATCATATAATTATAAAGTATACCAGGAAATAATTGACTATTTCTTACATTAACAAAGACAATTTACCATTTGATAAGGTATTTTTTTCTTTTAGCACATTTTTTTTTACATAGTACTGGGTATCCTGGAACTCACTATGTAGACCAGACTGGCCTCAAAATTGCAGAGATCCCCCTGCCTTCTCCTCCCAATTTTTAGGATTAAAAGTATATGCCACCACAGGTAGTTTAGAAAAGACATTTTAAATATCAGTGCTTGTGTCACGAAGTCTCTGAGTGTGTATGTACGTATTGCAATTACCCTATCCTTAATTGCAGGTGTGGTGGATCCAGTGTGACACCCTGGTCTCCATCCGTTTCAATCAACTGCAATTTCAGCCTGAGTCTGTTTGGCAGCTATACACAGAAGAACCGCTTGGCCTGGCACCCGCCGAAGCCAGGGCAGCCTCTTAAGCTGCTGATTATATGAGCATCCACATGAGCATTAGGAGTTCTTGTTCAGTTCACTGGCAGACTTCACTCTCACCATAGTTAGTGGTCACGCTGCAGACCTGGCAGATTGTTAACAAGGCAGCATTGCAGTTCTCTTCCAAACATGTTTCAGCCTCCACCACAAACCTCCTATGTGAGTCTCATCGTCAGACTGCACCCCACACAGCCACAGGCATTTCCCCCATCAGTCTGACAGTCAGTGTGCCTGTCACATTTATGAGAAAACTTGTGAGATCCAGCAGAAAATTATCAACTCTAGTGTCTCTCAGATCCTCAGAGCACAATGCTGTGACATCTTCTGCTTAGGTTTGCTTTTCCTTTTTCCTTTGACTTTTACCACAGTCACTGGCTTGATCAAAAGGCAAATTGTCATTATGGAGTTCTGGAAATCAGAAGTCCAACACAGGACGGAGTATCCTGTAGTTACGATGTTGGCAGGCTACAATTCTCTTTGAAAGGCTTTCATTGTGTATGGTGTTTTTCCTGTATGTATGTCTGTGCCTGTTTGGAAAGCAGTGGGCACAGATGTCAGAAGATAGCATTGGGATATCTAGAACTGGAGTTACAGATGATGGTGACCTGCCATGTGGATGTCTGTCATGCATCCTGGGTCCTTATGAAGAGCAATCAGTTCTGATAACTACTGAACCACCACTAAATTTTCTACATTCTTGTGTGGAGGTTTGAGAGGGTACTTTACATTTTTTCATTTGTTGGAGACTCCACATTCTGTGTGTTGACTACTCTCCCCTATTCTTTTATTCAGATAACGTTTCTTTGCTAAAATATATTAACTGTGAAATGTATTTCAATTTCTTTCAAATATAGCAAATATTATGGAAATATACACACATTTGCCCTCTTTTTTTGCCTTTTCCTATTTTTCTATATCCTACTTGATTCATTCTTTCTCTAGTTTTTATTTAATTTCTCTCTCTCACACACACACACTCTCTCTCTCTCTCATACACACACACACACTCTCTCTCTCTCTCATAAAACAAATGGTCATTAATTATCAGTTCACCAGTACTCATGTCTGCACCCTGCATGAGTAGGAATGCTGTGGCAGGGTTCTCTGCTCAGGGTCTTTCAAAGTCTAAACAGAGAGGATGTTAGATATGTTTTAATGTTTATATATTTTATTTTATTTTTGTTCTTTTTGCATCATGTCACCTTTATTTTGAAAGTCAGTATTGGAGATTCCTCCAATTGTTTATGTCATGAGTCTTTCTGTTTTATCTTTCTCTTAGTCTGAATGTAGGTTTTAAGGACTCCTGTGATTAGGGGAGATCCTTTCAGAGAACCCCACTGTAGAATGAAGCTTTGCCAGGGTAAAGCCCCTCCCCAGTGTGGTTTTATGGAAATCCCCCTCCCCCAAGTGGTTGTATGCCTCTTGGACTTCTGGGAATATTGGAGGGGATAAAAGAGGGTGGTGGAAGTCAGTTGCTGACAGAGAGATTGGGGACAGTGAATCAAAGCTGACATAGATATTGGAAGCTTAAAATCAGAGCTATGAATTCCTGCATAGAGAAGCAGGCAAAAATAAGCACAGATAAAATGAACTAACTGGGGTTCTTTAAAAATGTTACAATTTATGTCTTCTCAGTAACTGCCCAGCTGGGAGAAGCTAAATCAGAGTGGGAGTTAGTTCAGGGCTAGTTCACTTCCCCAGACATAGAGAGATTCAGACAGCCAAGAGTGAAGGGCTGTAAAGGTTTCTCGTTTCTTCCTATTCTTTCTTTTCCTTTCTAACCCTATGAGCTAACTGAAGTTTTAAAGATTACAAGTTAGAAATCTAGCAGCCAAAGAGAGGGGCAGAGTCAAGAAGCCAGAGAGAAAAACTGCTACATTTTAGATACATTTTAAATAGTTCTGAACCCAGATTCAAGCTGCAAACAGCCAAGGAACCCACACCATCCTGTTTTAAAAAATACCCTTTACATTTTGAAAGATATCTACAAAACCCGTAAGCAAACAAACCCAAACATTTAATATTTAATATACTATATATTATCGTTTTAGTTATACCATACTCACTTTGTAGTCATCCTCTGTAATTATAGCTACAGAATCCTATTTGAACATATATTCAAATTGCTGCCTGACTGCATACTTGGTGATAGTGTGCTGATTCCAGGGCTAGAAATCTAAGGGATTTCTGAGAATTCTTTCTATATAGCAATAGTTGTAACTTACCAGATGCTGTCTGTGTGCCAGTTACTTATGCAGAACTGGGTATGATTTAGAACATATATTAATAATCTCTATTTGTCATTTTCACCTAAATATAAATTGTGTTTTGAATATTTCACCCCACTTATGTCCTATCTTCCTCAATTTAATTCTAGTGAAGACATCTTTACAAAAGATTCTCTTCTAATTTGCTGTTCCTTTCTTTTGTCTTATGAGTTTTATTATGCCGGTCACATGAGTATTGGTTATAAATGAGAGTACATGTAATAGTTTTGTTTCTAAGCCATGTATCTGGTCTTTGCTTCTTCTGTATAGGTCACACATCACTCTAAAGTTGCCCTATCTGCTTTCAAATGTGGAAGCCTAGAATTCTCACTCTGTACTGAAGAATGTATGATTTTGTGTTGATAGTTTCTGTGGTTTATAATTTATGTCAAGTTATGAGTAAAATTCATGTTTTGGAAGGGGAAATCCAAGGCCTCATGTAAGCAATATGCTGTCTAATACCATCTATGTCTTCCTTATAAACAAATTGATCACTGGTATTGGAGTCTAAGGTCATATCAGCGAATGATTATCTTATGGACCACATCCAATAATTAGTATTTGATGTGTCTCCTTTTCAATTATAATATCCACTTGATGGATTCTTCCTTATTTGTTACTTTTCTATTATTATGACAGATCACCACGGCCAAGGTAACTTATAGAAAGGGTCCATTTGGGCTTTCAGAGATTCAGAGTTCATGATGGCAGAATGGAGGCAGTAGGCAGCAGCTACAGTAGCTGGAGCAGACGTTGAGGCCTGCAATCTCAAACTGCACCTGTGTACGTAAGTGTACAGGCGTGTGCCATAACCAGAGTTGTAGATGTCTAACGACAATGATGTGAGTGTTTAGAGTCACACCCGAGTTCTGTACAAAAGCTACAATTGCTCTTAATCACTGAGCCAACCTTCCACCCTCAAACCTTTCATTTCTAACGTTTTTCCATTTTCCTCCCCATTACCCCTCTCTTCCCCCTCATTTCCCCTCCTAAATCCAAACTTCTTTTTCTTCTTCATCCTCTTTTCTTCCTCTCTGCTCCCTCCCCTCACCTTATCCTTTGCCCTTCTTTTCATATCCACTTCCCCTCTTTCTATCTTTCTTTCTTTCTTTCTGTTGTTGTCTAGCAAGTTTATGTTCCCCAGGGTTGTCAATCAATGGTAGATCTACTATTATTTCTATAAACCCACTATATATATATATCTATAGATATATATATAGATATCTTTCATTTTGAGCTGATCTTGTCCTCAGATTATCTGGACATTTGTGGTTAGAGAGCTCTAGGTTTGCCCATTAGCTTCTATGTTCATGTCCTTCCTTGTGATTGCTTACACACTTTGATGGTATTTCTGGCTTTGATTTAACCCAGATACTCTCACACCCCACTGCCCAAGCAATTTACTTCTTTATTTGCTGACTGCTTTGCATAGGTGCCTGCAGACCAGACCAGCTGCCCTTATTTTATAAACAAAGACTTTGAAGTGAGAACTGAAATGCATCAGACAGGCAGGAGCATCAAGATGGAGTCACAGACCCAGATCTTCATATTCCTGCTGCTGTGGGTGTATGGTGAGAAATTTAAAAGTGTAAAAATATTTTCAGATTAATTCATTTGTAGAGAAACAAACAGTTACTGGATACACAGGATATAGTAGCTCTTTCCTGTAGCAAGTCAATATTATGCAGACATAATGACATTAAAAAACATTTTAAATTTCAATGTTTGCATCATGAAGTTTTGTGTGAATATGTATATATGAATTATTTTTGATTGCAGGTTCCCATGGGGACATTGTAATGACCCAGTCTCCTAGATCCCTGTCTGCATTAGTAGGAGACAGGGTCACATTAAGCTGCAAGTCCAGTCGTAGTGTGGATTTTGGTGTAGCATGGTACCAGCAGAAACCAGGGAAGACTCCTAAACTGCTGACATACTTGGCATCCCCTCCGGACACTGGTGTTCCTGGTCGCTTCACAGGCAGTGGATCTGGGACGGATTTCACTCTCACCATCAGCAGTGTCCAGGCTGAAGACATGGCATATTATTTCTGTGGACAGGAGTACAGCATTCCTCCCACAGTGCTTCAGCCTCGAACAGAAACCTCCTCTGAGAGTCTCACCTGCTGCCTGCACCACACACAGCCCTGGTCATGAACACTTCCCCTATGCCTGAGTTATTTGTGCAAGTCTCAGCAGAAATTTCAAGCACAGATGCCCCTTTAGATCCTTCAAATTGGAAGGACCTTATCTCAAAAGGCGGTAAATCATTTGTGTCTGCTTTTTTATTTCTTATGTAACAGTTTAGCACAAATTCTGTGGCTTGAACTTGATAATTTCTCTATCTTATAGTTCTGGAATGCACAAGTTCAACATAAATCTCCATTGATTGAATATATTCAATGAATATATATATTCAAATATATTCATATTTCAGGCAAAAATTTTCAAATTATTTCTTATAAACAAATCCAAATTTCACCTCCAAATTGCTAAGATAACATTTTTAAAAATATATATATATATATATATATATATATATATATATATATATACACACACACATATGTATATGCAAATATGTGTCTGTGTGTGTGTGTTGTGTGTGTGTAACAGTATATAGCTGGAGGGAATTCTCAATCTCAAGGTCAAGAATAAGTAAGATGAGTGTCTAACGAATTGCCGTGTGCTCTAGATCTTTGTAATCTTCATGATTTACTTGTGGCAGATGCAGTGAGCCTAGACTATATTTTCATGTCATTTACTACAGCTTATTCAGATGGGACAGATGGAGAACAAGGAGCCTAAAGCTGAAAGAGACTCCTGCAGTAAAATGCATATGCTATCCACAGTATGTACGGAGAGAGCTTGGAGTCTCTGGAGCTGAAAACATCCACATTATTTATATATATATGCATACATATGTGTTTTAAAGGCAAAATGTAGGGCTCAAGAAAAATGCTCAGCAGTTAAGAGCACTGTGTGCTTTTCCAGACGATCTGGGTGCAATTCCCAGTACTCACGTGGAGGTTCATATCTGTCTGTGACCGTAGCCCCAGGGGATCAAATGCTTCCTGCTGGCTTCCACAGACACTGCACACACATGGTGCATAGACATGCATTCAGACAAATATTCATACATTAAAAAAATACAATCTCAAAGCATAACATATTTTTTAAGGAAATAATTCTTTTACTCCTTCCCACAAATCACATTCCTACAGTACATACTGGATATATTAAATTCCTTAGGCTGACATAAAAATGGACCACAACCTGTGGCTGACAGCAACATAAAGTAACTTGATGCTTGGATGCATGCTTGATTTCTTGCTGTTCCAGCACGTAGGACATTATAAGGCTCATTCTTGCTTTTCACGTGGGACTCTGAATGACCACGGCTATTCATTATCCATAACAAGAGAGAAGACATGAATGTATTTTTCATAATCACTCACAAAAAAATAATGAAAATTTACCCTCTATTATCTAGGTGCACATTTATGATCTTTATGATCATAGCAAATGACAGCAGAGGCAGATGGGCTATCATGAGTTCAAAGCCATCCTGGGCAAATATCAAGCCTCAGGCCAGTCAAAGCTGCATACCAAGGTACTGTCTTAAAATATCAGAAAAAAATTTTGTTCTCTGTTCATCTATTTGATGAACTCAAGAAAAGTCTTTCTATCAGAAATGTTTTGAGTGTGTAGATAAGAAATAAACACTAAGACATCTGGAAGAGGGTAAGCTTTGTGTACAAGGCTTTCTCCCACATCTCTACCTTCTAGTCCTCGGATTCGGGGTTTCTCTATTACCACCCAAATTCAGACCTCACCAAGTGCTCCCACAATGTGGGTAACAGTAAAAAAATCTATTACTAAAAGATCACAGAAAAGGCATGTTTTGATAAACTTGTTATATATGCATGCAATGTATAGAGATGTAAATAGGTGCACATATATGCATATGAACATGCATCCATATATGCAAATAAGTATGACAGACCTTTAGAGAATACATTTTAAAAATTACTAATGAGAAATTTCATATTCACTACCAAATATATAATTTTCCCTTTCCTCTTGTCTTCAGCTGTGCTATTGGATCTATACTAAGGAGATATATTTTTCTCCTTACCAGGTTCTTTGGATTTGAATATATTTTGGACTTTGATTCACTAAGTACAGAAAGACCATTATTGATACTTTTTTTAAACATTGTTAGGGTTTACCTATTAGAATAAATACCAACTAACCTGAGCTAGCTCTGCTCTATGCTGTTAATGGTAAAAGCCATTGAAGATCATTGTTCTAGTAAGATTTCTATTGCTCTGATCAAACACCAGGACCAATATCAACATTGGAAGGAAAGGGTTTATTTCAGCTTACAATTGTCAGTTCAGCCTCCATCACTGAGGAAAGTCAGGTTAGAATTCAAGGCAGGAATCTGGTGACAGGAACTGAAGCAGAAGCCACGGAGGAATGCAGTTACTGGCTTGCTTCTCATAGCTTTCTAGTACAACTCAGGACCACTTGTCCAGGGCAGGTTGGGGTTGAGCACATGTCAGTTCTGTGTGTGTGTTCCGGTCCCGCGCAGTCCCTCCAGGCGGTGGCTGATATCCCGCCCACAGCAGTCTAGGATCCATTTCGCTGGCCAGGGGGACGGACCTAGGACCAAGCTGCGGGAAGTCGCGGGCCCCGGAATCACGGTTCAGGGACCTTTCGCGAAGCTGTCCACCCGTGGACCAGAGAAATTGATGAGCCGTGAAGAAAGCTCGGGAGACCGTGCACTTTCTCTCACAAATGCAATATCCCTGTTCCATCTTGCAGGATAAATTATTGCCATCACATATGTGAAAAGAATACACACAGAAAGCAAGATGTCCCTAGAGCACATGCAGTACCTGATTTCCTTCTTCATCTATGACCTCACCTGGAATCCAGAACATTAGCATCCCAGGCTATACAGAAGGAACCTCATTCTGAAAATGCCAACACTTGAGACTAGTGCAGAACTAAGCTGTCTTAATTCCTTGAATAGAAGGCAACTATCACCCCGGAGGGACTTGTGCAAATGGCCTTGTAGGCAAATTAATGTGGAGAGATTCAAGGGGATGGTGGACAGACTATTATGTGACCACTGGTATAAATTGATTCCTATCTGGAAGAAAACCAATAAGGCCCATGCTACTCCAGCAGTGGACAGAAGTCCACTCTGAAATTCTAAAGCTGTTTGAAGGACACGGTGCACTCACCTCTCAACCCTAACACAGCATTAGACACCTAGGAGTATGGAGGTATTTATGATCCTCAATCTCTGGAAGGAAAAAGGCCACCCTATTGGCCCTCTTCTCGCTAGCACTGATAAAGAAAAAGTTGACATTTACAAGAATTACAGGGTTTCTGTAATTTATACCGCAGATTGCCACTTCTTCAAGATCTTCTGTATTTCTGCTACCAGCTGAAATACAAAAAAAATAGAAATGTGTTAGAATTAGTCTTTTAATAAACATAGTGAATTAAAACCATGTTGCTGATACTTCATGGATGTAGCTTCTGACGTGACTAGGAGACACAATCTCCTGCAAACTCCCTAATTATCTGGTTCTTGCAACCTTTCCTTCCTCCACCCACAATATTTCCTGAGCATTAGATGTGAGGGTGTTTTGTAGATGTATCTCTTGTTACTGGTCTTCACAACTCTGCCTTTAGATTGATTGTATACTTCTATAACAACCATCTGTGGTATAAGGACAATTTATTTAGAGTGCAGTTAGGCACTATTCCTAATTAGTTATCAATGGTGTAAGGCCCAGGCCATTATGAGTGGTGCCATCCCTGGGCTGCTGGAAGAGGGTTCTATAAGAAAGCAGGCTGAGCAAGCAATGAGGAGCAAGCCAATAAGTAGCACCCCTCCATGCCCTCTGCATCAGCTCCTGGCTCCAGGTTCCTGCCCTGTTTGAGATGCTGTCCTGACTTCTTGTGATGATGAACAGCAATGTGGAAGTGTAAGCCAAAAACATTCTTTTCTCCCCAACTTGCTTCTTGGTGGTGGTGATCCATGGCAGCAATAGAAACCCTAGCAAAGACAACACCTGTACTCCATCTCTTGCAGGTCAAACCAGATTCTCCAACAAACTGAAGGAAATACCTTCTTGAAATGGATTGTCCACAAGACAGGACATGGCCACAGCTACTGATTTAAGATTTCCAGACTGGTTCCTGACAAGCTAAGTGGCAGTGAGTGAGGGAACAACTTCCTGATTGCATGTTCCTTCATTACACCAGAAAAAAAGCAAATTAGCAGTGCAGATCAGGCTTTTAATCCTGGCACATGGGTGCTTGACTTGTAATCTCATGCTCAGAATCAGCAGAATGAGGCTGAGGATGCTGACACTTATTCCTGTGTACGAGTCATGCAGTTTCTTCATACAATAATATAGTCTGAAGCAAAAATCTCCCTACTAAGATGGCACAAGTGAAAACATATGGCACTTGCCTTTGGAACATCATAGAAAAATTGTCTGAACTTCAGTGAGATGAAAATGAGCAAATCAACAAGCTCCAGCTGAGTTCTGTGCCCCACGGCAAACACAGCTTCATTCAAGCAAAGCCTTAAAGCTGCTTTCACCATCACTATCCTCAGTGTGGCAATCCAGAGCCGAAGAGTTATTTATTTATTATTTATTTATTTATTTATTTATAGGAGAGATTATCCAAATCTCGTCTAAGTAAACAGACATGATTAAAGGTAAAGAAGAATCCAATGTCTTAATAGCCTGCATTCTTCTAAAGATGGTTAGTGACTTCCAGATGATCTTTTATGGCTTGCAAATTCTTCTGATTTTTACAGTGATATAGAAAGCAGAGCAAAAACATAAAATTCACTTTATAAGAATCAGGAATAAAATGGAAATCATGATAATAAATATAAATGGTGGCAAGATTGTACAGAAAGAGCAAGCAGTATTTGCTGCTGAAAGGACTGTAAATTCATGAAGCAACTGGTGATTTCAGTATGGACGTCCTCAAGAAACCGTGAGAATATCATATGATTCAGCTATTCCTACACTAGGTATATTCTTGAACAAACGTAAATCAAAATAGACGTCTTAATCAGTGTTCTATTGCCTTGAAGAGATACCATGACCCTGGCAACTCTTGTATAAGGAAGCATTTAATCGCAGATTGCTTACAGTTTAGTAAACTAAACCTCTGGTTTGTTTGGTTTGTGTGCAGACTGCAGAATGGGTGCTGGAGAAGTAGTTAACAGTTCTATATCTGGATCTGCAGGAAAAGAGAGGCTCTGGGCTTGGAATGGGCTTTTTGAATTCTTCCCTAGTGACATACTTTTTGAAAGGCCACACAGCCTAAACCTTTTAAACAGTACTATTCTCTAAAGTCCAGATGTTCAGACTTGTGAGTCTATGGAGGCCAATGTCATACAAACCACTACAGTGGAGATACATGCATACCATGCTTACTATTTACAATAGCAAGAATTTAAATCAACCTCGTGTCTATCAACCAAGGAATGGAGGATGTAAATGAAATGTGTACATATCTTCAACCATATTAAAAATGGAAGTCATGGCTTTAGCAGAAATATTAATGGAGCTGGATAATGCTATGCTAAGGAAATAAACAGCAAGCTTGGACACAGCTGTAAATCTGGCTAATCACAGTAACTCAGCACGGCCTGCTGTTCCCAGGTATCCCGGGGCAGCCCTGGCTACAGAGAACAGGAGTCGCCTCTAGGGGACACAGTGAAGAAAAATTCTGCTCCCCTATGAATAAAGGAACCTACGAATCTACTCAAGCTTCAGGACCTAATGCTTTTTCCCACCCTGATCTAGTGCAAGGTCTGCCTGCCTGATCTTCTGATTGGGTTGTGTGGGCAGCGCCAGAGAAGGTGCTGCATGTCCAAGTTGGTCTCCAGGCTGTTCTCCAGGAGCTGGCTTGCTCTGCCTGCGCCAGGGAAGGGGCTGTCTTCCAGAGTTAGTCCATAGAGCTCAGAAGCAGTGGCCAGAAGGGCCAGGGGAGGAGACGAAGGTGGTTTTGGGTTTGGGGGTTGGGCTGGGCAGGTGTAGGGGGAAGGGTCAGCGAGCAGGATTCCTACCTGATCTCCTGGAGCTGGCTTGCTTGCTCTGCCTGCACCAGGGCAGGGGCTGTCTGTCCAAGTTGGTCTCTGGAACTTGGAAGCAGTAGCCGGAAGGAGTGAGGGTGGGAAGACGGACTTATCTTTTGTTTTGTTTTTATAGCATTTTTACTATTTAATAATTATCTAATAGTAAAACATCTTTATCTTTCATCCTTATAACGTTTATTATTTCTAATACCATGAAATGATATAGCCCTTTAGAGGGGAAGGCTCAGTTTCCAGAAACTGAAATCCTAACACCTTTGAAGCCCAGGACCCAGGCCCAGTATGGAACTTGCCAAACCCAACCTGGATAATGACACAGAGCTAATATTCCCTTTGTCTTTTCATCAGGTCTCTAAGAAAGCCTTCAGTCAGTCTGGTTCTCAACAGCATGACTAAATCAAATTTAAGTGATACCTATCTACCGATCCAGTTTCACCGAAGGCACTAGATGGAAAACTTCAGTCAGAGGGGTTAACCAGACCCAAGAAGACACAATGAATAAATAACCTTAGATCAGTAAACCAAAAGAGGAGGGGAAACCCAACATCATAACAACAAAGTGACAGGAATCAATAAAAACACTGCTCATTGATAACTCTAAATTTTAATTTTCTCAATTTTCCAATAAAAAGAAACAGGTTGGATTAGAAAATGGGATATGGAGCTGGAAAGATGACTCAGTGGTTAAGAGCACTGATTGCTCTTCCAGAGGTCCCAGATTCAATTCAGAGCACCCACATGGCAACTCACAACCACCTATAACTCCAGTTTCAGGAGATCTGATGCCATCTTCTGTCTTCCAAGGCCACCAGATGCACAAATGGTACACAGATGTGCATGCAGGCACTCATATACATAGAATAACTTTAGAAAACAGTATCCATCCTTCTGCTGTCTACCTGATGTCCACCCATTTATTTGAAAAGTGTGTTGATTTGTGACTTTCTTTGCTTAGTTACTATAAAAACTTCATAAAATTGCGGCCAGATTGGAACATGGTGTTTGAAAAAACTTGACTCTCTTTTCCAAAGATCAATGGTCACTCATATTTGGCTCAAGAATAAATTATCTCTTATATCAGTGATTCTCAACCTCCCTAATGCTGTGACCCTTTGATAGTTCTGGGTACTTGAATGTGGACATATTTGCATGTGAGTGGACCTGCAATAGAGACAGGTAGAGGAGCAGTCCCTAAACATTTCTGATGGTCTTAGGCAACCCCTGTGAAAAGGTCATTCAACCTCCCTAAAGCGGTCAAGACCCACAGGTTGAGAACAGCTGTCTTATATCCTCTTTGAGGGAGTTGCTTTTGTGCAGCAAGGAATACACACCTGATTCTGATTTGTGAAACTGAAGCTGAGGCTTGACTGGGTCCTGCTCAACAAGGTGAGAGTTGAGTGCAAGATGTGGTGTCCTTGGAAGAGGCAGCAACTCCTAGGAAGAGCCTTGGGAAACTGAATCCAGAAAAGAGAGAGATGTCCACCAGACCATCCTCCCGCTCAGACAACCCAGCAGAGAGGACAGAGTGAAGAGAAGGTGCCCATCGGCAATGTAACATCACCACCAGGGGACACTGTTGTGATAATAAGCATCTAGGTAACTCAGAAAATCATGTGATTTGCTTATTTCACCTAATAAAAAGGAGAAATAACTGCTCAGGAGGAAATGAGCCCAATTCAGGAGCATGATGAAAATTTTGTCTGATTCTATGTCACGATTTCAGCTCGCTTAATGAAAAACTTTCCAGACCAAGAGCTTAAACCAACCCTGGAGATAGATTGAGATAGATTAGCCAGCTTCCTGTTGTTCCTGGATCACAGTTCAGCACCATCCTCAGGCAAAGGATGGGGCAACCTGCCAGAACAGCAGGGTCTGTGCCCCACAGTCAAATGGGCAGCTGAGCTTTGTCTGAGGCCTCACACAGGGCAGCCTTGTGCCTTTCACTCCAGGTACTGTTGCAGCTTAGGGGAACTGATGGCCCCACTCTGTAGAGTTATTAACTCATGAGAGGGATCTCCCTCGGCACCAGACTGCTGGTTACCCTGGAGATGGCGGTGCCTGTCACACAACAATAAGCACAGCGCCTATGACACTACTGGAGCAAATCCTCGGGGTGAGGGTAAAGGCGGGCAGTGGATGGGAGGCTGTGGCAGCATCATCACCAGGTGTGACCACAGCCCTCCATTCCACTTGCTCAGTCTTCATCTTCATCTGGGTTTGCTTTAATGTCTCTCACTGGCCCCTCCCTGTGATCAAGGCATATAAATGGAACCTCTTGTTGGGCCAGAGCATTCTCAGAAGCTTGAGAGGCAGCAAGATGGTGGCAGCACCAGTTCTCCTCTTTCTCCTCCTATGTGTCACAGGTGCGATAACATTCCAGGACTTTTCCCTTGAAGATGCCTTGACTGATGAGAGGGATAAGGAATAAAAGCCATTTCAGCAAGGTCCAGCAGGTCCTGGCCTCCTGATAATGGGATCCTCTGCTCCAAGGTCTCACAGTCTCTCTGTATCTCCCTGTGTCTCTTGTTACAGCTTCCAATGAGCAGATCGTGCTCACCCAGCCAGCAGAGTCCCTTCAGGTTTCTCCAGGAGAGAGAGTCTTGATCACCTGCCAGGCCAGTCAGAGCCTCCTCTACACAGACGGAAAGCACTACTTGTCCTGGTACCAGCAGAGACCAGGGCAGACCATCAAGACACTTATTTACCACTCTTCAGCCAGGATTGATGGAGTCCCCACCAGGTTCAGCGGCAGTGGATCTGGGACAGAATTCACCCTCACTATTGCGGACTTACAGTCTGAGGACTTTGCAGTTTATTACTGTCTTCAGACATTGAAGAGCCCTCCCACGGTGATTGAGTCCTGAACAGTAACTCCCCACAGGCCTTGCTGCTCCACCTGCCCTGGACTCGGGGACTCCTCTGAGAGAAACAGCTGGGTAGCCAGTGTGTAGACTGTGAAAAACAGTTTAACGGAACCAACACAGACTACTACATGGAGCAGTCTTGCTTCCCCAGTCTCCTCTGTGGTCTTCAATGTTCTGCGCAGAAGAGACTTAAAAGACAAGGGATCAAGTAAACTAAAAAAAGGCAGAAAAGAGGCAGGATAGATTCATTCATATTCCTTCCATTTCTATTTTCTCTCCTCCCTCTTCCTTTCCCATCCATATTCCTTTCCTTAGTGTCGCTTCTCTCAACCCTCACGTGGGATAGACCTTCACCTGAGGGTTTGTTCCTCATGACATTGCATCCTGATGAGACTCTAAAGCCACAACTCAGGATTAATAAAACCATGTCCTGGATGCTGTATTCCCCGAGTAATAGAAACTCTGCTGTGTTAGTCTGTCTATACAGGAAAGGACTCTAATGTAGATACTTAGGAGGAGAAAATTACATTTTACTTCAGGAAAAGCAAGAATCGCCACTATCCTCCCACCCCCAACCCTTTCTGTTTCTGTGTCCCAGCCCCCAACTCTGTGGGCATCCCCTGCTCCAGCGCAGGGCATACTAGCCAGAAGGATGGGTAGAAAGTCCTCCTGTTGAGCCCTTCCACTTGATCAATTTGGTCCCCAAAGACCTGGTCCTCCCCCATCCTTTCACCCTCATACCCTCCTGTTGCTGTGTCTCAATCCCCAACACAGCAGCATCCCCTGCTCCAGTTAAGACCCTTTAAACCAGAAGAACAAGTAGGCAAACTCAGACAGAGACTCGCTGCTGAGCCAGAGGCCACACTGGCCCCCTGAACCCCAGCCCCCGACATAGGCAGAGACTACCTGATGGGCCAGAATCCAAGTCAATCAGTAGAACTCCAAACCCCAACTCTGGCAGAGACTCCCTACTATACCAGACTATGCCAACTGACAAAAGTCTAGGCCCTAACTTCCATGCAGACTCCCTCTAGGGCCAGAGTCCATTTCAGCCACCAACCCCAACTTCTATGAGCTGAGACCACAAAGAGGCCGCAAAGGCCGGAAGATCAGAAAGGAAACAGAAACCAAGGAATAAAACACTCATCTAACAAAAACAAACTCAAGAACTCAGCACCTAACCTATAATCACCCAAACCCAGAGGACTAAATGCCAGGGTAAGAACACAGTCAACAAAAACCAGGCCAATATGTTACCACCAGAGTCCAACTGCCCTACCACAACAAGCACTGAATTCTCCAACATAGCTGAAGCCCAAGAAAAATCCTTCATCCAACTTTGTGAAGAAGGTGAGGCCTTTAAAGAGAAAATGAATGAATTTCTTAAAGTGATGTATACAGACCAAAAATTGGAGGAATTCAACAAATCCTCTGTTAAGGAAAGCCAAGAAAACCAAGGAAAAAAGCAAATAGACAGTTGAAGGAAATAAATAAAACAGTTTAAGACCAAAAAATGAAAATAGAAGCAAAAAATAAAGCACACACTGAAGGAATTCTAGAAAACAAAAGTCTAGGTAAGTGAACAAGAACCACACAGGCAAACTTCACCAACAGAATACAAGAGACATAAGAGAGAATGTCAGATGTTGAAGATACCATAGGAAAAATAGATACATCAGTCAAAGAAAATGTCAAATCTAAAAAATTCCTGACAGAGACATCAAGAAAATCTGGAACACTATGAAAAGGCCAAACCGAATAATAATAGGAGTAGAGGAAGAAGATTCCCAGCTCAAAGGCCCAGAAAATATTTTCAACACAATCATAGAAGAAAATTTTCCAGACCTAAAGAAAGAGATGCTTATAAAGGTACAAGAAGCATACAAAATACCAAATAGACTGGACCAGAAAAGGAAGTCCCCTCTCCAGATAATAGTTAAAACATTAAACATACAGAACAAAGAAAAATGACTAAAAATGGCAGGAGAAAAAGGGCAAGTAATATATAAAGGTAAACCTATTAGAATTGCACCCTACTTTTCAACAGAGATTCTAAAAGCCAGAAGGGCCTGGACAGATGTGCTGTAGATTCTAAGACACCACAGATGCCAGTCCAGACTACTATACCCAGCAAAATTCTCAATCACCATAACTGGAGAAAACAAAATATTTTATGAGTAAGCCAAATTTAAAGAATATCTATCTACAAATCCAACCCTACAGAAGGTGCTAGAAGAGAAACTCCAACCCAAAGATGTTGTCTACACTCATAAAAACATGAGAAATAAATAATCTCACACCAGCAAAATCAAAATAAAAGACATACACACACACTCACCATCACCACCAACAACAACAACAAATTAACAGGACCTAGCAACAATTAGTCATTGATATCTCTCAATACCAATGGACTCAATTCCCCAATAAAAAGACATAGACTAACAGAATGAATGCAGAAATGAGATCCATCATTCTGCTGCATACAACACACACACACACACACACACACACACACACACACACACACACACCCTCAACATCAAAGATAAATGTTCTCTCTGAGTAAAGTGTTCGAAAGAGATTTTCCAAACAAATGGAATATAAGAAATAATCTGGTGTAGACATTCTAATATCTAATAAAATAGACAAGGAAGGCACTCATACTCATCAGAGGATTACATTTCAAATTTTAACATCTATGCTCCAACACAAGGACTCCCACAGTTGTAAAAGAAACATTACTAAAACTTAAAGCACACATGGACCCTCACACATTGATAGTGGGAGACATCAATAGCTGAATCCCACCAATAGATGGGTCATCCAGACAAAAACTAAACAGAGAAATGCTGGGGCGAACAAATTTCATAAACCAAACAGACTTAACAGATATCTCCGGAACATTTCACCGGCGCGCAAAAGATTACCTTTTTCTCAGCACCTCACCGAACCTTCTCCAAAATAGAACACATATTCAGTCACAAAATAAGCCTTAACAGATACAAACAAAATAGAAATAACCTTTCTGCATCTTATCAGACCATTGTGGATTAAAGCTGAATTTCAACAACAATGGAAACAGCAGACTACCTATAAACTCAGGAAAACTGAATAACTCTCTACTGAATGACCACTAGGTCATACAGAAAGAAAGAAAGAAATTTAAAAAAAACTTTCTAGAATTCAATGAAAATGAATATACAACATTCCCAAACTTATGGGACACTAGAAAAGAAGTACTAAGAGGGAAGTCCATGTATATAGTGCCTACTTAAAAATATTGGAGAGATCTGATAGTAGCAACTTAACAGCGTACCTAAGAGCTATAGAACAACAAGAAGTAATCACACCCAAGAGGAGTAGATGACAAGACATAATCAGAGGGCTGAAATCAATAAAATAGAAACAAAAGAACACTGAATCAATGAAACAAAACGTTGGTTCTTTGAGAAAATCAACAAGATAGACAAACTCTTATCCAAACTAATTAAAAGATGAAGAGAGAATATCCAAACTAACAAAATCAGAAACAAAAAGGGAGACATAAGTACAGACACCAAGGAAATCCAAAGAACCATTAGGTCACTTTAGAAACCTGAACTCCACAAAATATGAACACCTAAAAGAAATGGATAATTTTCTTGATAGATACCACCTACCAAAGTTAAATTAAAATTAGATAAACAATTTAAATAGACCTATAACCCCTACAGAAATAAAAGCAGTCATTAAGTCGCTCAACCAAAAATAGCCCCGGACCAGACAGTTTGGGGACAGAATTTTAGCAGACTTTTAAAAAAGAGTTAACAACAATACACCTCAAATTATTAAACAAAATATAAACAGAAGGAACACTACCAAAGTCATTTTACCAGGCTACAGTCACTCTGATACCCAAACCACACAAAGAGTCAACAAAGAAAGAGTATTAGAGACCAATTTCCCTTATGCACATAGATGCAAGAATATTCAAAAAAAACTAACAAACTGAATTCAAGAACATATCAAAAATATCATTTTCCATGATCAAGTAGACTTCATCCTGGAGATTTGGGGATGGTTCAATATTCAAAAATCAGTCAACAAAATTCACCACATAAGCAAACTGAAAAAAACACATAATCAACTCACTAGATGCTGATAAAGCTTTTGACAAAAATCCAACACCCTTCATGATACAAATCGTGGAGAGATTAGGGATAAGAGGGACATACCTAAACATCATAAAGGCAATCTGCAGCAAGCCTACAGCCAACATCAAATTAAATAGAGAGAAACTCAAAGCAATTCCACTAAAATCAGGAACTAGACAAGGTCGTCCACTCTCTTCAGACCTATTCAACATAGTATTTAAAGTTCTACCTAGAGCACTAAGAGAACAGAAAGATATCAAGGGGATATAGATTGGAAAAGAAGAAGCCAAAGTATCCTTATTTTCAGATGATATGATAATATATATATAAGTGACCCCAAAAACTCGACTAGGGAATTTCTACAGCTGATAAACAACTTCAGTGAAATGGCTGGCTACAAGATCAACTCTAATCAAGTCAGTATCCCTCCTATATATGAACAACAGATGAATTGAGAAAGAAATCAGGAAAAAACTCCCTCCACAATAAGCACAAATAACATAAAATACCATGGAGTAACTTTAACCAAGCAAGTGAAAGAGTTCTATGACAAAAATTTTAAGTCTTTGAAGAAAGAAATTGAAGATGTCAGAAGATGGGAATCCATGCTCATGGATTGTTAGAATTAACGTAGTAAAAATGGCCATCCTGTCTAAAGCAATCTACAGATTCAATGCAATCCCTACCAAAATTCCAACACAATCCTTTGCAGAACTTGAAAGAACAATACTCAACTTCATATGGAAAAAAAACCCAGAATAGCTAAAACAATCCTGAACAATAAAAGAACTTCTGGAGGTATCACCATTCCTGATTTCAAGAAGTACTACATAGGTATAGTAATAATAAATAAGAAAGAAAACCACGTGGTATTGGCATAAATAGAGGCACACTGATCAATGGAATTGAACCCAAGATCCAGATGTAAATCCACACACTATGGACACCTGATTTTTCATACAGAAGCCAGAAATATGCAGTGGGAAAAAGAAAGCATCTTCAACAAATGATACTGGTCTAATTAGATGTCTACATATGGAAGAATACAAATAGATCCCCTTACAGGGAAACTGGTATTATTAGTGGACTTTGAGAAAGCTTATACAGTCAATACAAATGTTCCCCTTCATTTCAATATTCTTTGATATGTGGATCCAGGTAAGAATGTGTCTCCTGCTCAGGACTCCTAACTTGTTGGCAGTGGTGGTGAAAGATGGTAGAATAATCTTCATATTTTAAAGTCTAGACAAGGTTTGCTGACACAGTGAATGTGAAATAGGAGAGAAACATAGAATCAATGGTGACTGCTACGTGTGTTTATACCTGGGCAAACACAGAATTGGAAGCAGTGTGTTCTGAGCTAGACAGGTCTGGGGGAAAGCAGCTTTGGAAAGTAGGTGGGAACCAGGACTTTATGCAGAACACATTAGAACTTAAAGATGCTGACAGACCACCAACTGGCCTGTATGTGTATGAGATAAGTCTAGGGGAGCAGGCTGAGCCAGAGGTGCAAATTTAGGATGCAGGGTGAGATCACCAGACAAAGAATGTAAATAGATGGAGATAGACTGAGTCCCACAAGGTAATCCAGTACAGAGACGTTAATACATGAGAAGGAGCTGCCATGGGCCAAGGCATGGCTACCAGGCGAGAGCTTGAACTAAGAATGCTATCCAAGATTGTCTTTTTAGTTTAAATGTAAAATTAAAATGTTAATGAAAAGAAAAATTTAATAGTCCACCACCACCACTACCCAGCACCCTTACCTTCATTTCGCCAGCTGACACAAGCCACTCTGCACACTACAGCATGGCCGCGCACTATTTCCATTATGAGCTTCTGATGCTTGTCAGCCTATACACTGACTACACCTAGTGGCACGAACACAGCATGAACGTACACAGAATCAACTTACCTTCCAAAGTCTACATTGCCACTGCATAAAAGTCCTTACCAATATGTCTTTATGCACAAAGTGTGACACTGCTCTTTTGCATTGATCTTTTCATATTCTATTAAAATGTCATCCGTCTTAATTATGAGCTTATTCCTTTAAGTTTTGCAACCAAAACAAATTCCTAAGCAGGAATTTGAGGCTTGGGGAAGTTTAAAAAATTGGCCTAATATCACAAAACTCAAAAGATGCACAAGCATCCTACATCTATGAAGGTATGCTGTTCAGAGAATGTTAGTGTCCCCCATCATAAGGTTCCTGGGTGTGAACAAGGACATTAGTGTAGGGGTGGCATGCAGAGGAGTCCATTCTGCTCTGAAAAAGCATGAAGGTGTTTAAGAATACACAAGCATACAGTATTCCCTTGGCTCTATGAATTTCCCAAGGCTGGCTCCTAAAGAGGTCATTGTTTGCAGCTCTTCAGTCTGCTCCTCAGACCACACACCAGCCTGGCTACCTGATTAGCTCTGTTCACAATCACTATGTACATAAGTAAGAGTTACATCAATAATGATGTCTTGGGGTTATTATTGTTGTGATGAAACACAATAACCAAGGCAGCTTACGGAAGAAAGCATTTATTAGAGGGCTTGCTTACAGTTTCAGAGGGTTAGTCCATGGCCATCATGGCCAGAGAGTGATGACAGCAGGCATGCATGATGCTGGAACAGGAGCTAAAGACATTCTGATCCACAAGCTGCAGGCCAAAGAGAGAGACACTGGGCCTGCCACTGGGTTTTTGAAACACCTCTTCCAACAAGAAACAGGGCCACATATCCTCCACCAAGGCCACACCTTCTAACCCTTCCTAAACAGTCCACCACCTGTGGAACTAGATATTCAAATATACAGGCCTATGTGGGGAGGGTTATTCTCATTCAAACCACCACAAATGCTTTTATGTTTCCCATGAAATTGTTGTGATGGCCAAGGAAACTTCATTTTATGCTAGTCATCCATCTTGGTACCCACTAGCCATTTGTCTCTGACTCCAGTCCCTGGAACTCAAGCTCCCAATAACCCTGACTCAGCGACCCCCACCAGAAATGCACAGCCATGATCACCTACTTGTTATGATAAGACTAACTGCTTTTTGTTTTCTGTAACCTGCTTATGCAGATAATCGAGAACTATTTTGAGGCTGTCTTGACTGTTTCAGTACACCTACTGTGGTAGTTCACCAAGAAAGACAAGGAGGCATTTTTCATAATTGCAAACCCTTCCAGACCTCAGTAGAGGGAACCACCATCATGGCAAGCACCATACTCAACAGTGGAACCCTTTGCATCTGAGCTCAGGTGTTTTTATTGATTCAAAACTCCTCAGGCGTTCTACTGATAACATGTGCAGATCATTGCAATCAAACATTCCCCCACATAGATCCAACACCTGCAGCCAAAACAAAATGCCAAAGCCCAGGCAGCCCTTTCCCAACAGTGCACAAAACAATTATTTTATACATAACTAAAAATAAACTTCCACAACACTTGACTACCTAATCTTGCCAGAGCACAACAAATCCTGGCTTTCTTGTGCAGATGCTGAAGGTCTTCTTGTGGGGTTTTGCCTTTTAAAAATCCTTCCTTTATCCCTCCTTCACACAGAAATCTCAAGTTTGGCTCAGAAATTGTTGTCCTGCTAACAATAATCAATACATTTTTAATTATAATTGGATTGAGTCTATGATCTTTTCCCAGGGGTTGGGAACTCTATAACATTATTACTATTTCCCAACTCTTCCAAAAATGTCCCAAGATAAAAAATGACCTTCAACTTTCATTCTAGAAAGGCCTCTAATCAAACCTGAGAACTGGAATTCTTCCTATAAGAAACTTGAAACTCAATGTATTATCTTCTCTGACTTGACTTCCAAGAAGTTCAGAGCTCAATATTATATTCAATCACAATTCTTTTCATGTCTTCTTTTTGATGGAATAAGGGAGAGAGATCAGATGGGATACTAATTTGTAGATCAGGCTGGCCTCAAATTTGCAGTCCCCTGCCTCAGTCTCCCAAGAGTTGGGATTACAGGTATGGACCATGCTTGGATTTAATTATTTTTCTTTCAGGGTAAGGCTTATTAACATATAATTTACTTACAAAAGCCTTCTTTTAATGTATATACTTATATGAGTTTGGGGAAATGTACAACTGTGTATCCAAAGCATATTCAAGGTATAAGACATAGCCATCAATGTTTTCTGATCCTGTACTTTGCTTTTTGATGAAGGTTTATGGATGGAACCTAATGTGTGTAGCCATATTTTGTTTTTGCTGTTTGCTGGTGGGTTGCTTTTGTGATAAGAGTTTCACGACTTTCCCAGGCTAATCACAAAATTAACCATTCTGCCTCTGCCTCTGCCTCTGCCTCTGCCTCTGCCTCTGCCTCTGCCTCTGCTCTGCCTCTGCCTCTGCCTCTGCCTCTGCCTCTGCCTCTGCCTCTGCCTCTGCCTCTGCCCTGCCTCTGCCTCTGCCTCTGCCTCTGCCTCTGCCTCTGCCTCTGCCTCTGCCTCTGCCTCTGCCTCTGCCTCTGCCTCTGCCTCTGCCTCTGCCTCTGCCTCTCTGCTCTGCCTCTGCCTCTGCCTCTGCCTCTGCCTCTGCCTCTGCCTCTGCCTCTGCCTCTGCCTCTGCCTCTGCCTCTGCCTCTGCCTCTGCCTCTGCTCTGCCTCTGCCTCTGCCTCTGGCCTCTGCCTCTGCCTCTGCCTCTGCCTCTGCCTCTGCCTCTGCCTCTGCCTCTGCCTCTGCCTCTGCCTCTGCCTCTGCCTCTGCCTCTGCCTCTGCCTCTGCCTCTGCCTCTGCCTCTGCCTCTGCCTCTGCCTCTGCCTCTGCCTCTGCCTCTGCCTCTGCCCTGCCTCTGCCTCTGCCTCTGCCTCTGCCTCTGCCTCTGCCTGCCTCTGCTCTCTGCCTCCTGCTCTGCCTCTGCCTCTGCCTCTGCCTCTGCCTCTGCCTCTGCTCTGCCTCTGCCTCTGCCTCTGCCTCTGCCTCTGCTCTGCCTCTGCCTCTGCTCTGCCTCTGCTCTGCCTCTGCCTCTGCCTCTGCCTCTGCCTCAGCATCCTCCATAGCTAAGATTCTAAGTACAAACTATGGCACACAGCTAGTGTTCACACAGATCCTCCTGCCTCTGCCTCCCAAGTGCTGAAATCAAAGACATACACCATCATTCCCAGCCTAAACTTTGTATTTTTGAACAGTCTAGAAATGGTTTGAAGAAAGCAGGAGGCTGCGACAGGAATATATGTGTATACGCAAACGCAGCATCTTATACAGGAACACGACTTGCATTGTTTCCTTACCTCTTTGAGACAGCCCTAAAGCCTTGGCCCTCCTGCCTCCACCATCCAGCTTGTCTCGTTTTAGATGTCACATACTCACGTTATAGGCTTCTGAAAGTTCTGCGTGACATTGCTTTGTTTGTTTATTTGTTTGTTTGATTAGTGTGTGCTTCGGGGAGGGTGGTGCATGCATGGCAGATGTGGGCAGGTCAAAGAATAACTTGTATTATTCACTTCTCTCTTTATATTATGTGGTTCCTGGGCACTGAACTCAGGCCATCTGACTTATCCACAAATGCCTTTATCAGCTGAGCCATCTAACCACGCCTGTATAACAAGCTTTTTGCTATACATAGCCAAATCAGGGGCTCAGAAAGCATAAATAATTGATTTCAAGCATAAAGAAAGGGTCCTACCATAGACTAGCCGTGTTACAAGGCCTGCCTCTGTATTGTCTTCACGCATCAAATTCCACATCTGATACAACTCCCCAGAGCCATTTCAGATAACTTATGTTCCAAACAGCGGTGTTGGCGGGCGACACGCTTCATCATCTATGAAACATTGCCTATTGTTGATTTGTTAAAGGAGGATTATTTATTTTCAAGTTTGCTGCTACAATTAAAAGCCTGAAAACTGGCCCTGTTGACCATGGCTTTGTCACTGTTTTTCTGTGCCACACCTCGCCGTACATCCGTACATAATAGAAACAAAGTCTGAAAAGTCAAAAGAAATGCTCTGATAGATGGGAAATATGTATATGAACCTGTATATCTACATAGATACTCATTCATGTATGTGTGAGAAGGGGTTGGGAGAGAGAGAGAAATTTTCTAAAAACAACAAAGTTCTGAATCCCCTGTGGGGGTTGGGACCTGACCAGACTCAGATCACTGCTTCTGTTAGTAGGCCAGCTCAGTGATCCCTGACTGGGCCTCTGTCTGCTCCCTGCTTATACAACACTGCCATCTGCTGACACAGCTTCTGCACTCTGACTTCAGCAGGCAATGAGCTGTGAGATTATTTCCTCATCCCTGTTTCTCTGTGCCACAATGGTAATAAAATGTGAGTGCAAATGTAGTTAGCCCAGGGGGTAGAAGGACTGTATGCAGGTCCAGTAAAGACAAAGAAGAAACTACTATTCAAGCCTGATAATTCCATGGCAGAAGGAACAGCTTCAGAACTTCTGGCTGAACCTCTGGACAGAACTTCAGGTACCAATTATAGTTGTTAGTCTGTCTTGAATAGGTCGGTAAATAACAAGAGACAGTTCTCCCAGATGTAAGCTGGAACAACCTAGGCAGAGGGCTGCAGTCTCCCTGGGCTGAGCCCTGGACTGACCACAACCCACAGTCTGTTCACTCAGGTGATTTATTGATTGAAACCTCCTCCCCTCTATACAAAGTCTTCTTTTGCATTAATGAACAGAATCCTATAATCCACTTTCCAAATGCCAGGCCAACTGACCTGTTGCCATTAGGTGAGGGTCAAGACTGAGAGACATAGATGTTCCCAAATCTCCTTATTAGTAACTGAGGAGGAATTACAGAAATCCCTTTCATTAGCATTAACACAAACAGATGAAGATAACAGAAGACAGGATAATCAGAGCATCAATTGCTTAGACAATAACTGGTTCCTCAGACTAATATTCTTTCTGCATTCCAAAAAGCTATACCCAGAAAGTTGGATCACATAGGCCATTGAAGGTTCTCCTTGCTAGAACAGCCATGCTGCCAGATCAAAGAATCAAAAGATCAAATGTTTGTTCCACTACACAAAACTAACCACACATGCTAGAAATAAAATCCGAAAAGCCAAAAGAAGCAATGTTCACATCAGTGGAAAGCATGTATATATACCTGTATATAAATGCTATATAAATGCTCATTTGGGAGGGAGGGTGGAGGGAAGAAGGGTGTGTGTGAGAGAGAGGGATGGAGGGGGGAGGTAAAGGAGGGAGGGAAGAAAGAGAGACTTTCTAAAACAACAAAGTCTAAACCCCCTATGGGAGTTGGGACCTGACCAGATTCAGATCACTGCTTCTGTTAGTAGGCCAGCTCAGTGATCCCTGACTGGGCCTCTGTCTGCTCCCTGCTTATACAACACTGCCATCTGCTGACACTGCTTCTGCACCCTGACTTCAGTGGACAATGAGCTGTTTGGTAGCTCTGTGAGATCATTTCCTTTTCATTGTTTTCATTTTTGGTATCTACACAGCTTTTCTTCCATATATAAACGTAGACAAACTGTCTAATGAACCCCAATTTCACAGTTAGCATTTTCTTCATCTTTTATTGTTACCAAATGGCTTGTCATAGTTCTTCTGCCCTACGTTGATAGGTTAGTAAAGCTCTCCCTGGTCTCTAGTCCCAGGCCCTGGAGTGCCAGAAGCCTAGAGGCTGGGCTAAAGACCCAAAGGCTTAAAGCTCCAAGCCCTGAGAGCTAGAGGCGTAGTTAGTGTTCCAGGCTGTAAAAGCCAATGGCATGGGTCTGGAGAGACGGCTCAGTGGTTAAGAGTGTGTCCTGCTCTTCAAGGATGTGAGTTCAGTTTGTGGCACCTACATCAGACAGCTCATAACAGCCTGTAACCTCCCAGGGATCTGACCTCTCTTCTGGCCTCCTCCGGCACAATGCTAACATTCATATACCCACACACAAGCACAACACACACACGCAATTAAAACTAAATAAATCTTTTTTAAAGGCCAAAGACATGGCTCGTTCTGGGCTTTAAGCACCAGCAGCCCTAGTACAACTCTCTTCATCCTTAGCAGTGAGTGTTTGCAGCACACTGTCCTGAGCAGCAGAAGCAAACAGAGGCTACACTGGGACCTGAATCCCTGCAGTGACAAGTGTTACAGCTCTTCAGCCAGGGGTGTCTGAGACCCTTGGCCCTTTAGCAGTTCCTTGGAACTCTCCCAGTGACCAAGGACAGAAGTTTTGTGTCTTTAGATCTTCATGGTTTCCCTTGTCTCTATTGCCTCTGCTCCTGGTTTTTTGTGCCCCAGCCACGCTCTGGAACTTTCTCTGCCTTCTTGATGTTTTTGCTGATGTCTCCAGGGACACTTCCTTCACCACTGCCACTGCCTTCACAGCTCCTGTCTCCTTCCTTTCTTTGTGTTACCAGCTCAACTCATTCTGCTAATGACAAAAAAGAAAAGAAAAAAAGGCAAGACTGAATCTTTTATGGGACCCAATGTTTCAATGCCAGAGGGCAATAAAGAAAGGTGTCTCTAGCTGATTTGCGGAGTGAGCCAAGTAAACTCAAACTGCATAGCCAGAGATGGGTATAGCCAGGGTATAGATACCACATGCCAATGAAGAGAGGTACTTGTACCAAGCATGGCACAATCATTCTTGTAAATGAAGGCCTGCACTTGCACCAATCACATCAATCTCTGATGCAAATGAAGTCACTCACCTTCTTGACTAATACTCCAGTTCAATGCTCCAGAGGATGAAACAGCTGTCAATTTGGTACTCAAATTGCCCCAGCCATCAAAAGGAAAAATAAACATTTTTTTAAGTGTTAAGCATGCCTTTAATCACAGCACTCTGGAGGCAGAGGCAGGTGGATCTCTGAGTTTGAGGCCAGCCTGGTTTACAGAACATGCTCCAGGACAAGCAGGGCTACACAGAAAAACCCTGTCTCAAAAACTTTTAAAAAACAAATTAAACTAAATTAAAAAGTGTTTACAATAAAGATGCCATTGGCAGTGATTTGACAATGTTCTAAGGATACTTGACTCTTGATTCAATGCCCCATAAGTAATGGGTCTCTCTAATCTGTCTGTTTCACCTATCTCTACCTTCCAATTGCCTGCTGAAACACACATACACACACACACACACACACACACCTCCTCTTTTGACATATGTGTATGAAATATACATGCTTCATATATTTTGAACGTATTTAATACCTATCACCTTCTTTTGTCTCCCTCCCACACCTTCTGATCATTCTCCTTCCCGACTACACTACCTGTTACTTTCATGTCTGTTTTTAAAGTTTATATATATATATATATATATATATATATATATTTATATATTTATATATTTATATATTTATATATTTGGAGGGGAGAGGGTATCAGATCCCCTGAACCTGGAATTGCAGGCAGTTGTGAGCTGCCTGGTATAGGTGCTGCGAATCAAACTCAGGTCTTCTGCAAGAGCAGCAAGTGCCCTTGACCACTTAGCCATCCTTCCACAACCCCCACACTCTTTTTGATAACTCATTGGGTTTAATTAGGGTTCCTTGCGTTAACATGGGTGAGGGGTCATTTACCAGAGCATAGGCAACTTACAGTGGCTATGTCACTGAAGAAAACTTCATCTCCTCCCCCAGCAACTATCAACAGCCAAAAGCTCTTTAGGAAAGGGGGAGCCTTTGAGTCCCAACCGACCTAACTATCCATCCTTACCTGACTATAAAATCTGAGGGAAGGGAAGGAAGGGCCACGTGAGCCCCCATCAGCCGTATCTGGTTCCCAACGATGGTCCACAGACTCCTTTCCATCCTCCAGCTCTTCTCTTCTGTACTGTTCTCTGAGCCTTGGGGTTGGTGGTATAGATTCGTCACTGAGCACACAATCATCCCTTATTTTCATCACTTTGATTTGTTATGAGTCTCTGCATTAACACCACCAAAAAAAAAAGCTTCTCTCAGAGCAGCACTAATCTATAGACTTAAACTTAATTATTTACAAAAGGTAATTCAACTGGCACATCATGTTCATTTACAAAACAACAGCAATAAGGCCCCACCAGGGCCTAGGATCTCTGTCACTGTGGGCTTTCAGCCAGGTTTACATATCAGGAATGAGTCCTGTGGAGCAGGCCTCAAACCCAATCAGAAGATGGCTGGTAACTCTCATAGTAGTCACACCAATGTTGCTGCAATGGGCCTATCTTTACCTGACAAGGGGATAGGTAATATCTGGCACAGGGTCTACAGCTGAATACAACTAACTGCTGATGAGATTTCTCACCTGGAAGCCTGCATGGCATCTCCTAGCACTGTGAAATCTAGACACCTGGAAATAAGCCTCCAGACCAGTTTCAGTTTGATTTCTCTTCGTTCTGTAAACAATGT